>JAJVSH010000001.1:3785362-3942772 GCA_021460005.1 Tetramorium alpestre
ATATATATGCATATAATACTATAAATACTTATATATTATGTATACTATATTATTACTATAAATATATATTTTTCTCACAATTTTTATTTTTTAATCGAAATATATTTACATAATTTTCATTATTATTTTATAAACTAGTTCAAGTTATAGGCAAAATTAGTAAAGCAATCGAAAATTAATAATAATGCGTTTTAACTCATTTAAACGCAACTACACTATTTTATTGTCCAGATTTCTCATATTAGATTCATCATTTCATGCGCATTTCATATTCGACACGTCCCTCGTAAAGTCACGCCGTAATATTTTCAAACCAGTATGCTTTTTATGGCTGCATGTCCCTGAATTTCCCCAATTTAAAATGGTCAAAATTGAACGTAACACAGTCAGGTGTTGCAACTCATGCAACGGAATAACATTTAACATTTTCATCAATAACGGATTCGATTATTCTATTTGAGGTCAAAATTTGAATTGATTTTTTTACAAAGTTGTTTATTATTTTTCATTAATATCAGGATTATTTTATTCTTAAATTTTTTTAACTATTCACACATAGCACGTTATTTATAAGCCATTTTCAAAAATAAAAATAAATTTGATAAAAATCTAAAATAAGAATTTCATTTTATGAACTTTTTATCTATGTTTATTCGTATAAAAATGCAATGATAATCGCTTTATGGTGCGTGAAATAAATTACTTTGCGGCATTTCGATACGTTTGATTTAATTATCGTCGCAAAGACTACATTTTCTATTCTATCCTGTATTAATAATTTTTTAAAACCGACACATGAAGATACTACGAAGACGACGGTGAACATAATAATGATGCCGACGTGCCGGTACAAAGCCCACCGACGAATTAATTAATGGCGGAATGTCATTATCTGGTTTAATTCAAATCGGAATCAATTTGATCTTGCAACGCGTAACTTCGTCGCTTTTTGTGCTGGAAATCAATGTCTTTAACCAGAAATGTGTTCATTAGCGGAAAATCGAGACTTTTAGATGGAAATTAACGAGGTTGTTTTGAAAGATAGTTAGAGATGGAAACGCGCTGCTTCTCCACGATCCATCTGCTCCCAATTAACCTACATGCAAATAAAATTCAGCGGCGTCGTTATTGAATATCGAAATAGCTAAACATTTTAATTAAAACTGAACAAAACTTTAATACTCATAGCGAATTTAATACCAGATTGGAATTATTATGATTATGGGGCTGCTCGATCCTAATTTACGCTTGGCATTATCAATTACGAGAGATATTATTTTTTACAAAATCAAAGTTGTTCAGTAATTAAACAAATATTTAAGAGTATATAAAATGTGTTTTTCTAAACTAGTTGAGCGTTAAAACTCTAATTTAATTTTTGAACGTAGTATTATAATCTCATTCAACTGATACATAAATTAATTTTACATAAATATATAATTATATTTATTTAAAATTATTACAAAAAGAGAAAAAAATTATAACAAATAAGAAATGTCGTTTATCTCAACATATACCTATGTATATACAACAAAGTCGTGTTATAAATATCGCGTAATAAAAACGAATTTATGATCTTTACTAGAAACAGCAGCCGCCAGCATCGGGGCTGATTCATTCATTTAATCTTAGTTAAATTTAGCTAATTTCTGTTATAAATTGAAAATGTCCTCGGTGTTTCCCGATCATAAAGAATGTAAACCATGTGAGATTACTTTTTAATGAAGCAAACACACATTGGTATATTTCCCTTTCTTTTCTTCAATTAATTTTCAGAAATAAATTAATTTAGTTATTTAAGACAATAGGTGTCATTGTGGCTTGCAACACGGATAGAATCTTTTAATTTTAGAATATTTTTAGGTTTTCCAAATACAACTTTCTTGAAGATTAAGTTTAGAAATTTCATAGATTTTTCTTTCATCTTTGGTTATCTATGTAATTATAAACAAAATAATTGCAAAAAGTTGTATTCTATCGAGCGCTGTAAATTATTGCTAACTATTTGTAATGACGGCATGGTGCAGAAATTAAGATGGTCGTTTCACCGCGATTTAACTCCATGCTGATCCATTTTATTGCGCGGAACGCGAATAATCGCGAAAATTAACTGCCAAAATTTATGACAAACGTAATGCATTCGCATGGGCGCCGCATATAATACATCGTATCCGAATCTTAGTATCAAACGCCAGAAGCATGCTGAAATCGCATAAACGGATGCCATTTATCATGCTGCCAGGTCTTACTACGCTAGCTGAGTGACAGCGCGTTAAATTTAGCATTAATGATGCGGTTCCAGGTACTATAGCGAGACGGAAGTTCGTTAATTAGTTATCGCGGTGAAAAGTGTACAGCAACTTGTGCCACATTCCACGCATCTCGTCGTCTCTCCATCGAGCCTCACCAACGAATTTCAATCTTCCGCGATGATAACAGTTGCGTTTCGAGTTCTGTCTTAATTTACATTATATTTTGAAATCCCTACACAAGATTTTTTGATTATCCATTAACTTGTCAAGCTGTTATGGTAAAATCAACGTTTATGATGAACGATGATTTTTTTTTACGCTACAAATAATATATCTAATTAAAAGCTTTAGACTGGTAATATTTATTATGCAGTCAAATAAATGATTAGAAAAAGAAATAACTAGTTTTGAACATAATGATGTTAGTTTGCTTAAAAAGTGCAACTGTTTTAATGAAGAAATTTGATAGTTGATTAATTAAAGACAGATACGCAATTGTAATATTATATTAGAAGGGATATCTATTCTTTCAAGAATTTCATTGAAAATATGAGCGAAACTAATTTTCTACTGCAAATCATAAGAAAGGGACAAAAAGGCTTAATTATATTTTGTATAATTTTAAAGTAAGAAAGTATAACTACTATAAGAAACAAGTGAAAAAATATATAATTGGTGAGACAATTATATAAAAATACTCACTATTCTATAAAAAAAGTGCCGCGACTTATACCATACATATACCGCGAAATAAGTTTATCGCTGAACAGAGCAAATGTTTGATACAACCATGCTTATTTCTATAATTGCTTCTAATTGTCTATTCTAACTGCATATCCGATATCAAGATATAGAACGTTGCCACAAGGAAGAAACGACTTTCATGTGCAGAGTGGAAACTAGTTTTCGGTGATATAACTTCAATCACCGAAATTTCATCGGACTCGTTTATGAGTGAAATTTCCCCCGTATAACACGAAATAAAAATGTTACGGTAAAACAAGCCGTATTGTGAAAACGGGCGGTCGTTTCAACGCGTGTCGTACGCAAGACGGCCGCGCTTACAATGCGACTAACCGCGCCCGATGCAATCGTATCCTATTAATGAATGTAGTTCGCATCCGCGGCACGCGCGTTAAGATCGTTACGAAATCTCGCGTCACGTGTACGACCGAAAGTGGAAGGAAGGAAGGAAGGAAGGAAGGAAGGAAGGAAGGAAGGAAGGAAGGAAGCACGTGAGGCATTATTAAACTTCTCGCGCTTTAATCCGAGTGTAACACGCGTGGTTTACGTGGTCGGAACGAAAACTATGCGGCACGATGAGAGGGTCAAGAAGAATCGGTGGTGGCCTACCGAGCGGGAAAAAGCTGGACTGCTGCCAAAAGGTGCGTCAAGCTCGAGGAGTATTGCTGGTGTACTTGGGCATCTGTGCATTGCTGCCCGGCGCTATTTTCACTGGTGAGTTCTTCGGCAATGTTCTTCGTATAATCGCGGCTTTCTGTCCGATCTCGGTGACACAGATATGCGATCGACGAAATATTTCTATTTTCGTCTTCGTAAGAAATAGCGTAACGCATACAGTTATGGACTATTTAAGAAATAGTTTCTTAGTTTTATTATGAAATGACAAATATATTTTATAAAAAATATAATAATGCATTATATAATAAGTTATAATTGCAAATATGAAGCTACTAATCATTTATTATGTAAAAATTTTTTTTTATTCAAGTTTTAGATCTACACTTAGATACGAATTGTAAAATTAATTAATTAATTATTAATTTATTATTAATTTTTAATATAATAAATCACATATGCTGATTTCTAATAAATATATTTGATAATATATAATTCGACAATTTTTATATTACTCCTTTGCAAATAAAATTGATTTAAAAAAATTGGTTTCCTTGTAAATAAAAATTACGTCACTACAAATTAAATGACATGAATTTTGTTTGTTCAAAGATATTAATTGTTAACTAAATCTTGGATAGAAAATTTGATGAATGTTATATAAAATATTCTCATTCGACTTAACGCAAAAAAATCGATCGCTTCTCGTTAGAGGGTAACTCGCAAATCGCGCTATCACGTACCGTCGTCAACAATGCCAAGCGTAATGACAATATGATTTCTGCGCGCGGATGCAGAACGCGGGAGTGAAACTTTTCTGCAGTCGTTCTTTAATATAGGGTCTCGCGGTCTCACCTGAGAAATGAAGAGCATAAATCATGGCGCTCATCAAGCCTCGCGTGGTCTCAATTTTGCAAAACTTTCCCCACAAATCTTTGCCGTCCGCCTAGAGCGCTGTCATCTCCATCTTTTAAAGATTAGTTTAATGTCGTTCGCGATGCCTGCCGCACTTCAACTTTATAATGAGAAAGTCGCTGCGACGGAACGAAATAAGCAATGACACTTTGTATTATATGAAGAATTCAGAGTGTCATGTCGAGCTTTACATTTAGAAAACATCTACATATATCATTCTCAATATTCTGCTTTACAATAATTTAGTTATTTAATAATACGTGATGTGATATTGATAATATTTTGCCTAGTTTATTTATTAATATAAAGAAAATATTACAAATTAATATTTTTGCATTTATATGTTATCGATGTGTTTACATGTTATTGTTTTCGTTGAAACTATTGTTATAATGTTTCTATGAACTTTAATAATATTATACATATATAACATGTCAGTATCTTTTTATATATTAAATTTGGGTTATTTAATTACCAAATAATGCGTAATATTTACGAATAATTTAGCAACAAAGTTTAAGACATATGTACATATATATATGAGAGGTTAACTACCGCGAAGATACATTTAGAGCTCCTGAGACAATTCGAGCGTTGGTCTCATTAAAAATAGACATCACAGAGACCGGGAGCAAGCTATACTAGCAGAAATACCTCTAATTCGACCACTGTATCATAATAAAGCTAATGTATTATGAGAATGTATTAAATGTATTAAAATTCTTTATCTCAATTACTTTATATCTCCCAAATTATATATCAATCGTTGTACCGGTTATATCCTTTTTTAAATCACAAATTAAGTTTTAATTACATTAACGAAGTTATAAAGGAAAGAATTATGAATAATTTTATATGTAAAATATGTAATATGGCGATTAAATTCTCTTGCTCTTTCTCGTTTATGTTTTTACGTTATTTATATGTATATTAAAACATTTATCAGCAAATTTAATTTTTGTACTTGAAACTTTTCCCTGATCGTTTTAAAGTTTGCTATAAATTATGAAAGAGCACAAGCTTCACACTCTGCTGTTTTGGTGTTTTGATGTCAGAAGGCCGTGACTAGAAATATAAATTGAGAGAAACGACCCTTGTAAAACGTGAGGGTAGTATTAAAGGACGTCCTCAGACGTACTCGAACGCGAAGCGCAGCTCTATGCGTCGAGATATGCAACTCGTAACGCTTCACAGACAAAATAGGAACTAATTAAGCACACGAGAGTTTAAACGAGGCGCGGCACCGGCCGTAGTGCAAATTGCAAGTCGTATTAACAATTATCTCGTAATTGTCTACAGCATGCTCAGGATTTGTAAAGCTAGAATTAAATTCGCAAGTAACGCTCGCTGGCACTTCGTGTCTCGACTCCATGTGTTCCTTCCTAGATATACCTCTCATTCTATTTTCCCTCAAATCTGTGCCATTGTGTTTCCCCGCTTCGTCATGGATTTGACATCTCACTTGAATGAAAGGAGGAAAATAAATTCCTTGCTTTTAAAAGTAAGATTTGATAGCAGACTCCTATTTACAATCGTGTTTCTACTGAAAAATTCTAACAATTCGATCTTATTTTTCAAATAATAATTTAATAATTTTTAAGTAAAATTATTTTTATTTCAATTTTAAATTATTAAAAAAATTATTTTGTTCATAATAATTAAAATTTGTTTTAACATACAATTATAAAAATATATCTCAATTAATTAATACATTTTTTTATTAATTAGGATTTAAGTAACAATATTTTTATTTCAAAATATTTTCTTGATTAAACAAAATTAATCGAATTTATTTTAAACTAAATTTAAGCAACGGAACAGTATTTTACAATCTAATATTTTGATAATTATGAGTACGTAGATAATTGTTATGCAGTAATATTTGAGTTACGAGAATTATTGTATATTCAAAAGTACATTTGCAATGAAATTAAAATTTTGTAGAACTACTTCTCTTTTTTTCTCTTTCTCTTTCTGTATGATAAAGAAACTTAAATTGTAAAAAAACTAAAGACAAGACTTTTTTTCCGCTTAATTTTTAATTATAACAATCTGACAAAAAATTTCAATTTTTTGCAAAAAACTCTTTCCAAGTGACACGATATTATTTTTGCACTCAAAATAAAGACTAGCAAGTAAAATATTGAAAAGGTTGAAGCCAATGACTGTTTTGAATGTGTTTTTATGGAGCACTGGATTTGTGCTACTGCGAAAACATGTGTACACACACATGCGCTCATACATTCGCGAAATTCCGACGTTTCTAAATATACACGACTATATAAAATTATATCAAAGGAAATGCAGATGATAATCATGCTTTCATGTGGCTTTTAGGTTGATCCTCTTTAATACATACGCGATTTATACCTTTACTATCTAAAACTTGAGTAGATTAATTCTTGTATTATATTTGAGAATTTTTTAAAATTATGTTGTTTACAATAGTTATACAGACATGAAAATGAAAGTAAATGGCCAAGTCAAACTTGGCCATTAAGATACTGTACTTTCTTTCTTCTTTTCTACATTATTACACAATACAATATAATACGAATTCTAATTATAATTAGACATAATTCTTTACAAATATTTAAATCCTCAGACGTGAGGTATTGTGCTGAAACAAGGAAGAAACAAGGAAGTCTTGGTCTTGGTCAAGTACTTTCGGGCAAAGTTTACTTACCTCCAGGGGAACACGAGCGGCGCATTAATTGGTTTCTTGAACCGAGTGCCACATTTGAAGTTCCCTGCAAACTAAACATCTGGTTTTAGTGGTCTAAACATTTGAGTCCCGTGTTGATTCTCACGCGGCAAAGAGAACACGAACCCCGAGATAATGCTTAATTGACATTTGCCAATTAAAGCTAAACAATTAATACTCTTTTTAGTCTTTCTGTTACTTGGACGGTTTGATTCGATACGATTGAAGATTTACACATTTTTATTTTTCTAAAATAATATAGTATTTTCTTATACGTAATTTGGATACTGATTTACCGATGCATTTTTTTAATCATCAAACTGAAAGCTTTAAAGATTTTATGGATAATATAGTCTATCGAATGAACGGCGAATATAGAATTGCCAAGATAATAGAACAAGAGCTTTCGAGAGAAGGAAGCTGTTTTACATTTACGGTAACGTGTGGCAGAAAATTCGATTTTATTGCTCGATTTTCCCTGAGACAATACGGACTATGTATCGCCGAAAGGGAGAACCGAAAACAAACTGCGCTCCGTTGTACTCGTCTGGCGGAAACGAACCGCGTATCTATCAATAGAGCGAGCTGCAACTCGATTTGTTCTTGCTCGCGGGGAGAGCAAATTTACAGATAGCTGAATGTAATATTAATTTAAATAAGAATATTATCTGTCTTTTATTAATTGTGCTATTGATATATATATATATATATATATATATATATATATATATATATATATATATATATATATATATATATACACACACATATATATTGCATGCTATTATTATTATTATATTCATTTATCGCATTACTTATTTCTAGCAGCTAATACCGATAGAACAAGTCACAAAGATGTCAAAATGACTTTAAAATGTCATTATTATGTCATTTTATCGCTATTTTAGCGTTATTTTGATGTCAATATGATGTCATAATTTTTGTTCTACCTGGTTCGGTACTAATAATAAAGTCAGTTAACGCATTATTAGATAGAGATAATATTCGGAGCGTAAAGTCATATTATCGTCATGAAATGGAGAGGGAACTCGATTCTATGCTTTCCTAAAATTTGCGGTTCTGCGAGATGTATGACCTGAAAAAGGACGGGTGACCTGAGAAAGTTTAGTGACCGCTGTTCCCGGCAGACTCGGTTGCTATCGAGCAGTCAGGTTGCCAAGCGTCGCGAAACGCACTCAAGCCACGTCGGCACAACCGAAAACAAAACTGCCCGGGCTCTGTCCTCTCTCCCATGCCGGAAACGCATCTCGTGGTTACCCATAAAGAGGATCGCGGTGGGAAGAGGGGAGGGAATGAGTGAAGAGTAGACTAAGCGCCAGCAGTTACTTACGCTTAGGACAATTTACCTTAATTAATTAACCGGCGTTGCGACGGGGCGCTAATTTATGCTCATAGAATGATTCACCGCGCCACTCCGGGGCGGATTGCGGTTTAGCCTCCTTCTTCGTCCGGCTCTCGCCGCGCCAGACAACGCGGCCGACCGAAATTCGGCCGTTGCATTCTGCCAGACGGGCGAGCCACGCTAATTAGAAGTCACCGCTGAGCGTTTCGAATTGCATCCGAAAATTTGCGCGGATCCTGACATTTCACGCATCTAGCTGGCGGACGGCGTCGCGCATGTCTTGCCGAGTGTCTCTGTTGACGCCGGAAATCTTGTCGCTCCACTTGGGAGGAAAGTACCGTGCGACAAAATAATCTAGTGATGATTGGCAGAAGATTTCTTGAATTATTACAAAGAGCAATAAACATTATTAAAGATACAATTGGAAATAAATTTAATGGCACTTTTTGGAAGACGATCATTTGGCATTTCCTTACCGGAAAAGCTCGCCATTTTTTTAGCATACGATTATAATTGCATAAGCGATTTATAATGACGTGAAAACACTCGCTGTTCCATCGAATTCCGTCTACAAAACGGAATTCATGCATTACACCGTAATACCTTCCGATAACAATGAGATGAACGGCGCGCCGCGCGCTCCACGGCCGCAATATTATTTCCGCAGATTTACACGTTAAATTAAACAGGGTAAAGCAACATTGTTGCACTCTCTCACCTCATGTTATTTTATCACGGGCCAATCTCGCGGAGCAAATCTTTCGGGCACATTCCTGGATAGTCCGGCAGGCCGATTCAGTTTTCGCGCCTGTGTCCGTATTTGTGTATACACGCGCGCGTACATACGCGTATGTGAGTGCAGTAGGACAAGTTGGGGACTCTCTAATGCCACTGACTTTATTAACAAAGTCGGACAGACGAGCTAACGTATCTACACATACGTGCATGCACATATGTATGACTGTCGGGAGAATATGCGAGAAACAGAGAGAGAGAGAGAGAGAGAGAGAGAGAGAGAGAGAGAGAGAGAGAGAGAGAGAGAGTGTGTGTGTGTGTGTGTGAGAAAGAGACCGCTCGTCTGCCTGCGCGATATTAAAATCACTTGGACGAGACGCCTTCATATTAAATTTTCGTTTCCGCGCGGGCTCCTCTGCTCCCATCCTCTAGGCTCTTTGACTTCCGCCTGCGAGCGCTTTTTATACGCTCGTGGCAGATTGCAGGTGTTCTCTGATGTAGATCGACGTGCTCGCCGATCTGAAAATCGGTGACGTACTCTGATATAAGGCTTTTAATACTTGTTTTTAATTCAAAGACTCATCTAGTCAAGTTCAAAAATGTGAACTCGATTACATATTTCGTTGGAGTATATTTGATCGTATCAAATCACTTTGGAATTTCCGTCGAATTTGATTTGCAAGCATGAGCGTCTAAGCAAAGCGCAATAGTCTACACAAATAGAATGGGAAATATGAAGAGAATTCTATTAACAGAAGGTAGAAGCATAAATATTTGTTTTGAATTAAAAAGCATAGGGAAGCACAATATCATATATTTTGAATTATCTATTTGTACTTGTTATCGCTGCCGGTATAGATATCAATAATTTTGCCAAACAAGCGTATGGAATTGTAATATACAATTCATATATTTTATCTCATTCATTATCCTCTCGCATTTTCTACAACATTATACTTGCGCTTTTTCGAAAGTAAATTTTCAATATCTTTAATTATATTTTCTAAAATATTCCTCTGTTGAATAATAAGAGCGAAATATGATTTTGTTCACTTGCAGTACACTGAAAAAGAATTCTGATTAAAAACGGACGAATCAGAAAATCTTGTAGATTTGATAAAATATTCTGGTTATTATAACAAAAATTCTGATTATTATAATAGAATTATCAGTACTTTATAAGTTATAAAGTATTGAGTTCTATTTATAATAATTAGAATTTCTATTATAATAACTAGATTATTTGATCAATTCTACAAGATTTTCTGATGCGTCCGTTTTTAACTAGAATTTTTTTCAAGATAAAATTCTTTAAAAGACATCATTGGAATGTATCTTTTCTTTGAAAATAATACGTATTTAAAGAAACGCGAACTATAGTGTTAATCGTATCTTGAAATCCGATCTTGAAAGCGTCGATGAAACTAGAACGAATCGTACGCTAGACAACTATGGAACGCTGGAAAAAGTGGCGGATTGAAAAAGAGCGGAGTCCCCGCAGTCGATTCATCGGGAATACGATTTCACCGACATAAACAGGAAAACATTCGTTTGTCGCAGCAGATCCGCATCCGCGCGCGACACGTTCGCGCGAGGTGCTTCTAAATCACTGTGGCACACAGTCGAGTTAACGGGTTACAAACCCTGCGTCGGTCTAGTGCTTGCCAATGAGGGCTCAGCGAGTCCTTTCCCCGGCTCGTCACACGAATTTCACCGATGAATCCTCTTTCCGCCCTGCGATATCGTCACTCTGTGCTATTTATAGATTAATTACGGCACGTTAAATCGGCGTCTGTGCTCGTGACTCGAATTCGATTGACGTAGATGACGAGACTCGTGTATTTTGTATGCTGGGAGGGACGTGTGATGGGCATTTTAGGGACACTTAGTCGGGGCAGCTTTAGTAACGCGGCACAATCATGTTGCGAACAACGAGGATGGATTGAAGCGTTCTATAGATCCTAGCTTTCCAGGGCTCGCTAATAGGATTAGGAAAATAAGCTTCTACAGCTCTTTATTGTTTCTACAAGAAGAAAAAGACATATTTGTTAATCTACGATTTTTTAATTGTTTTATCCTTTGTAAAATCAATATTTCAATTTAAATAATATTTCCCTAGTAAGAAATCAATCTGAGAATTTCTATGAAACAAAAATTCTTAAATTCGATATTTGGAGTGCAGCGTTATGTTTTTAACAACAATTTCGTACTGTTGCCTTATAAACAAAATTTTAAAATTATTCTCTTCTTTTAATACTGTGTTGTTTGGATCGATTGTTAATTATAGATTGTTGTAATAAAATTCCGTCATTTAATGTCAAAACCATGTTACATGGAATACGATATGGCTTTCTATTACTACGCATATGAATTCCGGGTTACCGAGCGTATACGATGTGGTCCACGTTGACATTGTGCCATAATTTTCCGAGCATTGTTCGTGGAATATGCACAGTTTCAAGCACGTGTATCATCGAACTGCGTATCGTTGTTGGAATTTTGGGAATGATTAAACCCATGATCCAATTATTCATAAAACATACAGAAAATGCTGTTTGCCATGCAGAAAATATACATAAACAATATTTAATATCAAAACAAATGCAAATACTTGGAATATTTTTGAAAAATCGACATTTTAAATTTAACATACTTACATGGCGATTTTAATATTTTCGATACTTATAATAATTATAAAAGTAACATTAAAAAATGACAACTTGAAGATCGCGACTCATGATTGGGGATAAAGAACGTTTAAAGAAGAGAACAAATATCTGAAATCGTTTAATCGCAGCTCATCATTCAGCGGCCCTGTCCGGAATAGCAATCGTGATTAACGCTGTCTGTTTCAACTCACCCTATGTTTCTTAGGGTCTTAAGAAGTCCGCGCGGCAATAAATCCCTCCATCGATCCGTCTATGCCTTCGCCCCGGGCGCGCGTGTTCTGTCTTTATTTTCGTTTCTTCGACAATTTCAGTCCCAATACGCGCGCGCTGACGGGCCAATGGGTTTCCGGAAAGCATTTGCCACAGTTTCTTCTTCCATCGGACCGGCGGGTGGAGTCGGACGTGTACGTTACCACGGCGCGCTTCTTGTCGTCGTTTTATGCATTCGCGTTGCCGTGGCGTTCGTACGAACGTGAAAAATGACCCGGTAAGAGACATTCCAGGCGCGGGGGCCCATAGAGCGAGTTTTCCGACACAAGTATTTGCTGAGATCCCCCGCGCCATTATTTACGTCTAATGACACGTAATTATGTATGCATTTATAAGTAAAATAATTTTATTTTACGCACGGAAAAAAAAATTGGTTGGATCAATTAGAAATTTGAATATATTAACCATAGTCTGGTGAAAAATGAACGATTCATACTCTTGATTAAGTTAACTTGACAAGTTTGGTTACACATATTCTAATGTAGGTAACCAAATAAATATGATTGCATTCTGGTGAAAGCAACAAAACGTTCTGCTTGTGTACTAGTATATTTAATTATTAAAATCAAAAATTATTTTCAATTTTATCAATTATGTTACGTTCATTTAACCGTGCAATGTAGTCATAATAACGCGATACTGTTATAACTGGATCAGCAGTAATCAAATATCGATCGGTGTTAGAATTGAATATTTTTGGTTGGTTACTAGAATATTTTATTATAATAACCGGAAATTTTGTTTAGTCCAACCAATTTTTATTGAACCAAACATGTCATATTAATCCAACTGTGATTGTTTTTTTCCGTGCGCAGAAGAGGAAACGAAATTTTATTTCTTCGACAATCTTACCGAATCTCCTCGAATTTTAATTAACGTTAGACTTGTATGTACACTTCTCGTGATCGGCAAGTCGAAAAGATGAAAATAATCCAAAACGAATTGACAATCGACTTAATAATAATAAAAATAATAATTTTAAATAAATAAATGCTTTAACGTTTAAAAATAGATTTATGTGAACGTAGAAACATATCTTCTTGCTTATCAAAGCGTAAGGCGGAATGGAAAGGTAAAAGCTTATGTTATGTGAATATAACACGGCCCCCGTGTATACAAAGTTCGGTATAATTTATTCTGCATGTGAATTTATTATGAAGCTTTCGCTAACGTGCTGAACAGGGTGTTGCGCGAGGATGCTTTTTTCGTTCTCCGCGACTTCTGCGACTTTCTGGACTTCACATATTATAATCCTACAAAGGTTCACGGAGTAAACCTCACCGACACGTCTTGCTTTACGTCTAATTTGACGTATTATGGTGTGCTCTCTGCATTGTAAGTTGCGACATTTCTGATGTATATGGTATATTTTTTCAGGTTGTACTTACTACATAACAGACGCTCGACATTTACATTTCTGTCGCGATATTCCTTGGAATATTTATTTATCATTCTATTTCTGAAAAGCCATTCTTTCTCATATCATAGACTTTTATTCATCACCTGTTTTATTTCTATAAAAATTCAATTCCATTTTTAGCATTTTAATTATCATTATTCAACTGATTTTTAACTTTCTATAATTATTTTAAAAAGTCAAACTTTTTATGATTACTAGAAAAGCTATTATTTTTTTTGTGTAAAATCATCTTTTAGATGTTTGATTGATGTAAAAGCGAAAATGGATGTTCATTAATAGTGCTGATGCGCTAAAGCGTTTCGATTTATATATACATACACACACACACACACACACACACACACACACACACACACACACACNATATATATACATACATATGCACACATACATAATTTGAAATCCATACTTCACTCTAAAAGGCCAATTATCGTTAATAGCTCTTTACATGCGTTACGTGCAAATAATCGTACTAACTAAAGATGGAAATAGCTCCTTCCTAGATCTATCAATTAAATTTATTCACTGTTTTATCGCTTATACCAAACACAATTAAAGAATTTATAATTAGGAATAAAATCTATTTTTTTAAAAGTATACATATATGAAATATAATATTAGTTTTGTATAAACATCATGTGATTATTTCTCATGTAAATAGATATTGGTTATTATAACAAGCCATTAATTAAGTATTCCAAACAATTTTCGGTAATAATAGCGTACAAAATAGGTCATATTTTCATTATAAATACTAAATACGTCCATTTATCATGTTTTTAGAGATTATATAGTTTAGAGTATACATTGTTCAAATAATAGCATAAACAACAATCAAATTATTAATAAATTCAATGAAATTTAATCATATCATATGTGAATAAATAGAAAGAATTAAATTTAAATAGAAGCTATATTTGTTAAATTTATGTAATAATACCATTAAACAAAATTTTCTTATACACTGAAAAAAATTCTGGTTAAACGGACGAATCAGGAAATCTTGTGGGACTGATTAAATATTCTGGTTATTATAACAGAAATTCTGGATATTATGAATATTATGAATAGAACTCAATATAACTTATAATAACGTAGAATTCCTATTATAATAACCAGAATATTTAATCAATCCTACAAGATTTTTATGATGCGTCCGTTTTTAAGCGGAATTTTTTTCAGTGTATGTAATTGTTATCAACATTATAAATTATACTACTACCATGTGATTTTGTTTAATATCGGAAATGACACGAGACAGGTGGTGCTTCAAGATTTTCTATGAAACGGAGAACGGAGCAGAGATGAGATTCAGAGTCCGATTTGTCGCTTCGGTTAGACGCTGCCGAGCGAATTGCGAACTTTGACGTCGCACTCGCACTCAGCTTTTTCAATAAACTGCCGAAACCGCGGATAAGAGAAAATTGAGGTCGGAGAACGACGACTGGCGAGGTGTAATACTTTCTTCGGCCATTATCCGTCGCGTCGCTTCGTACAATCCGAAATTCCAACGTATTTCCGCAGAAGTTCGATCCACGCGTAACTTCGAAAATTGATGCGTCAAAAAGGGTCGGGAAGAGTTCCCCCGAATTCATTGTTGAGAAAAGCATTTTGGCGTTCTGCATTCTTGAGATGAGAAAAAGTTAAATTCTATTGCGTTTCAAACTAATTGTAAGTTTGAAAGAGTAATAACGATGTTTCGAGAAAATATTGTATAAAGAAAATAATTAGTTTCAAGATTTACTACACTGTTAAACTCGTAGTTTAACAGTGTAGTAAATCTTGAAATTATATTCAGTTTGAGTCATTTTTAAAAAACTATTCCATAGGTCGCCACTGCTCCTATTCAATTTCATTAATTTTGACTAAAAAGAAGGTAAAATTTTGACTAACATGGAAGTTAAATTTGATAAATTAACGACATACTGAGTACTTATTCAATATGTCTAATTTTATCTCATTGCTTTAGTCTAATTAATCGAATCGAGTAGAAGCAATGGTGAGTCATATCTGCAAATCGGAGTGTAGAAGATTTATTAGAATTTGTAAAAATAATTCGAAAAATATGTCATTTTTTAAATTTGGCGACACCACTAATAAAGAAATGTCACAAAGCACAATTGCGAAAATCTTTTAATTAACCGTTATAATAATTACTACGAGAAATGAAAATGTGACGAGCTGGATTTTATAAATAGTCGCCGAAAATGTTCCAATCATACGGAACGCGCATTTCCGGCGCAATCAAGCGATTTTCCGATTTAGTTTCATTCCCAATAAAGGGAAATTTTTTTATCTCGTTTTAACCCGCGGACAGCCATCGTGATATCGTGTTACCCAATCTGATTAATAGGAATTTGGACCGCGGTTGTGCGCGCACGAGTGATTTCTCCTCTTTAGAAAGGCGAGCATAGCACGTACGTCGGACGTACCAAGCTGAAAGAGATCCTTTGCCTTAGCCGCATTTTTCAAGTTTCTCTGCGAGACCCGCTTCACTTTTCTCATCGCACCCTCCTGTACGTCGTCCTTTTTCCCACCTTTATCTCGTTTTCTTCTCCCCCCGCTTACGTCGCCGTATTCTTTCCTACTTCGTTTTTAATGCCCAGGCAAATGTTATCGTAACTTGCCGGCGACCATGCGCGAAACGCGCACTCACAGACCCACAGGCTTGTGTAGGGGTGACACAAGCTTGATTTTATCGCGCGCGATGTAATTCAGAGATTTACTGCGAGGTATGTTTTTGTGGGCGAATTGCCCGTTCCCGATGGAGCTCGCTGGACAATATGGGAAGTACAAGGAAAAGTTGTTAACTATAAACGTATAAACATATTTTCATTGCTTGCTTTTATGCCGGATTATGCCATTGTCGTACTTTATTTTAAATTGTTCTCATTTCAAATCTTTACATGTGAAGAAACAATATAATTTGCAATCATTTCTTAGAAATGATTAAACAGTTAACTGTTTTACAAATAATTACATTAATAATACCAACAAATATACAAAGTTGTTTACAGCATGAATCTTAATATTTGTGATTGTAATGTTGTAATATTAATGATTTGATTGTTAAATTGTTGTCTTACTTACAAATTTAGATGTTTTCAAGATTTATTAAATCGATACAAAAAGCAATTTTTAAACTATTATTAAAATTACATGTATTTATTACTTTTAATTTTTGTAATTAATAAATTAAAGAGTATTATTGTATGCAGAGTTTTACAAAGACGCTCTTTCGTCGTTTCAATCGTAAAGTAAACGCACATGTTTCGCATGCGACATATGTCATATGCCCACACATGCGCGTAAATGTCGCACGAGTCTCGCGAGCCAAGAAAGAGCAAACTGCACAGTGGAATTTCTCCGAAGGATTTCTCTCTCTTTCTCTCTGTTTTTTTTCCCTTCCTACCTCCGCGTAGGAGCATTCGTTTCTTCTTTTACTACTTCCGTTCCTTCCGACACGTCGGTCTGGCAAGTTGGATGATCGGTTTCGTCTTCAATTTTATTAGCAGGTCCTCTTTTGTCGTTTCTATTTCTTCGTTCATTTTCCTAGAGTCATTCACGATCTCACATTATGACTTTGAAGCGACACGCCGTCAATCTTATCTTCTTCCCTGCTCTCGCCTTATATATATATATACTTTTTTCTTATCTGCTTTAGGTCGTTAAATTTTGGTAGGCAACACGGTGAATAAGATCCCCATTTCGTCGTTTTTTAGGGTCCATTTATCTAAACCTAAACCATCATGTGTCACTTCTTGAAGTGTATTCGTTGGAAAAAAAACTCCCTTTCCCTTTATTAACATGATTATATCTAAACACGGTTGATATCTAAATTGAGCAAATACTGATGATAGAAGGAAATATGAGAAAGAAAATCAGCTTTCTGGGAATTTTAAACAGTCGCTTAAATGGCTCCTCGAAAGCTAGTACGAAATCGCTCATCTCGGTAGATCAGGCAGAAGGAACATTTCCTAGAAATTGTCATGCTTACCGTAGAATACCACGTGCCTGGCATGTGTTTGCGCGAGTATCCGCGGTACACCCGCATGATATTTCTCCATTGCGCCAACTCCGTGTTACGGATTATAAACACCGCGTAATTCAGGCAACCTCTGTGTTTCTGCTTGATGAGATGAAGTTTCTCGCGTCCGACGAAATTTGCCAGTTTCGCCACATTACTTCACGTTTGCACGACTACAAGATTGTTCTTGGCAGGTTAATACGGATTTCAGTCTTTCTTCTGTGTCATTTCTTCAGTTGATTGACGAATTCCTTCTCTTCATGATATCTCTTTCATAGTCAGATTATAATGCTTTATATTATTATTAATCCGTTATTTATTAGCCATTATTTATTAATGAATTATGAATTTTGATGATGAAATATTCACAATTATATTGAAATTGGTGTATTCTGGTAGTTTTTAAATAATAATTAATTAAAACAGTTGATTTAATAATTTCTCTATAATTAATTAATTCTTGATTAATTACTCCGTGAAGAATCTTAGAAAATATCGATTCTACTTTCTTTTAATATTACTTATATGTATATACGGATTTATAATCCAAAAATATCTTCTCTTAATCGTGTGCGAAAGGGTAGAAAATTTTGTACTACATTTTTCAGGGAGCCAATTCAGAGATGATAGTATGCGGAAAAAAATGGGTTCACGCATTGTGATCTCGACAAACGAGGTCACGCGTATCTTCTATCTACACGTCCTTCGCGTAGTCGTCTGTAGTTCTCGGAATATTTTATGCCATAACTTTTTGCGGTATTACATCTCATATGAGGCTGACAGTGCTGAATCCATTTATAGATACTAATTCGAGAGGAAGTTTTGTTTTCGTGATATCACTGCAAAATTGTGTCTATCACCATCTCATTAATTAACTTTGATGTTCTAGATTTTATATAAAAAACGTGAATATATTTTTTAAATTCAGTACTTTCAAATATAATGAAAAATATATACTGAAATAGATAAAATAAAAGAGGAATATTAGTGTGTGTATAATATAGCAGCATAAAATGTTAATTATTAAAATTGTAATTTAAATTTTATCAAAATGAAATATTTATATTTTTAATAACCGCTTCATGTTCTGACTTAAGGAATTTCATTTATGGTTTTTCAATTTTATTTTCAAAATTAAAAGAGACTCGTAGTTAAACGGAATTTTCCAAATTCGAATTACAAATTCTATAAAATCCTTTATAAAGAAATTATATTTGAAAGTGGAGAATGTTTGCAAAATTGTCTCAGACAGCTGATAACGGAAGGGAATAGATAGAATGCATATTTGAAGCACGTAGCACACTTATTACATGTGGGAATTTGGCAAAGGTATACTTGTACAATTCCGCCATCCAATTTCTAGAAATTTTTCGTCTTTCTTTCCACAGAATTTCGTCGTTCGATAGCACCTACGAAAACGGCGGGAAGCTTCTTCCAGCGCCGACACGCCGCCGCCACGAAAGTATTCTCAATTGAATAGCGTTGTATAGCAATCCTTTCTCATTACACGCGTCGTATTTATTTATTTAAATAATGTCTCATTCTTTTTGACATTTCATTAATCTTTAAGAACGCATTCTTCGATAAATACAAAATTTTCACAAAGATATCGGACACCACAATTCGTTATAAATGAGCAATCTTTGTAACTTACCTTTAAAATGCTTGTTGAAAAATCCACTTGAAATAAGATAAAATTTTACCATTTATTTGTTTGAGCTTAAAGTTTTCATAGGATAAATTTTCTTCGTCGTAGCGCGTAGCAAAAATTCAGGCAAAGTCGACGACGGCCGGAAGTTGCCGCCTGCGCGAAAGAAGAACTCTATCTCTAACTGGGGCGGCTTAAGCTCGTAAACGGTTTCCCGAAGTTACTGGCGTACCGGCGAGGCGAGAAAAATTATATTCGCCCGCGACGTCAAATTGGAAACAGTCTTGAGCCGTCGACGCTTCCGCAAGCGGGGAAAGCGGGATGGGCTTAGACAGGGCGCGTCTCGAGCACTCGATTTCGAAAAATCCGACCAAGGTTATTGCGAAAACGTCGCGAAACTTTTATATGAAAATATCGCCTCTTTCTTATTGGTCGGAATTAAATTTCCACATGCAACGTACCATCCATCTGGTTGGTTTTACTTCAACGGATTATTCTATGCCGTTTGCGTGGAAAGTAGTAAAGATTGAAAGAAACAAAATGTATTAATTAGATGAAATTGTAACGATAATATTACTTCTAATATTATAGGTGAAAATCTATAAATTATAAATTTATTATAATTTTACGTATATTCCAGTTTTTTTCTGATTATTTCAGTTTTGCAAAATTAATTATTACTTCTTAAGAGCAAAAAAAAAATAACATGTGACACTAACGTACAAAACTTTATTAGTATATGAACATAAAGTAGAAGTGCTCATATAATGACTTTAGTGAGATACCTAATGATTTTTTAGAGATATATATAAACTGCGGAACAATGAATTTGTTAATATATTCGAGACTCATTGTCATTCCTTAATTAAAAATCACGCTTCAGTTTATATCATGCTGAACGTCGAGCGTACTTCCGCTTTAAGCATCGTTATAGCACTTGTGCTGAAATGGTACCTGATAGCGAGTACTACGCGGAGTGCATCCATTACCTCCACGCTTGTTTGAAGTGTCTAAATACGTGTATCTGTGTACTGAATGTACGTATACATGGTATGCAAATGCAGTTCCTGCAACATCTTTTGAAGTATATTTTTAATATATTATGGAAGTAGATCATTAATTATTTTTAAATACATTTACGCATACTTTATGTTTCTATGTATATAATTTCTCGCATAAATAATTTCTAATAAAATAAAATTGCTATAAGAATTAAATTAACAATTGATGTTGAATCGATAAATCTTTTATGTAAAACCAATTTAATATTTAAATGACTGAATTAATAAAAATAATTGTTCTTTTAATTTTATCAATGAAACTACTGCCGTGGTGATACTGGACTAATCACTTCTGTTTAAATAAGCTTAACATATAGTTCTAATTATTTAAAATTGTACAAAATAATATGTAAAAAAAGTTTCATATTAATTATATTAATTATATATCATATTACACTCGGATAACAAAATTGTAATAAAATTAACATACCTTTATTTCGATTCTCACTTTTATCGAGCGTTATCAATAACACAGTCTTTACAATTTTTCGGTTACATTTGCTCTTCTCGATTCTTTCATTTACTAGGCGACGGACAGAAATAAAATTAATTCTCTTCTCTTTTTCCTCCTCGGCTGTCATCCCTCAGCCGCAAGTCCCATTCTCCGCCGGATTTCACATTCGTATCCCACGCTACGTCGTAAATTCCGCCGAATCCGAACATCGTCGTCGAACTCGCAAAACAGGCGTCATTTCAGCAACGGGCCTGCCCGCGAAACTATGAAATAATCTCGTCATTAATCTTGCGCGTCGTATCGGGGTGCGCCGCGAACCGGGCTGCCCCCGCCCGCGGCCTTTTCTGCCTTTCCAGCTCGAAACAATGGAGGACGAAAGTTTACGGTCGCACTAGACCGCCGGGAGGATCGTATATTTTCACCGCAACGCTCGTAAACTGCGGTCATGCTGCCAGTCGCCACATCGTAGGCGCATCTTCGAGCGCGGAAGGGGCTCTACGCCACTGTGGCAGTACGCCACTGTGTCAACGTGTCACTGGATAATTTCAGAGTTACGCAGTTCTCTCTTGTTTTCCATGTCCTCATCCTGCACCTTTTTTTTCCGCCTATAACGGCGCGGCGGGGAGATTTGTTCTCCGTCGAGTGCCCCGTTTGCGCACGTGTTTATCTAAGTGCATTTTGAATGAAACATGGAGGTCGTCCCGCGCTTACTACTTGCACTTGCGTTCGTCTGCATGTGTGCATTACGATACGGACGGACGTGAAATACTGGCGCTCGTTGTTGCGCCTGCAAGACAACGGAAGCAATACATGCAAACTGATGTAATTTAACAAAGTAAAACAAATCGAGTATATTAATCGTTATTCGCGTAGATTGAGTGTTTATCTGATTAGTGTCCATTTCTACGATAGTACAGATTAATTTTAATCTCGTTTTAACTTGCTTTGCATCTTTCTCTACTTTTAAGAAATATAAGAAGATAGAAGGTACGTTAAATCGAGATTAAAGTTAATCCGCATAGAAATGGACATAAGTTTGCTTATTGCATTAAAAGATTGTCTAAATACGTTTTCTTTAGGCATTTAGATTTAAATACATAGATTGGAGGAATCTTTCTTAATTTTAATCTTCTCTTTTTCGCCTACTAATAGAAGAACTTTAACTATGACAAATTCATTATTGATATAATCTATATTATTATTAGTTTTTACTATAGATTGACTGGGGAAGACTAAATTAAGTTGAAACGTTTCGGAATTTTTTAGTAACATTGTAATAAAATAATTAATTTTAAACATCTTACAATACTCGTCACTAATGAACCTTATATAATGTTTTCTAAATATATATAGCTTTATAAAATTATTCGTTAATTTGAAGATTTCTTTCATATTTAACAATAAGACGAAACTATTTCTAAATGCGTGTGCGAATGCATCGGATACGAACCCTGAGAATGCCAATCTGGTAGAATCGAAATTTGTTTTTGCTTGCGCGTGCAGATCTCGGGATGCTGCACGTCATCCGCGTTAAGAAACCGAGTGCAAGAAAAGAAGCGCGCCGGGAAGAAATATGCCAGAGGAAAACCGAGATAATGCTTCCAAGAAATAAAAATGTCGGTCGCTCGAACACGCGAATTAGGAACTTCGTAAGGAAAGTGGGATCTGGAAGGAAGTAGTCCAAGAAGATTTAGTGCGTGGCAATTTGTGGAACGTTATGTTAGTCTTCTATAGTAATTGTGACTTCACACGAGAGTTTACGAAAATGTATTGTCCCTCGAGAGACAGCAATTTCTTATCTCAATTTATCGCTCTTCGGATGAAGCAATAAGAAATTATATTAATTCCCTCAGTGACAAGCGTACTCGCGTTTATTTGCCAAAATAATAGCTCGAGATGAAACGTAATTTAAATTTAATACACTCCCGCGCGCGCGACGGGATCAATTTATTTTATATAAATATTTATATTTATATGTGGTATTATATTTATTTTATAAATATTATAAATATTTGAAATCTTGGCGATTTATTAATTATTTTTCCACTTGAGTAAATACTTTACGTGTATGCAGAAGAACGAGCTTTGTGTAATAACGCAGCTGCAAAAGAATTAACTGTCAGTTCCTGTCAGGACCGTAAATACGAAGAGAATCACAATGCATATTGTTATTAGTAATCATGTATTTTCCTCTATTAAACAGCGTCAATGTTTACTCGATGTGACACAGTACGTTCCCGCGAACGCATCCAGTCTTATCAGTGCTTGTTTGAGCATTGAGATGTCGTTAAGTCACGATATAGCCGAAACCGGAATGGAATTCATAAATACGATAGCACGCATAAAAAGCGCGGAAGCGTTTGATGATTAACGCGACGATGCGCCCCGTTCGAATTTACGGTATATCGGGTGTGATATAATTCGTCTGGCGTGACCAGACGTTTTTAGTGCCGATAAAAACTTAGAACGCGAGCGATTTCGTTCTCTCTCGATCTTTTAAACAGGGACATGCCCTCTGACATTCTACGGGAAGAAAAATCTCCCAGGAACAACAATGATGATGGAGGAAAGCTACAATCTCGGTTCACGGCACATTTACGCGCATAGAGTTTATAATATTACGAAATCTGCGAGCGAAAAAAAGCCCTCGGGATAAAAAAGTGACGAGGGCAGGAGTACAGGGGTTGCAAGGACATTTGCAGAGGTGGCGCCTGTGATAGCTCGCGACGAGTGGAAACGGCCGTAATCAGACGTGAAAATACTCTAACGTATTTGCCTGAGGAAAACTAGACTGGAAATTGTTCCGCGAGTATGTTGATACGATTCATGCGCGTTTGTTCTGGAATCTTCTTATTTAATATTGCACATGACACATACAAAGGAAGAAGAGATTTCGCAGGGAATTATGTACTTTATATTAAAAGAAATAATATTGTGAAATAATATTTTGTATTATTTTAAAATATAACGGTTATTATTCGTATCTAATTGTCCGCATTATTTTAAAAGAATAATTGTCTTTTATATAAACACGCTTTCTAAACGGAGTGAAAAGTTAATTTAATATTCCTCCTTTCGATTTCTGTACCGGAAGAACCATCGGAAGTGGTAGAGATTGCGATAATGGCGACGATTTTCACGTAACGTACAGCATCCTTATTTGTGACGGTGGCTTTTTGTCAATTAATCTAGAGTTATCAGGATCTGCGGCAGGGCTTTACTAGGGTGAAGGCATAAAGGGGGTGGAGTATTGGTCATTTGTATAACGCCAGTAGAGTGGGTATGTATACGGGCGTTATCGCACTAGAAGAGGGATGGAGGGAGAGGTAGTGATGGAACCAAACTAATATTTACTCCTGATTTTCGAGCAAACTAAGCGAAGATGTTCATATAAATTGCGTCAATATTAACTTCCGACTTGTAAATCTCATTGGCATGTTCTCGCTATCACTATTTGATACGTCGATGCGCATCTTTTGTTTAAAACACAGCGATCCGCGCGATATCCTGCAGAACATAATGAAATACGTAAAAATTATTTTAATATTATTAAATATCTCACGAAATATCGAGCAAACTTGCAATTTATTTCATGCTATATTTTATACACGATCGCGAGCCTTTTCAGTATAATTTTCAAGCGATAGTTTCAAATATGTCAGATGATAGCGGGTGAAGATTACGCATGAGAGAGTGTTGAAGCGTACCATCATGTGCGTTGAGATTGAAAGAGGATACCGCAGGCTTTTGGGGAGGCGTTGTTTATGTGAAACGGTCAGCTCAACGAGTTACGATGTCAGTGGGTTGTTCTGGGCCGATTCGTTTGATAATTCGATAGCCGTCCACGTTTCAAATCCCTCGCAATCCACGTTCCCGCGTTCGCCGTGGATTTACCCTCGCGCCGCACGCAGGTTCATCCAATTAAATTTATCAGATTGCACGCGCGCAAGAATCAAAAGGGAGATGATACGCGATGATTGGCAAGCGTTTGTCTTTTTGGGGTCACGCGGCAGAACGTACTTTTTCATTCTCAATTTGGACACTGCAGCGGCATGAAGTGGACAATGGTTGCACGATAGATTGAAATAAAGAATTTAGAGTTCGCAGAGTTTAGCGATTTACTTTAAAGCAAAGCTCTTTCGCGGGCCATTGCGTGTGGAAAAAGCGAGTCCTTCTTTTGTGCAGTATTAGATAAACTTGTAAAAATATTGAAATAACACTGAAAAAATATTCTGGTTAAAAACGGACAAATCAGAAAGTCTTATAGGATTGATCAAATATTGTTATTATAAGAGAAATTCTGGTTATTATAATATAATAGAACTCAATATTTTATAACTTATAATCGTCCATTTTTAACCAGAATTTTTTTCAGTGAAGGTATTCGAAAATTTTGTCATAGTAGTAATATTATTATAATAGAAATTCCGGATATTATAATAGAACTCAACACTTATTTATATAACTTATAATAACCAGAATATTTGATCAATCCTACAAGATTTTTCTGATTCGACCGTTTTTAACCAGAATTATTTTCAGTGAAGATATTCGAAAATTTTGTCATAGTGATCGGTTTGGACAAAATTGTGAAAATGATTTAGGCTGCAAACGACAAAAGGGCTAAATGCGAAGGCCCTCTAAAACGAAAATAAAAATTAAATCATCACTCGGTTTACAACACTCAGTTTTCTTCCTTGTATTAATGGACTCGCAGTCAGCTAGTTTCTATTACGAACTTTCCTTTCGGATCAATCCCTGTCAACCGCCAATGAGTATCGTCGTTCGGTCTGATGATGATTGATGATGATGGAGAATATACTAACTGTTCCGAAGGTATACTAAGTAGAGAACGATCCGTACAAGCTGGCAGCCATTTGAATGATGTTTATTCGGGAACTTCGAAGACTTTATGCAACACGTGTTCAGACAGCAAACGGAAAGATAAAAAAGCCGAAAAGCCACAACAAGTATTGGTGGTAAAAGTAATAACTTTTCCAAGATCTTGAGGCTATTAACTAATACAGATCGTCTCAATCAGTTGTAAATAGAAAAAGATAAATTTCAGTTTTAATATTGAAAATTTATTATTAAATTGAAATATTATGATTATTTTACATGACAACGAATGAGAGATATCAAAAGATACAAGCTTACGAATTTACGTGACTAAAATAAAAGATGCTAATAATAATAATATAATAAAAAAGTTTTTATGTCATACAATCAAGGTAGTGCTGCTAGATTACATTGTCATGATTGTGAAATAATGTTTGTGGTTATCCCATACAATTTGCGTGAATAATGTGCTCTTCATAATCTCCCAAAATCGAAATCGTTTGAAAGTTTGGTTTTCGCGCGACCCCTGTAGTACGCGTCACTATTTTACGTGACATATTTGAAATAAATTTGATGGCTTGCGAGAGAGAGGAATGTATTCGAATTTATTCCACTGCCACTCGCACACGTAAAGCAAATAGATGCGAAAACGAATTAGATTTAAGGAATATTGGTTCTTTCTTCATAATTTACGCGCCATCTTCTTGCGAGTTCCATTTCAATTAGATTTTTAAGTTTTAGTTTTGGAATTTACATGTACACATAAATATTGCGTAGTATATAAAATTAACAAATACAAATTTATATATTTAACGATATATGAAGAAGAAAAATATAAAATGTACGTACAAAAAGATAAAAAAGTTTTGTAAAAAATAAAAAAAAAGGTTTGTTTATTCAAGGATATAATGCATTTAATGTATTATGTTTTTCATTCATAATTACGCGTCAAGAGAACTGTATGAAAAAATATATACACAGATATGAGTGCGCATAATAAAAACTCACAAGTCTCTAACCCAATTTACCAAAACAAGTTTTTACAAATATTCAAAACAATCTCTTCTATTGCAAACTCAATCAATCCTACACGTGAACCAATAAAAACGCGTTATCAATTAAACATGAACCAGTTTTGTTTCGTTTTTTTTTTTATTAACTATGATATCTTTTGTCGAAAATTTTGGAAATAAAATTGTTAGCGCGAACGCACACTCTAAATAAAATACCCGTCATTCGGTGCACACATGTAATGTCTTTTATCACTATAAAGACGGAGGTATATTGTCGCGAAAGTATGCTGGCTTATTCTTCGTAATACATGACGAACCGGGTGGCGAGGGAGGCGGACAGAATTCTATGGAGGTACAAACGAGCATATACAATGAGGCGGAGTGCATAGCTATGTTCTTCAAGATATTCCGCCGAAATGTCGAAGAGCGTATTATGCTTAAGAAATGAGCTGAGTTTGCTCGCTTGGCGCCAGTTCGCTACTTGCCAGTTATAAAGCATTTGGATTCTGGTATCTTGTAAGTAGTACATCCACCAGTCGCTCGCAGCAGATTCAGAGTTGTGCTCCCGTGGGAGACGTCGGCGAGCGCTGGTTTCCTGTCCAAAATTCGCATATAAGTTTCACGGAGGGTAGAACACGTTTCTCATGTGCCTCTTTGTGACGCGCTGCACGTGTGATTAAGTCGCGAACGCGTTAGAAAGGTAGAGACTTCTTTTAATCCATATATTAATAAATCCGTAATCTTTCTCTTACAGAAATATAAGATTATCTTCAATGATTTTTTCGTTGATCTAATTTTTAATGTCCTTAATTGTCATATCTCCTATAAAACAAAGTAAAATAAAATAAAATATTTAAAATATATACTGTACGTACGCTTTTTCCTCTTTATTCTATACTGTTACATTTACTTTATGTTACTGTTACATCTATACTTTATTCTATACTGTTACATTTGCGCGTAATATCCAATTATACCTTATTAGAGTTATCTTTAGTCATTTTTTTAGCTACTACTTCTATTCAATATGTTATTAATTTAACTAAAACAATAAAGTTAAATAATGTTAATTGCGTGTTAAATAATTTTCACACGTAGTAGCGAAATAACAAAATATATTATATATTTTATTTATTTAACTCAAGAAATTAGTTTAAATTTGTTCCTTTCATATGTGATTTTGAACCGTATAAACTAATATCAAATTCTTTTTGTAGAAAAGAATTAACTTTTTTAAAAAAGAAATTTTCTAATAATATTACTTTTGTAGAGAAAATCTTTTTTGAAATGGTAATTTTTTAATGACATATATCAGCGCGTACACTGGTGCCTTTTAAAAAGATAATTTTTATAAATGTAATTAAAAAGATAATTTTTTTAAATGTAATAAACTAATACGAAACTGGAATGATAAATAAAAATTAATTTTATAACGTAGCAACAAGTTTTACTGAGAAATATGTTGAACACCATTGTTAAAAGTCATGTTCATCAGATCGTTATTCTCTTTCCAGCGTCAACACACGTACGCGTAACATCCAATGAAGATGCGCAGCGGCATGTAAACGATGCCAGTAATGATTTGATGGAAGATCTGCCTGTTTTCGAGCCGACAGCAGCAAACGTCAGTGCATTTGTAGGACAAACCGCGTATCTGCCGTGCCGGGTGCGAAATTTGGGTGACAAAGTGGTAAGTCTTTTCTTTTGATTTTGCTATTACATTTTGTTGTGAGCGCCAGGCAAAAATTCTTTCGTATACCATCGATCCAATTAAGTTTTACATAATGTATTTCATATGCTAAAACTTTCTTGTATATCAAATAAGCTAAAATCTTTGATGCATAGATAAATTATATGTATATTTAAGTATGCTATGCAGATGCAATCATGAAACTATTTGAAATGCGAATTTCGTTTATTACTTTACTCAGAATATAAATCATCCCTGGACAATTAACAAAGGTCCTACGTATGTATGTATCGTTATTAATTGCAAACAAGCACTGACTGGCCCAACGGCAATTAATCTGAAAATTTACCGGAGACGGCTCCGATTCAAACAGGTTGCTTCCAGCAACCCTTATCTGCACAAGGGAGCCTACGTAATTAATACAGCGGCATGACAAATTGTCGCTTCCGTAATAGGGGGCCGCCAATAAATATCGCGGTCGCGATTACGGTGCGCGTTCTCCACACGTAAACATAGATGCGGGGGATGGGTGTCGCAGCGCGTAGGAAATGGCGTGTCTGCGACGATATATCATGAGGAGCCGCGGGGACATAGACGTCGGTGTGTTTCCTTCGAAGGCGAAATCTCTCCGATGCGTATCTCGCGGCGTTGACTAAGCGTGGCATAGATTTAACGAAGACATATGGTCGCCTTAGCGTAGCTTTTCCTCAGCAAGAGGGCTCGACCTCTCGGCTCTCACCGCGCCGCGCTGTTCCAGCCATCTTTTGTAGTGTCAAAGTTTTCAGTGAATTTAAACCGTTGATTTGAACTCTTTAGACTTTATGGATGTGGAGTAAAGCGAGCTATGAAGAATGATGCCTTTACGTCTCAAACGTTTTCGATGTGAGTTATAACATCGAAATAAAAAAAAAAGACATTCTCACTTTTTTATTGAGTTCTTACACCGTAATCAAAATAAAAAGTAAGCGAGAACTTGCAAATTCGTGGGAAGAATGTAAAGGGAAAGGGGGAAATTCTTAAAGCGTTTACATCGAAGTATGAACACTTTATAACTTACCCACCTAAATTCTTCGCTCCGCAGAACACGCGCAAATAGAATCTTTCGAAAATTCTTGCGTCCGCTGTGAGAAAGCTGGCAGTCTGGCTGCCAGGAAGCCGGAAAGACGGTTTCGCGGTAACAAGGGAGGCAAAAGGAAGGTCGAATGAAACGATCGAAGCGTGCGAATTCACGAGGAACTCAACCGCGATTCACGTAGGTGGTGGCTGTAATCATTCCGCAAAGAATGCGAAATCGTCGCATTCGGGATTTGTCGATCGGTTACGTTTCGCCCGTGGACACCCGTTAGATTAAAGGGCACTTGGCACCAATCGGGAATCATTCGTACGAAGCGAATGTCGTACGGTTCGCTATGCATTTTTCTTCACAAATGCAATTTTTTTGACACACCCATCCAATTTTCGCGACCCACTTTTCCGCTTTCCCGAATTTCTTCTCTCGCTCTGGAAAGGTTTCTTTCTGCTTCTATACAGGCTTTATTGTTATCGAGCGACCGGCTGTAAACGTATGCAACTGGTGGATGGATGCGGTTTTTCTAGCAGGGCTTCGTCTACCTTTTTCGCCCGACTCGGGAAAGAAACATCCGGAATTGATGAGTGTAATTGTCTGCCGACGCTTTGTAACGTTTGATAAAATTGACATTAAAACAAATGACCCGCACAATTTTCTTTCTTTATTATAGCACACAAGTCTTCTGTCAAGTTAAAAGATCTGCTGCAGAGAAACGTACGCATGTTCTCTGTCAAAAGTTGTTTTTATTAGTTTATCTCAACTATTTTTCAGTAGTTATAATATTAAATATTTCATTCTTTATTTACGTTTTATGTAACATATATAGAATACACCTATTATTTTTCTTCATGTTGTAATTTACATTTTATTATTAATCATTTTCTTCCAAATATACCGTTAATAACCGATAAATATCACGATATAATAGTCCTTTAGTTTATTATTCCTTTCTCGAGCGCGTTTAACTAATAACAAAACCGCGTCCACTTTGGTGAAAAAAGTTTCATTTTACCGTTATTCAACCGTAAAAATTTAAACTGAAGATTGATCGTACAGTCAAACGTGGTTCAATGTGCAATATTTCGAAAACGTACTTGTATCTAACAGAGATTTTATTGGAAATGGACGAATATATAGATTTCTTTAATAGCTGGGATACAGAATTGCTCGACGCGCATTTTCTCGGGGCACGGCCGGATGCATTTTTAGTTCACGTTCACCAGATTTATCCAATCTTTTCCACATTTTTCTTCCTTCCACTTATCTGTTTTCTTTTTTCCCTCTGCGATCCACCTTTAATTAAATATCGATCTACGTGCGGCGACGGTCAGCAGAGACGCGTCGATTACGGCAAGTTTTCTCGAGTTAAGTCGGAAAATCAAATGGAGTTTAAGAAGAAAATAATTGCGAGAGATTAGTCGCATTTATTTTAGTAAAACTCAGATTGCCCCTAAACGGGAAAAGGGATTTTAACGAAATTTATAAGATCTTCTCATTACGATCGAATTATCAGTTAACATTCTTGAGAAATTCTTATAAATGAAAAAAAAACTGATTGCTTGAACGTCATTATTTTCTAGATCTCATTAGTTAAACGTTTAACTGCAAACGTTTAAAAACGAGCATTTATGAGAAAAAAGTGAGAGAGGATAAGTCAATTGCTATTTATTGAATATAATTATTATTCCTTTCATCGTATTCTACATTAAATTATTAATGAATTTATTGTTAAATAATAATTTTAAAATCAAATGTAATTAAATAATTATTTCTTAGATATATTTGCAGCATATAATTTTCATCGTTAAAACTTCAAATATCTTATTATTTATTTTACTAGTTTGCATTACTGTACAATAATATGTTATAAATTTACATTTTGTCTGTTTATATATATTATAGCAATATTCTTATCATTTTATTCATCGACGTCAAATTTTTATGAAATCGAGCACGATTATCGAAGTAACGCTTGAAAGGGAATAGTTTAATACTAGCTTGAATGCTTATTTTTAAAACTTTGTTCTCGGCAATAGCAATGTTATCTTGATCAATATTTAGTTAAAAGATCGAATTGAAATAAAAAAATGTTACAACACTATGAAAGAAGAATATAGCAATGATTTGTTATCTTGAGGTATGTGCTTTAGATGTAGCAAAATGTGTAAGCTAATAATAAAAACATTCTATATAAAAGATTAATATATATTTAATCCTTTTGCGAGAATATCGGGACTTGATCATCGAAATATTAGTTTATGATTCTTTCGGATGAGAACTTTTGGAAAATTAAAATAATAATGTAAATTTAATCAACAGTGAACAACCATAGCTATGTAAAGTATTGTATTCCTATTCTATAATTTATTTTCCAAGAATCATACCCTTTATTCATTCCAGCGAAGATGAGTTATGAAAGCTACGATTCGCGATTCTTCCGCACGAGGAGAATCCAAGGAACGGCTAGATAAGATAATGCAACGTAAAGTGCTGCCCAAATGCAATAAACGTTCGCTTTGTGCCACCGCCATGCTAGGCATTACCCTATTTCCTATTATATTTCCTATTAAGAGCTGGGACGATCATTTCGAGGAATAAATCAACTTTCTTGCTACTAAAGTTCCGTTTTCCGATAATACGACTTTAAGCGAGAAAATATGCTTTTCAAAACGTGATCACAAGGAACGGATTTATTGTAATCGAAAGATCTTTTTGTAATAAAGTATAAAAATAAAATTAAACGCATAATAAAACAAAATTGGCGTAATAACGCGTCAGTTTAGTTTTAATATATTTTTGACTCATTCTGGAATATTATATTCTTTTTATCATTGAAGTTTTAATCACCTGCATATATTTAATCATTAAACTTCATGATAATTAATATGTTGATTATGAAAAAAACGTATTTCATGAATCGAAACTAATTAATTATACATGAAATTTTCATCTCTTACATTTTGTCTCAATTGATATTCAATATTTGTTTGATCATATATAAATTTGTTTCATAATTTTCATTTGATCATAAATTTGTTTCATCATAAATATACATATTGGCTAAATATACATAATATACACGTTAGTGACTTAGTTTCTTCAATTATCAGTACTTTAATAGTTTAATGTCTAACAGAAGAAAGCGTCTTTGTATTTGCGCTATTAACAAAGTTAGTTCGACTTATATTTTTATTATGTATGTTTTTTTAAAGCCAAACGAAGTTCATGTTTATATTTTACATGATAACTACTTCTATCGTTCAATGAGAAGATGTTTAGGGCGCATGTGATCGTCTTGACTTTAAACGTTTTGAACATTACCTGCCAGAAATCGTCTGAATTAATGGTTCCAATGCTAATGTCCGCCATCAGCATAAAGTCATGTCAGATTCCTGGTATAGAATCTCCTAAAAGTGTCTCGTAACTCGTTCACCTTCTCGACGGTCCGAAACATCCGCGACATGATAGATGACCGGAAAGGGATTCCTCGGTATTTACGCTACTCATAAAGTTCGACAAGCTTATCTTTCGTCCGCGTTTCGTAGTTGTATTGGCTTAATACCTGCAAAATTTGCACAGTGAAAAAATATAACACTAAGAAGACGCTCTCTTTTATCGAAACTTTCATCACCTTTAAACCTTATGTTCTTTACAAAACTCTACATTGAAAAAAAATTATAGTTAAAAACGAACAAATCAGAAAATCTTGTAGGATTTGTTAAATATTCTGGTTATCATAATAGAACTCTATACTTTATATAATTTATAATAACCAAATTCCTATTTATAATAACCAGAATATTTGATCAATTCTACGGGATTTTTTTTAATCGTCCGTTTTTAACCAGAATTTTTTTTCAGTGTGGATATTTAAATCTGTATCTATCTCTCCTTTGATAAATGGTACTATTGGAGAGTTTTCCAGTTACCCGTTACGATCAATTACAATTAGTTTTATAAAATTAATAAAATACAGATAAAAAGTCATTATTATTTAAATAGATATTTGACAGTGCAATACTTTCGTTAAATTCTACTGTTATTATATTTCCGTGATGCAACGTGAAATTTTCTGTAAAATCGTGATTTGTTAACCTCGCGCACACGTCAAACCTCGCGCAACATGATGGATCGAGACGAAAAAACGTGGACCCGTTCCTGGGAGATCGATTTTCTACTAGGTGTAAGGCTCGAATCCTCGGGGCAGCATTTCCAGCAGCATAAATTGGACAAGCGCGAATTCCGGACGTGCATTATTCATGGATTCCGAGATAAGGGAACGCGATCGGTTCGAAAAACCGAGCGCGACGTGTGTATGCCTGCGAATATAAGAGAAAAAGACCAATAAGAGGCTGGCATGGTGGTCATCTCATTCCATTCTGATTAAGTTATATCTTTTGAGTGTGCTACTACTGTCAAGGTAGATCATTTTCAACGGTGTGTACGGAAAGAATAGATGTCTGTTAAAAAAAAACTAATTTTTCATACAGTTTTCTGAGTGCTTAACAGCTTGTAGAATATTTATAAGCTCTAACTTATTTTAAAAGAGACTTCTGTGCGTTACCAAAATATAAATGGTCCGATATTTAGCGATAGCAGACTAAATAAATCATTTGCATTGCTACCAATTAATGACGATTACTGTAGAGAGGAAATTTGTGAAAAGAGCGACGATATATATCTGAATGTTATCGCACGTAAATTAGTGCAAAGCATATGAATGTCATTATGCAGAAGTGCAATAAATTTACATTTGCGCGAGATATCGTTTATCGTTTCCCCTGAGATTATTACGAAATAAAATTGAAAATGTTTCGGCGCTTTCATAAAGCATCACATGCTTGAATAATTGCCTGTATTCCCTCGGAACTGTATCAACAGAGGTTGTTGTGCGAACTTGATGTATCGCTTGATGTGTTTACAGTTTATGTGCCGCGAATATATGAAGGCTTTTTTTTCATAGCACAACGACGATAGTAGTAATATTCGCATATTAGCATAACCCGAAGCCATGATGAGCGAAAATATATGATACATTGGAAATAACGCTGATGTCATAATTGCAGCAGAAGGTTGCTGCAGCAAATCGCCGCATCCGATAGCAGGGTACGAAAGTAATATAATAATGATTGATAGTCAAACTGTCATCAAATCGATGATATTTACGCGCGGATGAACGTAATGTTGAAATAGCAAATTTTCTGTTACACAGAGAAAAATGTTTCTTTGGATTTAATAAATTTTGTTGACATCAAAGAAATTTAATTATTAGAATGATTATAATCAAATAATTATTAGAATAATTCTAATCAAACTAATGTTTGAATTAACTAATATGGTGATTTAACTTTCAAGAAATGTACATATATATTTACTTAAAAATATGATATTTTTTGAAAGAAATAAATTGGTTTATTTGTATATTTGCATATAAGTCATTTTAAATAATAAGTTAATTAAAACAAAAATAATTATTTGATTATTTGCATTTAGTATTTAATATATTTCAAATAATACTTGGAATTTTCCGTCAATTAATATGATTTAATAAAACGAAATAATCAAATTTTAATTTAATAAGATAATATTTTGTATAAAATGTTTTTTAATGAAACAAATATAAGTCCAACAAACACATGTATTAAATATAAAGAAAAGTTTTGTTGTGTGTAGTTATATTATAATTTTTACCCTATGTACAATGGTTTCAGATATTTTTAAGTTGATATTTATATAATTATATTGCATTTTATCTAATTATATTGCAATAGTAATAACTAATATTAATTTTATCTCGATGAACATTATCTCGATGATAGTTGCGGACAGATAGAAAAAGAAAGCGTAACAATTGCACGACAACATGTCCATTATACCGCGCTGCATTTGAATAGCTAATTCTTAAGTACTCTTAAAAAATTCAGCGAGGATTTTAATTACGAGCAGTCTTTCAAGCGTTCAAAAGAAGGGGAGCTTTTTTCATTAAGATTACAGTGGACTGCCAGGGCGTTTTCTAAACAAATGTTCCCTTTTCCATTGTGTCGCTCTGGCGGAGGAAAGAAAAAGGAGAAAGGCGCGAGAGGGTGAAAAACCTGAGAGAGAGAGAGAGAGAGAGAGAGAGAGAGAGAAAGTGAAGCAAGTGTAGGTGGGTGGCATGGATGGAATGTTGCCAGGTATTTCAAAGGTGAGAGATCACTTTGCGTTTAGAAGAAACTTTTTGCCTTTCACGTGCTGCTACATAAGCGAAATGCGCATGAGATAGAAAAACACGAAGATAGATCGGACATGCAGGAGTTTGTATGGAAATGTAGCTACGAATGTTTGCTATTCGAAACGAGCGAAGATTTTGCAACAATAGCGTCTGTACAAGTCAACCACAAAATTACGCGATTGAATTAGCGATTGATCATACAATTCAATAATTTCCATAATTACGGGAGCAAGAGAATCGCCTTTAGCACGAAACACTCGAAATAATCATTGAAAATAGATGCCTTGTGCGTATCTGTAAATGGCATGGCAATCGATTCCGCTTTGAGTACGCTCTTAACATTAATTTAATCTTATAACGTATTCTAATTACGTATTGTGTATGAAAAAATAATTTCAATTTCAATCATCTTTTCCACTTTAAATAAATATTGTTGTTCCTAAAGGAATGCGTTTTAATGTGCTTTCACAATGTCACAATACAATTTCATATCAATTAAGAGAAAATAATTGTTTATGAAACATGACAGAAATAAAATGGAACAGACAGTTTTCGCGTTTGAATTTTATTTATCCTAATACATGAACATTGACATATATGATATTGACATATATTTAAATTAATATTCATGGTCAATGTATTTATTTTTAGATTAATTGATTATTAAAAAAATATTGAATTAATAATTTACGTGTTCCAAAGTTCTAAAGAACAACATTGCGCTAATTACATAAATGCCACAAATATAAAAAGTTAGTAAAATTTGAATACTCAACAGTCTCTTTTCAATGTATCAAATAATTTGCAAAAAATCCTCTTTTATATTCTTTTAATAAAAGAATGTAAATAAATCTCAGATTTTATTAAAAATTTACTACTTTTTTGTAAATTGAAATATTAATATTTCTTTTGTTATCTTAAAATAAAATTTCTATTGTCTAGATCAAATATTGTATATGTATGTACATATATTGTCAAAAGTTGCAAAGTGAATCCTCTAACTGTTAGAAGATTCACTTAGAGTCTAATTTCAGAAATTTTTTCTTTAAAAAAATTATTGTCATTAGATTATTGCCATCATCCAGTTTAAATTTTTGGGCGCTACCCTTACGCCAAAAATTCTTACTTTTATGCTATGGCTTTGAAAAAAGTTGGAATACCCATTTGAGAAAAACGAGTAATTGTAAAGAGGCACTTGTACCACAATTTAGTGCTCATTGAGTGCTTTCAATATCATTCAGTTTAAATTTGCGGGCGTTATCCCTTACGTCGAAAATTTTTACTTTTATGCTATGGCTTTGAAAAAAGTTGGTTAGTAATTGTAAGACGCCACATACAAAAATCAGGAAAGCCGGACTTATTGGATATCAGTCGATATCCAATTGCTAAGAACGAGTGAATGTGGTTTAGATAGGCTTCGAATATACCAGCAAGATTTTTATCGGCTTTATTTAGTGCGGTTGCAACCAAAGCACGTGACATACGCAAATTGCGATAGCACCGTTTCTTGGTCAATTCTTAGCCATTCTTTTCTCGATTTATGTTCGTTGCATTTACGTGATATTTTAACGTCTTGTAATCGACCAACACTTTAGTTATATACTTCATGGCTATTTTAATCCAAACAGAATTACAACTAATATATCAATTCGAATTCAGAGAAGAGATAAAGTGAAAATGTGCATTTTTGTAATTTTTTAATACTTTTTAATTAAATAAAACACTTGCACCATTTGTTGACATGTTTTCTTTCGTGTTGATTATTTCTGGAACGGAGAGAGAGTTTATTTTTTCATATTTGATGTCTAATAGGGAATCTAGACTTTAGTTTAACATCAAAAAAGTTTAAATTCTCGTTCACAAAAAAGTAGTGAAAATGAGCATCACTCCTAATATTGTAAAATATTCTCTTTCGTTGTTTTTAGCACTAAAACACCGCAATGATACGTGTAAATTATTATCCCCATATCTCCACTTCGCATGAGGTGCTACATATTGCTCCCAAGGTTGTACAATAGCTAGGTTGCTCCTCTCGCCACAGCTGCAAACGATAGGGAAAGCACAGCTCCCAAACTACGGCAGTAACAACTCCTCGGCACACTCAAGTCGACATCGAAACTGGTGGAAATGCAGCGTGGAGTTTCCTTTCCGTTTGCTAACGTCGGACGACTACGTCATCGCCGTTTACGAAACTTTTATCGCAAAATGTGAAACTGTCCGGTTACTTAGAAGCGGCGCTTCTGAAAAGAAGTTCCCGCCTTTTAGAAACGACCCACGTCAGCATCCACCGCGGCCGCGTAAGCGCCAAATAAATCTCAGAGATGGTAGGGTTGTTCGTGCGTACCGACTGGCGAGCAAAGACGATTGGGGTTGAAATAAAGCTGACAATTTTTGAGAATGTGTCGTGAACAAAAGTGTAATCGATGTATCTCGTTTGTAGCTTTTATAGTATGTTAGAATTACGCGATTATAGATAATCATATAATTACATAAGCATAATGCTTATTATTAAAACAAATCTCGATCTATCATTCGATTTTGGAAAGCAATATTTTGATATATCCGTGACTGATGCTTTTCATTTAGGAAATAAACGTGTTTTAGTATTGGAGAATTTTAATGAACGATGTTATTAATATAATTGGCGGCGTCAATATTGCGTTATTATTTGATGATTTTATCATACACGTGTATTTAATTAATTATATTTACATTCTAACAATAAGTTTAAACGAAAGATGATTTGAAAGATTACTCTTTTTTATAATTAATTTAAATATAACGATAAATAATGAAAAATAATTCATAAAAAATGAATTTTTTAATTTTTTAATTTCGTGACAAATGTTATATATTAAATTATTAATAAAGAAAAGTAAATATTACAATTAACATTTTATTGCAAAATATAAATAAAATTTTCATTCTTAATCAAGAAGTTCAGGTCTTGATTTATTAGGTTTTTTGTTGATGAAAATTTCGTTTTATGGTATAATTGATTTTAGCAAGAATTTGTTTATATTTTAATGAAAATTTATCCAACTGCAATTAATTAACAACGAGATAAAAGCTGATGAGAATTTATCGAACAGCTAATAAAAGAATGAAAAAAAGACCGATATTTCATAAGATTCGTTTATGAGAGTTTATGGCTCGTTGTGAAATGAGAAATCAAAAGTCACGGTTGCGTATCGCAAATATATTGCGAGGGAGAAAAATATAATAAAAAGAAGTCAAATTATGGAAGCAAAACAACGCGTTGGCAACAGGAGAAAGCGTGCCGCGGATTTTTTTTTGTACGAGCGGTCGTTACGCACAACAGCGTCACCGACAGACAGTCTGCTTCCTGCTGTAATTAACGTCCGAAAAACAGACGCAATGTCGGATTACGAATAAAAATATGACAACCGCGGTCGGCGCGCGGCATACGTTTTAAAAGTCGCTTATGAAAATAACAGGCACGGGCAACAAACGCGCGTCGCGTTTGAAATTAAAAACATCCATCGCGAGTTAGTTGGGCGGATGAATGTTGCGCGATCTCTCGCTTCGCGCGAAACGACACTGCGTTATACGTGCTAACAAGCCTCGAATTGTGCGGTAAGTTTGTGCTATCATACCCAGAGATTTAGTGAATCCACTTAACTATGTTTGTAGAATTTGTAAGCAACTGCAATTTACATTTCACGTAATACACGTCGTACGCGAACTATGAGATTTACTTTACTTTCATTTCGGCATAATTATAAAAAGCCCAATCCCGTGTATACTAGCATTCGCTTGATATTATGTTATTCAACTGTGATTTAGAAGAAGTTTTAAATCTATTACATACCCTTGTTTGTTGTGACGCACACGTTTGTTAAAACAGTTAATATTAAATATATTACTTTTATCAGAATACATTTGACGATTTAACATGCTTTACATTTGTGCTAATAACGTAACAATTTATTTCGTTATAATAACGCTTATAATAATAACACTTTTTCAGTTTCTACATTTCTTTTAATAATATTGTCATGTGTGCATTCTCAAATTCTGTCAGCGCATATATCGAGTTTGTATGTCAAGTGATATGATGACGCCTGGGGATAATTAAATTTATCTCATTTAAACGTATTTGCAGCGCGATTTCGATGGATGGCGACTTTACAATTTTCCATATTTTAACGTGCTCGTACGCCTACCATTTTGGCGAGAGGATTTAAATCAGCATCGATGCTAACATGGAAATTAATTAATTAGATCGAAAGCTTCGTTCTGCCATTATTGGCGCGAAGCACTATTACATAAATATGCACTAAAGCGTATTGATATTATGCTTGAGAGTTTGCATCCAGCGTGAAATGGAATGTGACGGAATATTAATTAAAGTAACCGAATATTAGCTTCCACGATTCAATTATGTAAACGCGCGTTTGCATTTTTAAACTGCAATATAATTTCATTTTTTAAATATTTATGGATTGAAATGTTTAATAATACCTATTTTCCATCAGATATCAAATACAAAGATATTAAAATTTTAGAGATGTATCATGATAAAGGTAAAGGCATCAATATAAAATATAAATTCAGTGGATCAAAGCGCGTGTGAATTGTTACATTATATATTAAAAGAAAAAAGGGAGAACAATTTTTTTTTTCTATTGTCGAAGCATTTCTGGAAAACCAAATTATACATATGTATATACTTGTGTTGAATATACATATAAAAAATTATAATATCTAATAATAATAATATAGATATTGATTTAAAGAAAAAAGATTAAGATAATGACATGATTGCTGTGATTCTATCGTAGTAATTCGAACGGCTATCTATAAAAAAATCATCGATATTTTACGTAGATAGCCATAGACATATCCATATTTGCTATAAAAAAAAGTGGCGTGAATGGGACATTCAGCGATTTTTCTTTTTTTTCAACGGATCGGAGAAAGCCCTTTTCAGAGTGGAAAATTGTCGAACGGGTCTCGATGCTTTTTTTCGATGGTGTTCAATGAAACGAAGACTGATTCTAGCGTGGCTCAATGAGAGACAAAGTGAAAGAAGTAGAAAGAACGTGGGAAAGGGCGTGTGAAGAGTAGAAAAAGTAAAACGATGTAAAAAGAATGCGGGAATAATACGAGATGGCATTGGAGTTCCACGTACGCTTTCGAGGTGGTTCACATTTTACCTGCGGACATTGTCAGAGAGCAAATTTGCATAAATGCAGGGACAAGGATATTCTCTTTTTTTTATTTTCTTTGCCGATTAAAATTCAAGGCATTCTCTTTATCGGAGTCAATGTGATCTTCCATTATAAAATATTCTTTCTGGTAGAGTAAAAATGTAATATTGATTGACTTATCCCTGCCTGTATAGCATACAATTTCTCATTTATTACTATTGTTTCAATTATTTTCACATACACTTATTGCTGATTTTTCAAAGCGTTTTGAAGATTATATGCAAATTATATGACCATATATTACTATAGTATATAATGCGTAAGACAGGCGTCCGGCGTGTCTCCAATTATCGCAGCTTGGGAAAACGAAGCTTTCGATCTTACACGTCTCTACCATCTGCCCCGTATCTCGTCCTGGTTTGTCACGTTTCCGTAAAAGAAGACGTCGATAAAATCATTCGCCGTAGCTCGGCGTCGGCGTCGAGAGGTCATCTAATTGTTTTCTTCCGGAAGTTCCATCGGAGACGTCTCCCGTCGTGACAAACGACGCCCTTACCCTCCTCGCCCGCGCATCTCGCCCTTTTCTCTCGCCGTTCGCAAAAAGCGCTTACGATCACGAGCGGAGAAAATGACGCGCGGTTCCTCCACCCGAGCGACAATGTGCTTTCGCGAGCATAGGCATCACAACTTGGAATTGATTTAATCCCAGTCAACGTCATGCTGTTTAATTGACGTCTCTGGAAATTTCACTTCTACATATTGAAGCGTTAAAACTGCGACCTTATATAATCCAACGCTGGAATAAAATAAAAACTCGCTCGTTTTCAGTCTGCAATCATAAAATTTAAAATAATCGATTATACAGATTAAATATATGTACATTTTATGCTTTACGTTTTAATGGAGAGATATTTTCACGGTGGAAACCTCCACAATAAGTAAAATAATTAAAAATACAGTTTTTAAAATAAAATAGCATAGAATTGACTATACACGTAGTAAAATATGCGATACAAAACGTGAAATGTCTTTAACGTTGGACAAAGTAATTTTGTAAGAGAGATAAGAGAGTTCTTTTTTTTTTTTCTTAAAATTTATTTGCGTAACGTAGAAATCTAGCACGGCACCCGGATTGACAAGGGCTTAATTAAGAAGTCGGGCACCTGGTGCCAAAAAAAATAGACGCGATAATGACGCGGCCGAAGTCGCCATTCCAGCGACCGATAATTGATGAGCGGGTGCAGCAACGTGCAAGGGGGGGAGGGAGGAGGCAGGTATGGGCGATAGCGACGTTACAAACGATGACGCGGTATTATTTCATTATTTATGGTACGAATTTTGCCGTGGCCGGCCGACGTTTTTCCGATTCCGCGCCGCTAGAAGCGCGGATTAAGTTACCGTCGGTGGGCTGAATTAAAACGCTAATAACGAGCGGTGATATTTATTGGACGGCTTTCGCGGGGGTTAGAACCGGAAGCCGGACGCCCTCCGCGTTTCAACCCTCAACCCTCTCTCGCGTCTGCTTCTCGGTCTTCCTCCTCCTCCATTCTCGAGCACTCCCCTTCCTACTTTCGGAGCGAACTTTTGCCGATCTGCGGTAGTCTCCAACGCTGGCGGTGCCACCATTGTTTCCCAAACAACGGTTCTTACCACTTTTATGAGGGAGATTTCGAGCTTAGCCAGGCAGATAACTCCACTGCGCTTGTCGCTTAATCTCGCCTGCTTCTCCCTCTCAGACACTTTCAACCCTTATTTTTTTTCGCGTCCTTGGTATCAAGCGATTTTGGGACGGACAAAAGCCACGGTTTTTAATCGCACAGGACATTTTTATGAGCCACAAATGCAGAATTATAGAGCGACTTATTAGTTTACATGGCTAGGAAAAAATGCTGTACAATAATTGGTTTTGGATTGATTACACTCACGTGAAATTAAAAAAATTTCTGATTAAAAAATTAATGAAGATAGATATTCTTATACGCTGTAAGCCACAATTGAAATTATTACTGTCGTATATGTATGAAAGAGTTGATCGGTTCGGATTGAATGTAATATCGAAAATATTGTAGAGTCATTTCTTTAATACAAAGATATTTACGTATAAACCGGAATATAGGGCATTACTATACCATATTACGGGATATCGTGTACAGATATACCTCTCACGGCTTAACACATCTCTCTCTCTCTCTCTCTCTTTTTCTCTCTCTCGAAGGTCGATAAACCGTGGAACGCTGAACTGATGTAAGCCACGTTCAAAACGAGCTTAATCCGCTTTCGAGTGCAGCGCGCCGCGTGATCGCGCAGTAATCATAGAATTTTTTAATCGGGAGGGCCTCACACACTCTGGAAGCGACACACTCAACTCTCGAGATTTAAAACGGATTTAAGTCCGCCATTATAGAAGCCTCCCCATTACTGCCTGCGTCACGGATGAGTTTGCATCGAAATGTTTTAGCAGCGCGGCCCCCGTGACAACCGGGCATTCGGGGACGGAATTCAAAACGGGTTTAAGTCACCATCGTAAGTAGCTTAGACCGATTTCACGCCTTGTTTTGCGTTTCTCAGCCGCGCGTTTACGCGCTAATCAGCCAAATTCTGCAGCAAAAAAAAATGTTACTTCGCGCGCGACACCGTAAAATCCAACCGTGGATTTAGCGATCGTATCTGGAGTAGATTAAACCGCGCGCTTTCTCTCTCTCCCTCTCTCTCTCCCTCTCTCAGGCTGTTTCAATTTCGACGCTCGTAGAATTTTTGGATTAACCGTAAAATCGGAAACCTTTCAGCTCCTGCTTTTATTCACTTGGCGTTTATAAATAACGAGCGTGAAGCGCTCGCTGTGATTATGGCTGTCCTCCACATTCGAGCATTCATTTCTCTCTCTTGTTCACCCCTCAGTCACCCATATACTCGCCTTGTTGTAATCTCACGGTGCGATTTTCAAGTAATTAATTCGCCACGTATATTAATAAATTGGCGATACAGATAATATTTTCGATGCAAATGACGAATTAATAAGGTTGATGTAGTAGTCTCTTGTAGATATGCGTATTCTCCGCGTATCCACTCGGGCGAGTCGCGCCATCAATCACCGTGGGAAAAACAGCGCCAACAGTTTGGAGAAACACGCGCGTTTCCCTTATAATGATATGCAAATGTATTTAACGACGATTCCGCGCGGCGTATGCGACCCGGTTGTCGTGCAAACAAACCGAATCCGCCGAATTCGCCCTCTCGCGAAATTTCATAATCGTCGAAACGTTCGACGATTCGGGGACGACCGCCCCTCCCCGAAATTCACATTGAACGCACGTGAGGGCTCTAATTTATTCATCGACGTCCTAAATATTTCAAGCAATGAAACTACAATGGGTTTTTTTTCCCGCGAATATCGGATCGGATCGTGCGCGCGGCGTCCCGACAGTTGACGTCGCGGTGCGAGATATCGGTGGGGTGAGATACTTTCATTTAACCACCATCACCCTCCGCCAGCGGACTAGCGATCGTGGCCGTTTGTTGTACCGGCCAAAAACGCGCGTCCATACGCGACTCCGGCTATTGAACTATTCTCATCCCCGATTAACTTTAACGCCGACCGTGCGCCCGTCCTCATCGACAAACCGTCCCCGAATGCAAAAAATTTCATCAAATGGCATCGGCGCGCGCTATGAAAGCGCTAGTGAAAATAACGGGTTTCCGATTGGCAAACGCGCGGTTGCGCGTCGGATTGGGGCGCGCAGTTAAGGACGTAAATGCTCATAAATTCGCGAAACTGTCGAGTTTCCGCTAAATTACGTGACCGAGCGCATTAATTGTGAAAAGAAGCGGGATAATACATTTCGGCCCAGGATCATTAAGACCGATAAGCTCAATGGAATTGTGCTGCAATGGAAGTGTATGGTGGTGAAGGTTGAAAGAATCGGAGCAATTAATTTTAATTCATAGAAAATATTAATTATTAATATCTATACAGGTCGAATAGCAAGAGAATTCTAAATTCGTTCGTACTGAAAAATTTTGTTTTTTTTTGCACTTTCACATTTTTCCATAATTGATTCTTAATTGTTGAGAATACTCGTTTATAATTCATACTGCCTCACAAGCGCAATATACGCACGCATAATTCGTTTTTTTTTCCTTTCCTACACGCCGCTGCATTTCTTTTTTTCTTGTGTGTGCTGCATCGCATAAGGTACATAAAACGGTTGTATTAATCTTTCCTTCTTAATAAAACGTGTTCCGAGTGTAATTTCAGTATGCGTCCCCGCTGTGCTTCTAAATCCTTTAATAATAATAATAATAACAACTACAATGTATAGTTGATATAATACCAACAATGAAATTTATCACAATTAATTTATATTAAAAATAATAGACTTTGTGCAGAAAGAGATTTAAGCGCTGTGTATTGTAATATTTAATTAATTGATGTATTAATGATTATTGAAACAGTAAAAGCTTTTTGTTAAAAGCTCGAAAGTCAGTGGCCGCAATCCAGTATTTCACAATCAGTCTCATGCAAAATTAACTGAACAATAATCCAGGCTCCGTTACATGTGCTTTACGAGTCGCAGAGCGTCCGATGATTGTTGATTTGCATGTTACAATATTAATTAAGGAAGAACACGCCTTCCTTACTCTTCCCTTAACCCATCGACCTACCATGTATTTCAGTCTTGGATCGTACCCGAAATTTTGGCAATAAAACATTCTCGGTGCGGCCTCCTTTCCCTCCCGAAAGTGAGATTAGTCTACTTACAGTAGGCTTATTTGAAGTTGATTAAAGGAGTGGCCGGCGAAGAAGGGCGCACCCATTGAGGCGCGATTGAGGGACGAAAGAAAGGGCGCAAGTTCACCTCATAATCTTCGTAACAAGTACTCTTTCCTCCCACCGCCCGCACGATCGCCCGCTGTCGTATTCGTGAAGAGCCCACTCCAATAAATCACGGCCTCGAGCTCCGTGTAAATAGGGCCGACTTAATAAATCTAATTATCTGTAGCCAGAAGGCTGCCTGGAAAAATAAATTTATCGTCAAAATTTTCGGTACCGATAATACCATTGTATCTCTTTTGTGGAAAATCAAAAAAGAAACAAAAACACATTCTTTCTATCGAAAACCACGATAACGAATTAATGCCTGTTTCAATATGGTTTCAGTATATTCTTTGAATCATACATCACATACATCAAAACATTTTTATTTATCAAAACACAAATAGTGATGTTTTAAATTTAAATATACACAAACCACAGTTTTTATTAGTAGAAAGTATATTCCGTATTAAAATCCAAGTTAGTGATTACAAATGTATTATGCGATATTTTTATGCATTAACATTTTCAATTTATTAAAATATTAGTGATCAACAAAGTGTCATAAAAATTTAAATTTTATAATAATTTAAATATTACAGAATTGTTGAGTCTTTGTAAAGAATATTTTTTCCGTTAAAGGATTTATGATGAATGTGATTTATTGTTAATTAAATAATGTAATTTTGGGATCCTTAAGATATTCTAAGAAATAATGACTTCCATGTGAAATCAACCAGTTTGCAGCCTTTCTCCCGACATTTTCCAATCTTTCTGTTCCCACGTTTCTCACCCGATATTCATCCTTTAACTTGTTTCCTCTCTTTAAACATCTTCCCGCTTTCGGATCCTTGGAAACTTCTTGTTCTGCGAAACTTCTTGATTAAGAATTAGATTTGATAGCACTTTTATGAGATTTTCCTTAACGCCCGATTCAAGCGAGCTATTACGATAGGCTGGTTTTAAATTCATCCTTTGCCTTTCCCTCGTTGATACTTTCTTTCTTTCTTTCTCTCGATGGTTTTCGTTCCTCTTTTGGGATTAAAATTCCGAAAAAGGCAGAAATCTCAAGTTCGCCGCTTTCCTATCGGACGGAAAGAAACAAGGACAACGCGCGTGACGTATTATTAGGGAAGAAGGCAATCTCGATCGTTGTAAATCTCGCAAAGTGTAATTAACTCCGGCAATAATGACCGGAGGAGGAATTGGTCCCGAATTCGCTATATCGCAAGGAAGACGAGATTAGATTTATCGTTTCTTTAATCTGTGGCGATTGTCCCGCTTCCCGTGTAATTAGCGCGCGCATTTGCCGAAAACTTTAGCCGCGTTATTGACGGGGGAAACGTGAAATTACACTTTAAGAGAAAAGATCGTAGCGCGAAAGCATTATGCACGTGATGTAACTCAAGTATATTCCAGCGAACTCTCGCTGTCGTATTCTGCCACGTGTTTCGCCGGATTCTAGTGCATTCTGTCAAATTTCGACGTCTTTATGAGAATGTATTGCAGCGAACTCCTTTCTACTCCGACAGGATTTGCGTTAACTCTAGCGTACCATTATTTTACAATGTACTGACTTAGCAAGTTTATAATGTATTGTATTTAAAATACTTGTGTCATGCAAAACGTCTAATATTTCCATCTTCTTGTGCGTCGTGCGTGTAATTTTTACTCCTTTTTTATTTCAATTGATTTAAATACTTATGTTGACAAGTATTGTGCGAATATACTGTTAGAAGTTAGTGAATTCCGACGGTTGCTTTTAACATTCTATGTGCAACTGAGAGCATGCCACAGTGCCGTATATAATGTACCTATCTTTAAGGAAATTCTTCGCACGTTCCTCGCAGCCATTGCGAAATGCAATTCGATGGCTTTGAAAAGAGCGAATTTGGAAACAGTACCGAAAAAGAGAAAGATCTAGACATATTTTATTATACAGAATGTATAGTTTCCATATAAACAAATGATAAAATTACACTAATTATATTCTTTGTAATCATACATTAAAAAAATGATATTGATTTAATTTTTTATTTAATTTTAAATATGCGATCTTTATAGATATACAAATATATTAGAAAAATCCCGATATATTTACCTTCCTATGAAAATCACTATTTATAGTTAATAACTATCGCTAATATTATTTTGCAATTGTATGTCATTTTACTACAATTATTATTTTTTTCAATACACGTGATAAATTATTTTATTTTCATATACAATCAATGGCTGCTAATTGGAAGAGTTAAAGGATTGAATTGCAATAAGGCACAATGCGCTTAAGCGTTGAATTGAAATTCAAGCATAATATAGAACAACATGTTTTGAAGTCGACGACAAAGAATGAGGAAAGAGAAGAGAAAGAGGAGAAAAAAGAAAGAAAGAGGAACAGAGAGAGAGAGAGAGAGAGAGAAGAAGTATAAAGACACTCAGAGGACTTTCAAAGCTAACCTACCGCCTTCAATTGCAAATTCTACCTTTCCTCTTCTTATTTTCTTCCCGCAAAGTTCAGCCAGCATGATGATCCTTCGTTCTTTTCCACTCTCGAACTACGAAACTTGAGCTCCTACCTGCGCAGGACCAAGACGCTGACTGGCTGACTGGATGCTACGGCTCCCGTTGCCTTTATGACATTATTTTCCTCGTGCCACCAACTTCTCGATTACTTTTATTAGAATGCAACTCTGGAAATTAACGTGACCGAGATAGGAGCCGGTTTGTTTGCGATGTGACTTTGCGTTTCAGTTGGAGAACACCTTTTCGACGCCTCGCTTTTCCGCTGCCAAAGCGCGAAATTCTACTTTAATCGGCGCGGCGACGCCGATGTCTCTGTCCGGAATTTATGATAGTCGGACATTGGAACGAAAAACAATTTCTATTTAAAGTGCATAATTTTACAGATTTCATATATGTTCAAATGATTTTGCAAGATATTGACATTCGGCTTTTTTTTCTTTCTTCTTTTATATAACTATAAATTTATTAACATACAGTTTTAATTTTATTTTTGATAATAATAACATAAGCTTAATTTTTCGAATCTTTAATATAAGAATTTATTAACTTTTTTTCTTTCAATTTCTAGTTATTTCTTCTAAAACTCTGATTATGAATTTGTTAAAATCAAGCAGATATTACTAATAAATAGAATTTTTCATAATTTTTTATCAACTTTCCGTTTTTTTTTGCAATATCTGTCTTTCTTTACGAAAAGTCAATCCCTTTGGAAGTTTTTGATACTTGATCTGTAACTTTTATATATAATTGTCATTTATTCTAGTATATGTGCGTGTGTGTGTGTGTGTTAAAAATGTGATTAACTAATAAAATATAATTAGGAAAAATGAAATCTTGTAAATTTTATCATTTGTGAGAATTTTGTCATTTGTGGCGAATTGTAACGGGACGATTAACGGAAGACGCACGTCTTTGATTTTCTAAATGCGCCGTCACACTTTTTTTCCTGCTTCGCCGGAACATCGTTCTTCTGAGGTGGAAAAGGAATTTTCACGAACGCGAAGCGCTTCGGCTGCTTTTATTGGAATGCAATTATAGGTATTGACGTGGCGGTCGACATGGTTGGTTTGTTTGCGCGAAGACTTCGTATTTTAACCGCGAAAGCTCTTTTCAACCTCCCGTTACCGCCATTAACAAGAAGTACCACTTTCACCACCATCCATCAGCATAGCGTGACATCGAATGTCCCAGACCTTCTTAAACGCAGGATAAATCCTGTCCCTTTTAGTACCACAGTACTCTCGTTTCCTCTCTCTTCTCTTCGTCTTTGCAAACGCGTTCTTCCGCGTCCTCACGCCTCATCGATCCTCCAACTTCGATATGCCCGTGACTTTCGTGACACAAATAAATCGTATCGCTTCATCGTTCCTGTCGATTTTTTGACTGGATATATAAAAGTTTTTGGGAAAAGTTGATGTAATCGAAAATTACACGACATCTTATTGCAATCGCACGTCTAAATTAACGTTACCTCTGACGGCGCTTTTACAGGAAACTTCACTTTTATTTTCTCAGCTTTATCAGCAGCCTGAAAGTTCTCTATATTAACAAGATGCTGGCTGATTTATGAGTTTGGTCTATCCATGACGACCTCATTGTTTTTTGTCGCATTATAAATAAGATTTTTCTTAGCCAACAATATCACGAGTATACAGTGGATTTCTATTGCATTATACAGAATTCGTGAATACAATTGTATTATCTTTTATAGAACGGCATCTTTACAAGCAAAAGTTATTTTGTTGTTGTTTCCGATATCCGAAAGCTTTGACTAAATTATTTTAATGTTGTCTTTGCTTAAAGTAATTCTAAAATATAACTATTATATTGGAAAGATAATAATAATAAATCGGGAAATAAATATGTAATTTTTTTAAATTATTTAGTAAATAAGTAAGGAGAGAAATAAAATAAATAAATAAATAAAATAACAATGCAACAGTGAAGTCGTAAGATAAATCACGGACAATGTTAAGATGCAAAAGGGCGAATTTGCGAAAGCGTCGAACGATCGTTTCACGTCAAGGGAAAATGGTGGCCGGAGAGTTAAAACGCTTCTAACTGAAATTTTTCTCATTCGAAGGCAAGGGCACGTTTTCAGTCTTCCTCAAGAAAGTTCCCCGCGCTATCTTTATTGCCTCTGCATCTTTCTGACTTCTGTTACGAAGAATCGCATTACTGCGTTACTTGTCTTAGATTAGTTTCCCACTTCGTCCAGGTTTCCCTTTTCCAGGGAAAAAAAATTCTTCTAAGATCCTTTAATCTCTTCGCGGAAGTACCAAGTTGATTTTTTTCTATCCCACCGGTTTCTCACGCTTATGTAGAAGCGTTTGAAAGACGACACTCGAGGAAAATAACTGTTGAGAAGGACGTTCTAAAGAGTCTCGGGACTGAAATTTTTCTCATTCAAAGACCAATGGCTCGCCTAAGAAAGTCCTTTTTACCATGTTGATCATTTCCTTTCGTATTTTTCTTGTCGGAAGTTCAGAAACTCGTTTCTCAATGACTACATGTTGGACGAAAAGATCAGAGATAGTAAAAAATAGTGTAATATTAGAGAAAGAAAGAGCGAGAGAGAGAACACAAAAATAGAATGAAAAACATAAATATACTGACAGCTTGATTTTTTAAATGTATATAAATTCATATATCATGTATTTATAAAATTAATTATAAACATAATTTAATTGAAACATTGCATACATTTTATAACAAATTCTACATTAAAAAATTTAAAAATTGTTAAACCAGCACAACTTATTTTATGTTTAAGTATACTTAATATCGATAAACATTAAAATTACGTAATTAAAAGTTAACAATTTTCTTTTAGCAACGAAAATCAAGTTTCTACTATATCCTACCCTCATTTTCAACAACATGATTGTATATGTCATGTAACAGTACTTCACTTCTGTTCCCTTCAAAACAGCATTTCTTCAGTCTCATCTCGAGATGTTCAGCGAACTCGTTGCACGAGAATGAAGGTTTCCGCAGACAAGGAATCGACAACGTAGGAAACGTCTGTAGCAGAAATTTTTCTCATTCGAAGACAACGGCGCGTTTCCCGTCTTCGGTCCAGCGAAACTTTTCCGCGCTATCTTTATCGTTCCTTACTCTCCCGGCTTGACCTTCGCCCCGACGACTTACTTTACCGTGTTACTTATCTTGAATTAATATGTCTCCTACCTCACTAGCAATTTTTCTTTCCAACCGCTCCATTCTGGATAATTTCGCGTAATGGAAGCGCAGTGGAATTGAGTGGAAAGGCGTTGCAAAAATAATGGCATATTACTCGAATACACTTACTCGTAAAGTCGGGCGCTCGTTCCTTCTTGAACTCCGCGACAGCCTGCAGTAACGCCAGTCGTGGATGATCACACGTAAATCCGCGTCTGCCGGCTCTAAAGATAATTATCTTCCGTCGAAAGGTAAACTCTACAGAGGAGTTCTCGAAAGCTATGTATTATGTCTTTCGCTATAATACGAAGACGAGCTTGTATCTCCTCAAACAATGAAGTAGACGCTTCACGGATCTGCGGTGGGACTTGTGTATTTATAATTAGCATTAAATTTATTACTCGATTTTGCGCCATCTCTCTTTTTCCATCTTCCGACGTTGCGGATTATCCTGTAAACACTACGAAGATATTTCGCCCTCCAACGCCTATCATTTTTTATCCGCCTACCATTTTTTTAATACACGTCATCTTTAATCGCACTTTTAATCTGCAAGAGCTCCGGCTGTAATTTCTTGAAGTACAACGAAGTGGTATGTAACGTATCGCGCGCTCTGATTACTATGTCCTTTCTGTAAGTACTGCATCCTTTCTCCGCGTACAATAGTTTCGTTTTCCAATAGTACAACAAAATGCAATATTGCTTGTCGAGACTTTCACTCTTTTCATTAAAATTAATTGATACTGTGAAAGAAATCACAAATTGGAAAGATATATCTCAATTAATCTCCACTTGTTTCTTAAAGTTTCTAGTTTTGCGAGAAAATATATGTCTTCTGAAATATATTTTATACTTCAGTGTTATATAAGATAACATAATAAAATAGAGTGTTACATACATTTTATATATTTTTATAGAGTGATTTATTTGCAATTTTGTACGATGCGTGTCTATATAGCAAATTCAATATTATGTTTGAATGATATAAATAACTGAGGGTTGCTTTGTGAGTTTTCATTCGTTCAGAAGGAAATCGTTAATGAGTCCTTACTCCATGATTTTTTTCTTTTGTAGCTGTTATACTTTTGTTTCTAGCAAAATACAATATGAAATCGCAAATATGTACTAAAATAACAAAATTATCAGGATTTTTTTCCGGGTATTATTTTATCATTGTTCCATTTTACTGAAAGTTAGATTAAGTAAAGGTCAGAATTTATATATTTCATATAAATCAGATTTATTACGTTCAAACTTAGTCGGATTATGGGCTAACTCAGTTCGAAACATCGAACTAGGAGGACGCATGTAGCAATTTATCGTCTCCACGGGCGGTATTTAAGCATAATTGCGATGATCGAAGAACTTCGATAGGATCCTATCAGCCGCAGGCCTCACGATCGTTTCGAGCTTTCAGCTACTCGCGGTCGCGGCAAATGAACGCAGCCGTGACGAGCGACATTCTATCGTTTACAAGAGTTCATTTAACGAGGAAATCACGAACAAGAAGCTCATAGCGGAACATCAATCTGATAATCGATTTATGACTTTGGACGTGAATAAATTATTAGGAGATTCAGGATGGTACCGGGATTTAACAATTGGACGATTTAATCGACGAATCGCTGTCATATAACGATAATATCGATTTATACCCAAAAAAAGTATTTTATATTCAAAGTGATTTTTCCTATAATCTCATATTCTAAGCTTACTGTTTTGCAGCAAACATATTCCTCTTCCAATAAAGTGAAAAATATTTTTTTTCTCTCAAATACTCTTAAATTCTCTTGTTTATATTTTTTTCTCTTGATTTCAAAGAAATCCTTTTGAGGTCAATATAAGAGTAAAATCCTTTAAGATTTAGACGATTCAAAATTATTTTTTTGGGATGTATTATTCATTATATAAAGTGTGATATTTCATTAAGGCGGAATAAAAAAAAAGAAATAAAGATGCTGATAGGCGCATCGCTGAATAAAATACCTTAAGACATACGTCAACTGAGCATAATATATTTTCTTTCAAGGTATTTTGCTCCCTCGATATGTCATAGCGTTATACAAAGGAAGCGAAACGTCGATGTGCAAATTCAATTCAGATCGTATCCGATAAATTTCACATTGATTTACCTAAATTCCGCGTCTCGATCAACCGATTCGGAGGGGCTTGCCCGGTAAAGAGGATATTGCAAGTGCAACGATGATGGTCCGATATTCCTCTTCTTTCTACCCATAAGTTCCCTTCCCTGCGTATATACGATTCGAATACATGAATCGAATCGCAAGCAGGGGGACTTGTTCGTATCGAGAAAATTGTACGAGCTCTCGGGTCCGTATTCGTTCGCGTAGTGTATCGTATTGTTCCATCGGAATATACGTTCGGGACGCGCATTTTGCCCCATCCTCGCGAGCCGACAACCTTCCGGTTCGATCCTCGACGTCCACTGCGCCATTTCCGGCGAGATTGTCGAAAGGACCACGATAAAGTTATATCGTATTTCCGAGTCTCTCTCTCCGTTCTACCAATACTTGAACTTTCGGTAATTGACGGACCGTGGAGAACGTATCGGCTACTTACTCGTTCACAAAATTACTCGGTCTCTATGTTGTAACGCTACGAAAACTGTCACTAAAATTGTACGTCATGAAATTTGCGCCTTAGAGTCTGGCGAAATCTTTTTCAACGAGAAATGGTTCAAGAAATCGATGATCGACGAGGTTTCTTTAATAAGAATGCTCGTTTCCGTAATATTTCAAGAAAGAAAGCACTAATAATTCTTTAAGAATAATAAACGCTCAATAATAATTACTCACCAAATTTGAATATTTTGTATGGCATTTTGTATGCAAAAATATTTGGCAAAAGAAATCAATACTTGATCGGTAAAATAACAGAGACAAATTTGCAAAATAAATTTTTTAGTTTTTGTTTTAATTTATAAAGAATTGTTAACATAAAAGTTTTGCTTTGTACCTTACTGTCATAATCATTTATTTTGTGTCTTTCAATTCAAAGCGTAGGAAAATTTATGAATATATATTTAACAATAAATATTTAATGAAGATAATAGTTTTTACTGTAAATCAATATTACATTAAAGGCGTATCACGATGAAACCGCAACTAAGTTATCCGTGCCCTTTGCCAGATTTAGACTAATACGCGGTTTATCATTGAGAGGATAGACGAACGTCATACAGTCGGATTATCTGGATTTCAGTGGTACCAGAATCGATCCTCTCGCTATCTCGGAAAACATGCTGTTGATCCACTTTCGAAAATCACATAGATGATAGCGATGATCTCGCGATTTGCTGATCTCTTCTTATAAGAAAGCTTTATAAAAATCCCATTGCAAAGACACACTTGCAATCTGCAAGTTGTTTAATTTGTTAAATGTTTTGTAAACAATAATAACATCATTTTTATGTATAACAATATAATAATAGACGAATTCATCAATTTGTCAATAGTTTTAAATTTCTAAATTTAAAAAGTCTGTTTATTATTATCATATTTTACGATACAGTTAAAATATTTTGCAATGGGGAAAGTTATATATAATATTTGATTGAGTAAATGAGTAATTAAGAAGGAGTAATTTAGAAAAATAATTAAAAAAGATAGAGTAAATATAAATTTTCTATTCATTCGTTCGAAAAGAAGGAGATTTCGCATTAACTCGTGTTTCAATCTGCATATTGTTTAGTAGATCGTATAGTGGCATATATTCAAAACTTCAAGAATAATTCCACATTTTTCATTTCTCTTGTATAGCCTACTTAACACCAGCTGTCTGCATTTGGCGATATACTCAATCCGCCAGAAATTGGTTCTCGATCATGACAGATCGTTTTGGAAGCTATTCTCTATTTTCAAACGACACCCTTGTTCGAATCGGATTCCGTATATCTTATCCCGTTTCTGATTCGGCAAAAACGTTTCGTAATTTTTGGGAAGGTAAATGAATAGATAATGCTGAATATTATACGTTAAATTTGAGATTTGTGAGGTTATCTTACGGAAATTATCATATTTCACTTTTAATCATAGTTAATAATACGCAAATTAAAATATCTTTATTAATTGTATCGTAAAATATCATAATAAATATAAACATTTTAAATTTGTTAATTTAAAACTATTGATGAATTGATGAATTCATCTGTTAATATGATGTTATCTTAAATATTGTAGGATTTAATAGGAAAGTAAAAAAATGCAGATGTAGGGAATGAGATAGCTGAGGGTTTTGTTTTAAAACCATGTCTTGCAACAAAGAATAATAAATTTAAAAATGCCTTCAATATACAACGGAAACGCGATTGTCCGAAAGTCTTGTTCTTTTAGTTAAACTCGTCTCGCGCTTGTACATTTCACTCGGAGCCGTCAGCATGCACTCAGCTCGAATTTCGCGTATCTCGCGCAACTCGTATCGCTCGCTCATGTCTCGTATATCTCCTATATCTCGTATATGCCCATACCTGTGAACTCTACTCGAATGTTCCAAAAACTGGTAATTACAGGTAACATTTTCCTGTTACCACGACACCACCGAGTTTATGCGACAGACCACGCAAAAACACGCTCCCGCAATATTAAAATTCAATATAATCATTCTTTGTCTATCTCTTATTTAATAATAAAATTTGATATTTTTTAATTTAAAATTTAGCGACAAATCTTTGTTACATTAAAAGTCTTCTTTTCAAAGAAAACAAAAGAAAATCTACAAGGTATATTGTATTGCAGATACTACAAATGAAAGCCACAATGAATTGTTGTGACTTTGGTAATAATAAATCTCTTATGCGAATTTTACAATTGCCAATGTGTCAGAAATCACAATAGCGTCTAACTTATGCATTCAGTGAGCATACTGCATTCTATCCGCGCACATCGGCGACCAATTGTGTCGAATGTCTCTTTCGAAGGCATGGCTGTCTGATGGCTCGATTAAAACTTCGTCCGACCTACTTCCGTCTGTACGTAGTCTGTACGTAGAAATCTCAAAGTTCATCCGAAACGTGCTTTCGCGATTTGAGAGAGATCATCGAAAGAATGCGTAATCAACATACAATCGCGAATTAGTTCAGCTAATTAATTTCTGCTACCATCGTAACGATGCGAGTTGCATTCATATCGCAGCGTAATCGAGGCATGAATTATTTACATATTTTACATGCAGATTATATTTATTCAACGACTTATTAATAATATCAAATTTGAGAAAAATCCGAGAATAATTGTCTAGTTTAATTTTACTGACAATAAGTATCACGTAATATTAATGTACAAAAATATTTAAAAGATATAAGTAATATTTTCCAATAGTTACTTTATTAATTATTAATAGTCAATTGTTTTGTAGTAGTTATGATATTTAAATTTTAAGGATAATTTTAGCAATACTAACAAACAGAAATCACATTGACTATAAATAAAAATTTGTATGTCAGCAGTTAAGATAAAAAATAAGAATGCATAGAATACGAACGTGCCGGATTTTACTTGTATATTTTTAATATGTCAAATTTATAATTGAACATTTAAGAAAAAAGAAACATATGTCATACATGAAGTTACATGATAACGCTCACAAATTATACTAACACTACCTTGGACCGCAACAAACGCAGCACTTTTCGCTTGATGAAAACCACGTCGAGGGACAAAAAATGCATCGATATACGTCCAATCGACTCTCTTCTTCTCTTTTATCACAATGACAATGCAGATAGTGTGGAATTCATGGTTCGGAATTACAGCGCAGATCGACGTACCAAGACCACCACATTCGAATACGATATATAACATATGTGTATGCACACAAGAGAGAGAGAGAGAGAGAGAGGTTGTGAGGGTAGGGAGGTGATAGTCTCGATCCAATTATCGATTCGCAATTTTCGATCGTTTCAAGCGCAAATGTCCCGCATAGTATAGATGAACATCAAAATAGATATTGTGTAGTTCGACTGAATCAGATTCCCCGTTTACAAAGCTCCTATTCAAAGCCCTGCCAGAACATCAATTCCATTCAAATTTATATTGCGATAAACAATTGAGAATAATCGAGTACGCGTCCTGATAACATTTATTTCATAATTTTATCCTTCATATTGAGCATTGTGAGTACACAAGTAACTAAATTCATATCACTTATCATGCGCTTAAAATTATATTTTACTTCCTGAGTTAACTAGTTAAAACTGTTTTCGAAATACTTCAAAAAATCTTGAAAAATTAATCATACTCATTACGTTAAAGGATATAACATCATAACATTAAAAATGGTATACAATAGCGTGCAAAAGTTTTGAGTCAAACAATTTTTATTTTATATTTATTTTCTAATAATCATAATATATAAACTCATATATAAATAAAATATATTTATTTGTACTTCAATTTATTTTACAATTTATTTTATAATAATCGTAATATATAAACTCATGTATAAATAAAATATATTTATTTCTACTTCAATTGTATATTCTTTATAAACTTTTAATAATTTTGAATATTTTATTTTTTCACAATCATAAACAGTGTAAAAGTATTGCGTGACAGATTTTTATATGCATAACGCAAACAAATATTTTAAAAACATAACATAAAATGTAAATTTTTCATTAAATTTAATATTTTGTTACCATGTCTTTAGAAGCAATTACTGAAGCACAACGACGAGGCACAGATGCAATTAAATTACAAATACAATCTTGTAATAAATTATTGCCATTGCTTTTATAAAGCTTACCATAATTCTGCCTTATTTAAGTGTTTTGTATTTCCTGTGTATAATTTGAATTCTTATCACAAATGCTAAATACGGTTCAAATTCAGTAATTACAGTAGCGAGTAAAAAATTTGGACCTTTTTAGCGATAAAAATTTTTTTGTTAGTTTTAATGAGTATTTGTGTCCATATACAACATATGCTGTCATTATATCTTGATACATTATAGTTTCCATAGTATACTCTCGATTTTCACTAATGGAACAACTCTATCATAAAAAATGATCTCCAAACCATCACATTACTTCTATCATGTTTTACGGTAAAAATTTGACTTGAATTATATCTTATGTCTGACAGACGTGTGTTGTACTTTCTACAGTTTCACTTCTGAATAATCAAAACTTCGAGACTTGTCAGAGAGAAGCACTTTTTATCAATCGACTTCAATCCAATGTTCACATTTTCTTGCAATTTAATCGAGCCTTTAAATTTTTTGCATTAATTAATAATTTTTTAAGCACCAGCATCCTATAAGTTTTAAATTCTTTAGCCATCGAGATATTGTATTTCGATTAACATCAGCAATATTTTTTTTCTTCTAGTTTTCGAGGAATATGGCAATTTTTTTTTAATATCTGCTATCGATTTTCTTTTAATTATTTTATCTATATGCTTTGCAGTTTTGTGAGGTCTACTGCTTTGTGGTTTATCAGTTAGAAAGTTCATCGACTTATATTTAGCAATAATCCTATTCACTGTACTTTTGTTAATTAATACAGAATTAGGAATTTCGCGAGAGACTTTTTCTTATTGAGAAAGGTTAATTATGGCTTCGGGTAATTGAAAGTTTTTATGTTTCGGCATCACGGCAGGCAATAGATTGAATTTTAGTTGAAGCAAATACAAAAGAGGAGAAATATAAACAAACCGCTCTTGTAAAGTCATAACAAAAATGTAGTAAATACTTTGGACAGGTAAATATTATTACGATTTGATTAAATCAAAGAAAATATGTACGTAATTAAAAAATCATTTTAACTGTACTATATTGAATAATAGTCATGTAAATCATTTTACATGATTAATTTTTAGAGCAGTTTAATATATTATATATACAATATATCTTAAAAAGACAGTTTCACTCAACTCAAAACTTTTACATGTCATCGTGAAAGCGTTTTATGTACTAATGATTCATTATGCGCGAGGTTTAGCGCCATTGCTGGCGCGCGATGTCTTAGGAACCGGTATAACGTCTCCAAAATCAACTATACGACTAGTTGCACTCCTAATCTCATGAAGAGAGATATAGTTTCCCCGAGTATGGCTTAGTATTCGTTGAATGTGCCTCGAGCATCTCGTGTTATGTCGTATACCTGAATATTCGCAGGAAGGACGCGAGAATGAGCCGCTTGCCTTGAATTTCTGGCTAATAAACGCAACTGTGGTAAACTTTGCTGATATTCGCGTTCCTGCGGATGCCGTTAATTCGATCGAATTCACGAACATAATTGCGATCCGAAAGACATTTGAACGCGCTGTAAATACATGTTTAATCTCAGAGTTTGTAAATGCGTCCAACATTTAAGGGACTATCGGTGAATCCGACTCTTAAAACATTTAATATATCAATTTCTATCAATAGACGATATTTCTATTTCTTAATATTTTTAATATTTATTTATAAATATTTGCATTATAATAAATTACTAAGAAATTAAAATATAGAAAAATAACTTTGTTTTTTAAATATATTTACTAAAAGCTAAGTTTAGATATTCTCTTAAAGTATCAAATATATTTGCTAAACAATAGATATTGAAGAGATTTCTTCATTTTCATTGTATGTGCGCAAATGAATTTATTGTCCATGGAATTTGCTTTATCTTATTAATCCAACTTTGAGACATTTAGCTATATCGTAAACAGCGAGACGGACGTAGATACTCGTACACTCGGACACGAATACCAGTGGTATCTTCATTCACATTGAGAAATTATTGAACATCGAGAGAAGTGATCTGACATTTCTTGTTCTCGGGCTAAATATCCCGTGCTTTATTAGCGGAGCTTCCGTCGACGATAAACTGGATTAAGGCATCTTGAGTGAATGTGTCGCTAACAAAAGAAAAGCACATTCATGAGGAGGTGGAAACTAGATGTGATCTCTAATCCAATGCTCTAAGAACTTTATAAACTATTGGATTTATGTCTAGCAGATAATATAACATTTCAACAGAAGCAATGGAAAAATAACGTGCGGAAAATACTATATTTCGGTATTCATAATTCGACCTTACAATTCAAGATCGTTTTACATAAGAAAAATAAATGTGTTTTATTATAATTAAGTTTCAATCTAATTTTCTATTTTCATAACTATTATATAGTGTAATAAGTTTAGCTATTTTTTTATAGGAGACATATAAATGTACAATTAAATAGAAGGCAAGAAAGGTTATTTGGCTGAATTTTGGTAGCTTAATAAAAATATTTCTGCGTGAATTTTTATATATTTATGTCTAATTCAATGAACTGCGCACCGATTATTTGTCTTAAAACACAATTTGTAATCGGAATAATAAATCCATATAGTTAATTGTGTTTTAAGATCGACACGCAATTTATTGAGATAAATACATATTACATAAAAATTTACTAAATACATATTACAAAAATATTACTATTAAGCTCCAACAAGATCCAATTAGGACTTTTCTTTTCTATATTTAACACATATTGTAATATAATATAATATAATAATATTGTATCTTCTCATATTGGTACTATATATTTACTTATTTATACTTTCAATATATTTATACTTTCAAATAATTACGGTTATTTGACTATTATTTTCACCAACATTAAGAAATATTTTTTGAAAGATATTCCCACTAAAAGATAATATTTTTATATCAAGTGAAAAATTAATATAAAAACTTTCTCGTTTTAAATATTATCAGAAAATTAGGATAGCAAATGATCTTTAGTTCTCGATTTTTGAAAGCAAAACGCAACAATATCGCGCACATGTTCGAAGACCAAAAATGCTGTAGCACATGCATATATGTACGAGCATCGTTACAATTCTTGGAAGATTCCTGCTTGGAATCGAGAATTTCTTGCGATCTTCGAACGTCCAACCGTGCGTAATATAGCGTAAAAATCGGCCATATAAATCGCACAGGCTTTCTCTCGCTTTTTCCATTTCGCCGTTTCTCCCGCGACCAATCTTTGTTTCAAATATCTTCTGCCAGTATTTAAATTGGTACTTATCGCGCATTTAATTGCCTCTATAAAACTTCTTTCCCTCTTTCGTATATCGTCTGGAGATAAGACAGATAAAAAGAAATCACAAGAAGAAAAGAAGCCACTTCTCCGGCTGTACGTTTTTTTACGGATGTTTCAATTATGTTGATTCGAAATTCTTGATCGTCCTTGACAAACCACCGAATTTCTCGTGCATTTTTTCATCCCATTCTTGTTTCTCTGGCTTCCGCGAACTAACCAAGGAAAAAACTGAACAGTAACGCCAGAGCTCTCAGTTCCATCCATTTTATTTTACGGTCTTCCTGGGAAAACTTATCAACGTGGATGATGGGAGTGAAGTGAAAAATTACAGGTCAAAAAGAGAAATTGGCGGGTATTCCTCCTAACTGCATACTGTCTTCCGACTAACTTCTTTTGACGTAAACCGTCCGCACAAATAAGTAACCGTTGCTGATTTAATCTCTCTCTTTTCGTATTGAAAATAGAGAAAAACCAAATACAATTCGTGGAAATTTCAATTAAGCATTTATAGAAACCTATATAATAAATGAAAAGATATTAATATAAACTATTTTATATTTGCATTATATGATTGTAATTATCTAGATATTGTAAATAAAAATCGTGAATTATAATGCAATATTGTAAGAATTAATTTCAATAATGACTTTTGAAAATTATATTATATCTATGCAGAATTTTATTTAAAATCTTTGATGACATGTAATAATCGCATATAATTGATGCTATTGCTTGTTTTATACAAATATAATATAATTTATGTTGCAAAAATATTTATGCTGTTGAGAACAGAAGATGTAATAATATTAATATTCTCTTAAAATTAAATTTTTCAGTAATTTGAAAAATGTCGGCTTCGTAAAAATTCTCGAGAAACTATATCTAAACAATTTATAAATTCTCAAGTTGCGTACTTGCAAGTACGCAATAACTCTTGCAATATAAAATCCACCCTATACACGTATACAACCAGCAAATCCGATGCCTTCTCTTCGGTCCCCTCAAGGTCAGACGAAATTCACGATTCCGGGCAGTAAAAGGATCTTCCTGGGATCCCAGCGCGATTCTCCTACATATATGTATGTCGTTATGGTAATTCCGATTCTCGACGACGTCCGCATGCGCGTCGAATTGTAGGACGACGCTCGACGTCGACTGCCTGGAATCTCTAGGCGACCCTTTCTTGCTTGCCAAGTAACGGCGTATAACAATGAATCGCGTATAACTACTACGACGCCATCGCCGCCACTGCAGGATAATGTACAGAAGCGGCTGGGAACTATGGAGTATGGCGATTCTCTATTGTTGGGCGAAATATGAAGCGCTTCTGCAAACGAGGAGAAAACGATCTTCGTAAGTGGATTAAAACTCTCGCGCCAGTAAATTAAATACGTAACACTTCCTATCGAAATACTGCGAGATCGTAACTTTGTAAAAATTATGTGCAATAATGTTCTCCCGTATATGTCTGCCAAAAGAAGTGCATGAAATGTCTTCCATCAATCCCTCGATCTAGAACTAGATAGTGGATCTTTGAAGCTGTTAGATAGACTGCGTCTGGCGGAAAAGAAAAAAAAGATGGTTGAACTGACGTTATGAGCTTTCACAGGAGGACTAAAGTAGAATGCCTCAGGTACATCGGCGGATCGATAGCGTATCGCGACGACCGCACGAAAGGAACGAAGTTATAAACGAAGCCGGTGTGGCTCGAATAAAAATCAGCAGGGGCTGGTAAAACTTCCAAGGGTGGCGACTTGGCGGTCCTCTTGCCGTCGCGGCGGAGGAAGCAGAAAACCGGGGATGAAAACTCGATCAACGACGTCGGAGTTGTTGCACGTCGAGATAGAGAGAGGAGAGGCGAGGCAGGGCAGAAGAGTGCGGACGATGAGCTTGATACCGGGCGGGGATACGACTGTCCACTACCGAGATTTCTTTCCTCGCGATATACTACGAAGAACGTAAGAGGAAAGGACCGTGGGTTGATTTCAAATGATCCTGGATTTCTCGGGGGTGAATAAAAAAAGAACCTGAGAAAAGTGAAATGAATTTCTCCGGCAAAACCTATAAACCTTCTATGTTTCTTCTCGCTGGTTATTCCTTTCTCCTACGTCCGCACCTTTTTCGTTTAGATTGCTTTACAATCTTCTGTTTTCTTGCTGTATATGCTTTGAAAACTTTCAGAGACACGTATTATCGTAGGATTAATCAGAATTTATGGAATTCATGAATTATAGAAATATGAGTGTTAAAATTATATATATAAAAATCTATAGAACTCTAGAATATTGCAATGTAAAAAATTAATGTAAAATTACACCTATTATAGTGGGTAATTTTGAGACCCACTCTAAATTGTAAATTTACACCTAAAAACTATAAATTTTTGCGTGTTTCTAACTCAACATATAAATTTTGCAAAAATTTTTTAATTTGTTTTTCTTCGTGCATACATTGTAAAAAAATTTACAAATAAAAAAATTATTTTTATTTATGTACTGCAAAATTAGAGAAACACGCAAAAATTTATGTAAAATTACGTCTATTATAGTGGGTCTTAAAATTACATGTAATTTTACATAAATTTGTTACAGTGTACGTTGGCGTACTAAAATATTAACTCTATCTTTAGATAAATAATTTTGGTAAAATTTGTCTATCCGATTTTAGCCACCAGCCAAGTAATCTACATTTCAAATCAGTTGTTTGTAACTGCCAATAAATATCGAACACCTCTAACAAACTTTTTCGTTCATTAAATTTATCAATAAATGCATTCGCAGGTTCGCTTGCCACGGAGGCGCGAGCTGTTGCCTCAGCGAGAAAAGCGCGAGTTAGATTTCAAAGGCAACTCGTTTGGAACTTCGACGCCGAGCAAACGAGCCTTGGGAGAAGTACTTTTACATCGAATATGCCGCGCATAGCACGTTGTACGCCGGTAACTCTTCCGCCGTAGCGATGTGAAAGCCAAGCGATGTGAAAAGTCGCCGCCCTCGCGGACGGATGCTTCAAAAGCACGCGCTTTCGACAACTCCAAGAAAGGCGAAAGCTGCGGAAAAATGCTCCTTGCAGGAATGCCCCATCCGTGTATCGTCCGCGGACAAAGACGATAAACCCGCTGTATCTGCCAGTACACTCCGTATTAAATAAAGAGTTGGACATACCGAGTTTTGTAGACATGGCTCTCATATGAAGTCTTCGAGAAATGACTTGTATTTTAGCAAACGTTTGCTAACGGCATAAAACGGCATTTTGAATTTATAAAATACATTCATTATCAATTAAAATTATTTATTTGATATTTCTATCAAATAATTAGAGCATATTTATGTAGGATTGAATAGAGAAAGAGATCGATGGACAATTTGCTCGGAAAGAAATGGAATTTCTTATAAATGTTATACACGCCTTTTATAGTAGTTTCCTATAGATATAGTTGGGAATTTGCAGATTTGCTTAAGCAGGATAAAAGCTGACTCTAAAGTTATAAAATTTATCCTGAGACCATCGTTTGTACGCGTATTATAATTAAAGCGGATTAGCTAACGGTATTGTTACGTTCGAGATGAAGGCTCTGTCGGTTTCACAAGTTCAGAATATTCTTCATTCGTAATGTCTTTATTTCCGACATTCTGCACATGTTTCCGAAGTCGGTAAAATGCATTAATTAATCCATTGAGGTCACTGTGAAAAGACGTATAAAGCTTATTTAAAAAGAATACTTAATTCTTGGACAAAATTACAAGTAGAAATCAACGAATTTAATTTTTTCTGCCGCAATTCTCTCTTCTTTTAGTTTCTATTTTTTCGCGCTTTGTATAATTTCACATTATCTCAGTAATGTCCTAATTATACATATAAATTATACATATAAATTATAATGTGTGCAAAAAAAGGTGCATAATTAGAAAATTTATATTATCGTTTTCAGCATTACGTTATTTTATATAATAATTTACAACAAAATTAACAAAAACGCGAGAGTTTTTATACAATTTTATACAATTTATAAATGTTTTGAAAAAAAATGTAAAATTTTCCAAAGTCTTTTCAAACAAACCAATATCGAAAATTAATTATTCAAAATTTCCACGTCGGACAGCTGCGAATCATTACATAATTAAGAAATAACCTAGATCAGATATTTCATGAACTATGTAAACGGTTATCAGCTTGAGTAATCCGCTTTCTTGATCATCTCCGGAGTCGATAGCGTTAAGTGTTAAAATGGTTAAGCTACTACCAAATTACGTATACCAAATGGCTCCTGTTTAAGCCGAGTTTGAAGCTTCGCTTAAATTTTAAACGTCGAGCAAAGTTGCCCTAAGTCAGGTTTACTGGACTTAGCCAGGGAATTTGGACCCTAATAATTAATGCCGCTCTGAGGATCTAGATTGACTCGCCTAAACGTATCATAACGATTAGCACAATCCAAACATTTATAAGAAGTTAAAAAAATATGTCTATTAGAATTGACATGATAGTATAAAAAATTGTTTGCCTTCACATATACACATAAAGATAAATGTATATAAATTATTAATTTAAGAAAATTAATTAAAATAAAAAATTTATAGAAATTATATGAATTAATAAACTCTGTTGAATATAAATGTTATATAAATAAATGACAGTCACGCAAAAAATTTAAAACATTATATAATTAACATAATTAAATAAAAATTTTTTATAATTAATTAAAATCAATTTTTAATAATTATCGGAGATGATATGAATATTATTTTTTTTTCAGTGCCATAAATGTGATCAATACATGTAATAGAAAATGTGCAATAATTGATTAATTAATAAGAATTTTTTAATCATTTTTTTATTCCAAAAATCCAAGAAAGCTATGCTTTATATTTTAAAAAATGTTAACGTTCCATAATTTTGTCCGAGGTGTAATTATATTATATTTTTTTAATCTTCTTATCTTGAATAAGAATGTTAATTAAATTATATCGGTAAAAAAGTTATCATTTATTATATTATTATAACATAATATACGCGCGTTATACTATAATACATTTATTTCAGATTGCAATTGTCTGTTGTTTAATATTTTTTATAAATTTTTAGAAAGGCTATTAGTTTAATCAACCATTTAATATTATTACCCAATAAATGGGTTCATAAAATCACAATGATTACAAAAGATTATGACTGTGCTCTATTAGAAAAGCTCAAAGTATGACCACTGAAAATTCACAATTGAAATTTTCCCGCGACACTTAGTTTTGATTGCGCTAAAAGCATTAACGGCGCCAAAGCGTGAATGCTTCTTCCTCTTTTCATTCTTTTTTTTTCGGAGTCACTGTTTTTCCAAACGTAATTGTTATCGCGTCGCGCCAGGAGTTGCTACGTTGCACACGATTTTTTTAACACGATGTCACGCATCAACGATATGAAACGCCTGCTCGTTCTTCAATTATTTGGAGCACGCGGAATTTTTCGGTCTCGCATAGTTTTGTCGTTCAATCGGATATCTGACATTAAAAGCATTTATGGGTCGTTGGAACCACCGAACGGTCGATATCCGTTTTTTAAACCAGAGAAAAGTTTTTTCCTCTTTTTTCCTCTTTTTTTTAATCTATAGCCTCTTTCGAGTTTCCAACAAACGTGTAAGCTCAACGGAGTATTTTTAACAGAGATTTGTTTCAATTCAAATAATATCATATAATGAAAGTTGACATTAAAATAGTATATATGTTTTAATGCTGTTCTACTAAAGTCTTTAATTACTATCACTTTAATCAATAAATAGATACAGAAATATAACATATGACCAAACAAAGGAAGGTTCATAAAAGATATTTATAATAAAAAAGTTAAGTCTTTAATACAGAAAAAAAAATTTTTCGAATAAGTAGACTAAGATAGTTTAATTCAATTTAACGGAAATGTATGCATACCAACTATGTAAATTTGTTAATGTTCGTCCAAGTACTTTAATAAAAGCATTTCATTTCACATGCTACATTTGTAGCCAGGAAAAAAACTCCGGCATTAAATCGATACTGGAGGAAAACAATTTTAATTAAAGTAGATTTTTTTACAACTTGATAGGAATGTCGGCTTTGTAAAAGTAAAACGCCATAAGCACTTTTAAATTACATAATGTAATATAACTAATAAGAGAAATAGACATAAAATAATTATTAAAATAAATTAGAATTAATTATTGTTTCATTTTGAAGTAAATATTTTAGATTAAACAAATTGCTTTAAAATTATAATTAACTCGATACATTAATTTGTCGAGAACATTAATTTTCCGACATCTGCTTTATGCAATACTATGATATATTTATAAAAATTTTTGTAAAGATATATTTAAAATTTCTTGCGACAATTGAAAAATTGTATTTAATAATTAAAAAGTATATCACATTGATGTATATTGTAACATCTTTTATCTACATCTTTAAGCTTCGAAATAATAATTACAAATCTTCTTCTCTCCTTTTCTTCTAGAAAATTTTAATTTCTTTGAGTTGACTTGTCTAAATATATTATTCGCCAAAGTAGCAATTTTTCGAAAGCATAAGTACTTTCGCTGGGCAATGATTTACGATGTTTTAGTCAGAATTTCGTTCCACGGAGCGTTGACAGAAAGGCAGAGCGCAGGAAGAATTATATCCAAAAACCGTGGATCTTTGACCTAATGCACGCTTCATCGCTTACGAACTGGCGAGACCTCCTTCTTCTCCCCCGTGAGATAATGGCCCCTGGCAAATTCGGATTTACACGCGGCTGTTCACCAGGCGATTGGAAGCGTTCCAACATAGCGCGTGCAACGTTTTATACTCCCGACATTTTTACCTTTATTTTCAACAGCGATCCGCCTCGATATTTTTACAGTTGCAACTCCGCGCAGAGATTACGTAAACAGCGCATTCGACTTCTCGGCGATGCGGCTTCTGCGCGCGAAGAAGAGACGTGATGAAACGACTTGAGCTCTATATATCGTCTCTGCACTGTCGTTAATGTTTCCTGAATATCTGACTTCCCTTCGTGAAACTGGAACAATATTTCTTTGATAACTGGATAAGTGGAATCGAATGCTCTTGTGCATTCAATTGTGTTTTTAGTCGATACAAAATAACAAATTACTTTAAAATATATATCACGTATAATATGTTAATTATGTAATCCTTCGACAAATGGCTTTTCTATAATGTAGTTACGTATAAATATAATATTTCTATAATGTAGTTAATTACAAATATAATATTTCTATTTATAAAATATAGAAAACAGCTGTGTAAAACTGAAATGTATCTAATGAAAAATTCATGCCGGTAGAGAAATTACATTTAATTTCAAAACATAAGACACAAAATAATTTTTACTTTATGAATGTTGAATATACAAAAGCAACCATCTCCCGCAAAGGACTACATAATTTCCAAATCTCTTTGCTTTATTATTCTAGCATCATTTACGTAGTTATTACATCCGTTCTTACATACCATTCGGCTAAATTGCTTATCATATTGCCACGCGAAGACGACTATCTTGAGGAAATTGACATTACTGACGTCGCCTGTTTTCCAGCATGTCCCGGAAAATGGCGGGAGGCGAGCAGCCTCAAGCGGCGTTAGAGCCGAACTCAAAGCGGAACTCGGAAAATGACAAGGAGACGACCGAGAAAGGAAACGCGTATCGCGCGCGCGGTCGCGCAAGTGTTCTCTCATCAGTATGCAAAACGTGGAACTCGCTTTGCAGGAGGGTGGGAGGGGATGAGGATACGCGCGCGGTTTCTTCTCCCCCTCGCGTGTTCTCCCATTTGCCCGAGCGGGAACCATACACCGACGGCTCCGTTCAGCCGCTGAAACCACCACCCGCCTGGGCCGCTCTCCACACTCGACGTTCCCGCCGCGACAGCGAACTCTTCGCCTCGTTTTGCGCCTCTTTGTGCGCGGGTCGCATCGTAGATGCGCGAGAGCGTCGAGCATTATCGTACGCCGAGCACGCGTGTCGTCTCGTGCGTCGCGTCGTGTTGCATCGTGCCGTGCGTGCGTGCATGCATGCTCTCGCGCATGTCGTCGCCTCGCACGTAGCGTAATTATCCGCTGTGCCGCTTTTCTCTCACCGTTACTTGTCTCATGTTACTCTCCTTCTCTCTCTCTCTCTCTCTCTCTCTCTCTCTCTCTCTCTCTCTTCTTCGTTTCTTTCGCCTCTCTCGGCGAACGTTCCTTCTTTCGTCGTCTCAAAAACTTGCTCGTGCCTCGGTACTTTCCGAGACTTCGCGCCGGCGATTTTATCTCTCTTCCTCGCAAATGTCCCGTCCCGGATCTCTGCAATTTGTTTCTTGCGAGTTGCTTGCTTTGTAAGTTCTGCTCCGAGACCTAATTGAATTACGAACATTTCAACGGCACACCGGATAAATGGGCCGCACACAGGAGGCGAAATTTAAATCGTCCCACAATTGAATTTTTATGTAGAAATCCGGTTGGCGCTCTCTATCCTATTTTCTCAATTTGATTACTTCGCAGTCTGCGCGCGTTTCCACCGAGTTGTAAGATTTTCTCTTCCCCCTTTTTTTTCTTTTTTATCCTTCATCTCTGCGGCCACCGCCCCATCCAGCGCATCTTTGATGTTCTAATGAAGTTAGTTTGCTAAGAAACAACGTCGACCGCCAGAGATTTCTATCCTCCCTCCCTTGCGCGCGATCCAAGACGAGGTTGCATCAAGTTATCCGTGTCCCCGAAACGGCTCTCGTATCTTCTTTCCTTTCGTCGAACGAGCGGAGCTGTTACGCGAAGCTAGAGAACCTCAGCGTCTCGTATTTCGCTCGTATTCTCGGATTGCGAGCGCGGCTGATAGTGAGCTTCACGCTCTTTTGCACTGCTCGCGATAAACTCTCTTCATCGGTCGAGGAGCTGCGCTCCGTATTGGCGTTTTAACACGAGCCCGTCGACGTTCTGCGAACGCTCGCAAGTCGGGGTTTAACTTTTTCCCGCACAGAGCTACGCAGCACGCGCGCTTATTGCAGCTGTTTCTTGCGATTACTCGCATTAATAAGCTCCAGGAGCGTTTCCTTATTCTTAAAAAGTTTTAGCGGTAATATGTTTGCCTCCGTTCTGCGCGTTTCCGAAGAGAGTCAGTGTGCACTTCGGCTCTCCGTCAAACTAACGTTACGAGATTAACGCTACTATTTCCACGATCATTACTGGTCTTATCCATTTAGTCTTGACATTTCCACTGAACGATCGCGACTAACTGAATTATGTAGCGTGCGTAACAAATTGTACCTTTGCATTCTCAGACGAGCGTGCAGACCCGATGCACCGTGATCCAGTTAGTCGAGCGTCCTTTTGTATCGCACAATGGGAAATGCGATAAAGCCGACGACNACGAATTTCCAGCCTTCGTATGTCTCTGGCCGGCTTTCTTCCTGCGGCTATGTAAAAAGTCGAGCAAACTCTAAGGACGTCGAACGTCCGCAAAGAGAGAGGTGTACAGATAATGGTGAAAAATAATTGGACCGTTCGGGTGTTCAGGCACTTTGAAAGATCGAGCAGGAGCTCGCCATTGGGCACAAAGGAAAAGAAAGTCTCCTTGGCCTACATGCGAAAATTGGACGCACTCCTGCGGGCAGACGACAGAGAGTTCTGTTTGAAATCGATGTCTTTTCTGTGGATTTGAATGGACGTTTATTTATTAAAGTTATTTATATGAGAATTAATGTGTATCACCCAAGAAAAGAGGTTTTACGTTCAAAAGATTTTTCCTATATTCTCATATTCTAAGCTTACTGTTTTACAGAAAATATATTCCTCTTTCAATAGTGAAAAATACTTTTTTCTGTAAAAATACTTTTTCTTAAATACTCTTGTTTATGCTATTTTTCTCTTGATTTCGGAGGAGTCCTTTTGAGGCCAATGTAAGAGTAAAATCCTTTAAGATTTAGAGAATTCTACGTATATAAAAATTATTTTTTCTAGGGTGATGCACATACCTATTATAAAAGAATTAATAATATTATTGTTACAAGAGATACATTTTTTTTTATTTTATAACGCACTGCATTGTGTTGTGCGACACGTGTAAAAAGAATTTTAGAGCTTTTGTAAAATATATCACATATATATACGTGATTTCGATCAAATGCGTTTGGCGGTAGCAGAAAAGAACACTATTTTATTTATTACATCAAATGGATTTTTGATCTTTCGCTCGTGTATGGATCTAGTATGTGTGCGGGAGTGCCTTTAGAAGATTTCTAGATTCCATTAGTTTTTTAGTGGCACTACAGCGCGAGTTTCAAATAAAAGCTAGTATCAATAAAACAAAAATGTTCCAAACGTTGATTGGTCGGTCTCACGCATTCGGCATCGATTGCGCCTCCTGCAGACGCGAAGAAGATAGAACATCGGGGAGTTTTTGTTTCCCTCTGACCCAGTTCCCACTTGCATCTCCGAGTTGTCGGAGTGGGCGGATCGGAACACACCGGATTTTAATTTACGCCAAGTGTCAGAGGCACATGGATAATCGAATGGCATTACTGCCATGGTTGGCGCAACGTGTAACGCAATAAAGGCAATCGATGAAAGCCCGGTGACCCGAGACCACTGTTGGTCGTCGATTAGTTTAGATCAGCCGAGATCGGAACCGCATGCAGAATCCATAATGCCGTCACGGAGAAAGAATGACATCTAGAGATTGCTTGTCGATTAACATGAAAACTCTCGAATGCTGGAATACGTGATTTGAGTATTTAACCAGATTATGATAAAAATGTATGAAATCACATTTGAGCTTTAAAATTATTTAATGATATTTAATAACGGTAAAACAGAATTTTGAAACTTCAAAAGACAGTAATTTATAAATGAATAGTGTTTTCTTCCGCTTATTTTTACAAGGGCTGTTAAAATTGATGAGACGTAAAATTACGTGCAACTTTATGTGCTCTTTACGTTTTAATAGAAGATAACAATCTTTTATTCCGAAGGTAATATTTTATTAACGTTGATTTTACTTCGAGTTAAACTTTCTTTATGCTCGAAAAGCAAAGTATCTAATCTTCCTAAAGTTGAATGCACATTAACTCTTGAGTAATTAAATTCTAACGTTTGTAGAATTTCAAATTTATCTACATTAAAAGAATGTAAAATTCACAAATAGAAATGCCATCATAACTCAAATCTGATTTAACTACTACTATTTCAAAATTCAATTATTAACAAAATGATTTATTTTTTTTACACAGCATATATTTAATTTTCAATTCTAAATTTTTAACTAACAATAAAACATAAAAAAGCGTTGAATACATCATGTAAATCATGTAAATTTTCGTAAAAATTAATAATTGTTAGAAAATAAATGATTTTATTTCTATGCTACATCTGTAAAAATTACAAACTGATTAAAAAGTTGCATTACGCTTAATAACAGTTGCTGTTGGCAAAGGATTGAGGTTGTCGATAGACGCCGTCATTTCCCAAAGTACTATTCTTACAGGCGTAAAATTTTTCACCGCGAAGCTTCCTGATCAAGCCTTTCGCCTGCAAACATTACTTCCGCAGTGACATTTTTTTATCCGCGTGGAGATAGGAAAAATGCACACCGTCCGTTTTTTAATCCGATTTCGTTTATCGGAAAAGGTAGAAACTGCTGGCCGGCGCGAGTGTAAAAATTGTTCCGCCGAGCGGAAATGGCACACGGTCCGAATGTCGAAGAGGATTACGCGGCGCAAAGTTGCGTGGGGGTTCGTAAATTTTTCAACTTCTCGATCGGGGAAGGCTGCAGCTAAGTTTGTCAAAACGCACGTAACTGCTATAGATTATTAAAAGATATGTATTTTTAACAAAAGTTTAGATTGTGAGAATGGCCAGCGATAAATAATGGAGAGTTTTATTTCTCAACGTTCTAAAAATATTTTAAAATTAAAGCGATGAATTTTCCATCCGCGTCTTTTTAAAAAAAATTGAATTATCTTACGATATACGGCAACAAAACGCGAATCTATCTAATCGCGATGACGACGTCGCGATAGGTGTCAGAGGACAGTCTCATCGCGGTTAATCATGCGATTCTATTCGGCGAAATTGCATCGAGGATCTCAGCTGGAAAGTAGCAACGAAAGATCACAAAGGTTGCCAATCTCGCGATCGCACTTGCCGAACAACTTTAGCCAGATGTAAATCTGAGAGCGCTGAGTCGACTTTACCGTCCCGAAGGACACCGTCGTTCTTCGCGGTAGAAAGACGATGGGCGCGATTCTTATCGCGCGATGCGGGGAAGCAGGAGTAAATAATTTACCTGGAGGAACACTGATTCGATGGCGCCATCGAGGGATTTTCTTTTGGTGCGAGAGCGCTCGCTTCCTCCCAATTCCATCCTCCACGCCGTTCTTTTCGCTCGACTACTCGTGACTTTCTCGACTCAAGCGAGGGAGCAACTCCCTTAATTCATTGTGCTTCCATCGACGTGCTTTCGCCATTCCCCCGGACACCAGCCGTCTAGCTGAAAGAGCAAAAGCACATCCAGGACTGTCGCGTCGTGATTCGTCGGGTAAACGGGAGAGTAAATGATGTCGGACGATCGGTTGTGAGAACCGTTCCAATTCGCAACGACCGATAGACGAAATCTCAATGTACTTGCAAGGTTTGGAGATCTTCGTTTAGACAAACTTTTTTATTAACCTTTCTTCCGTTGAATTATTAATCATGAAAACTTGATCATTGAAAAGAATTGGGAAATAGGAATTAGAAAGTACTTTGAATTTTTAAATAAATTTAATTCTTAAACATTAATTACAACCTTTGAAAAAACCAAATTAATGTATTTATGGAATATGAAATAGATCTTGATCAAGATGTATTTTTCTAAGATATTGGTTAATCGAATACCATTTTTTTTTTATTTAATGTGTAAAAGGCAGCTTCTCGCAAGCGATAATATTTGGAAAGAAAATACACAAATCCAATTTATATTCAGACGAAAGTGATTGAAAGATTTGATAGAAAACGTAGATAAAAGTAACAGTCTAATGTCTTTTAATATTTAAAAATCTGTAATTTAAAAGAAGGAACATTTTTCATACAGATAAAAAAAAGATTCATCGATGTGGAGTACATGGAACGAACAACCGCGCGCATCGCTGATACGTGCCAAGAAATAAATAACAGAAAATGCATTCTAAAGTTTTCCATGTCGGAATTCAATTGGGGAACATTTCGGCCGCGTTATTGATGGCGTACAACACCTAATGTATAAAGCCACGAGCAAAGTACGCGCGGCTGGTTTTCTCTGCGGAGGGTAGCCGAATGTGGCGGAACGACGTGCATAAGGTGCCATCCTGCGGAAAATTCCGGCCGAGCCGCGGCGACGGGATGCTCGTAAGGTACGGCGAAATGTTGGAACGACCAGGAGCCGTTGCATTTTTATCCCGGATGGTGCCGACGCAGCAGATGAAAGCGGTTATGTCGGCTCTCTATTGCCCGTCCTTTGTCTCCCTCCCCGTTATCCAAGACGTTCCTTAACAGCCGCGGCGACTCCCTCCATCTCTCCCGACCCTCACGACCCCTCTTTCCTTCCTCCTCCTCCCCCCGTCATCTTTTCCGCTTCTTCCTCTTTCGCGACCTCAAAGCCAGCTCTATTTTAGGCCAACCGAGGTATATTCAGGCACACTGGCGTACGACCAAATGCCGTGATACACCGCCACCCCCGCAGCAACATGCCGTATAACGTGTTGTGCCGCATGGCGAATCCCTCTCGCTCTAATGTTATTGCCAAACCAACCTTTCCTCGCGACGCTGTATTATGTGGCTGTGCATTCCGCTAAGAGCGGATTCCTCTGTGGCTCGGAGGTATTTTCTCCCCGGAGAAAGCCTGATCGAGATTTAAATGGGATTATTCTAATCGGTAGTGTACATTTTTACATCATTTTTATCATGTAAAAATATATATATATCTTTTTATAGCAAATTTATAGCTCTAAAAATATCTTAATCTATCAAGACTTACACTGTTAAAACGAATGTGTGAATATCACACACTTTTTGCGTGTGATGCGTGAATATTCACACATTTTTTTAAAATTCACACTCATAGATGTCTTAACGCGGAGAACACGCATCACACGCAAAAAATTATATTCACACATTCGTTTTAAGTGTAATAATTTTGGGAACAAAATTATTAGGTACACAAATTAATTCGCGGGCTCTTTTAATGAAAATTAACTTTTATTATATTTAGAATATACTTTAATCAGCAAAGTAATCTCCAGCAACATCTATACATTTTTACCATCTTTTGGGTAAGTGACAAATTCCCCTTCAATAAAAAAATGGCGGTTTTGAATTGATAAAATCGGTAATAATTTTTTTATCTCTTCGAGTGTTTTGAATGGGAATCTGCTAAATAGTGTTGGAGGGACCGGAACAAGTAAAAATCTGAAGAGGCTAGATCTGATGAATATGCCGGATGTGATAAAATTACTCAACAAATCAAGCGTGTCCTTGATAAGGACATTTTTTCTATGCTTTCGATGTGTGGCTTTGCGTTATCGTGCAGTAAGATGACAGGCCTAGGCCCGTTGCCCGTAAAAGATCTCTTACGCTCGATCGAGAGGACACAGCACCTTCCCTTAATGCCTCACAAATCATTTGCCTCGGACGTATTTTTTTTTAACTGAAATGTGAAGAGCAAACATGTCTAATGTGGTGCTTATTAGACGCCATCGTATTTATTGCGCTCTTTTTTTTAAATTATATACTTCGATTTTATAGTTTGTTGGTACTATACAACTCTAAAGTTGACGGCAAAAACTTTCCGTTAGTTATAGTTAGTAAATAAATATGTTAGTTATAGTTAGTAAATAAATAAATATGTTAGTTATAGTTAGTAAATAAATGTTACAGTTGATTTAATATTAGGACCGAGAATTAATTTGTACATTATACACCTGATATATTCCGTTATTACTGAATCGTTTCTTTTTAACTCTACGATAAAATGCGATTACTTTTAATACGCTTAATAAATATGATATTTTATTAATATCGTTCGAAATTATTGACATCCGAGTTGGGTGATAACTTGCTATTTGTTAAAACATAATTCTATACGTCGTTAATCACGAGGTGTAAATGTGAAATCGCGCGTCTATGTTCTCCAAAAGCCTGAAATTTATCTCATTTATATAATAACATAAATAACATTTATATAATAACATAAATGTTTACCAATGTAGAAACATGAAAATTCATAAATTAGCTCTTACTGCCGATTATAGCCGACTAACAGTTGTCATACATGAAAGAAGAATGGAAGTCAATTCTTACGCGGTCATTTCTAACTGTAATTAAATTTAAACACATGAATCTCTGCAGGTGATATATTTGTCCGACACAGGCGAATTCACTTTTTGTTTGAATAATCGTTCAAATTGTCGCATATGTGTTATACATTCGCATATAATCAAATCCTTAATAATAATTTATGTCCCCGTGTCATACAAGAGCACGTTACGCATAAATCCTGCTCGTCGGCGCACCGATTCTGCTTTGCCGGAATCATGCCGCGTTTGTGTATTCAACGTGAGAAATCTTTAGTTAATTATAGATTTGCTTATTCCTTACAATGCCGCTTACGTATGTATATGGATATTACATTACGCGTACGTATCGTGCAATCTGTTACTTGCTTTGTATTCAGGAACGACTGCGATTTAGCTGGGGCGTGCTTTTTCAGAAATGAAAGTAATTTGAAAAAATGTTATTCAACACAAAAATATTTTTTGCATCGATTATCCTCGACCATCGACGGTGTATATATTAACGAGTTTAATCGCCCTACTCCTCTCTCGCATGTTTCAGACTTTTTTCTGTGCTCGTGGGTACGTTATGCAAAGATTTATAATGATACAATAAAGTGTGTCGGTATTATTTTTATTAAAAAGCGAGACGTGCTCCATTAAAACCGCGCGGCGCACACAACTGATGATCAAATACATCAAATGCATCAACCGACGAATCAGGCCGATAAAATCGGGAGAAGCAAGTCGCGGGAGCGCGCGTATCAGTGTACTGCGGTATTCCGCCGTCGATTTAATTACCGATTAATCTAGACTTCTTTTGTTCCCTTTGAATAATGTCTACGTTCGCCCGACCAGAGATCGCTCGTGTATCACCGCGCTTGTTTTAATAACGACGATAAATCTCGAGTCCCACAGCCACGCCGACGGAATATTCGAGACTACGCGCCGTTGCCTTCTTTTTTTGTCGTCCAGATTATTGGACTTTCTCGTAGTCTCGATGTCACGTCGATGGGACATTCTCGATTGTGTTCAACGGTACTGCTAGCGATGAAACGAAGAAAAAAAAGTCCGCATGATTTAATTTCTCGAACAAAAAGAAAATAATATAAAACTATGCGTCTAAGATTATCCTTAAATGCATTTCCTAGAAAATAGACTCTCTCTCTTTCTCTTTCTCTTTTGAAGTAAATTTACAATAAAGTTAGAATTAACTTCTTGAATTAAGATTATGAGTTTACAGCGAGAGTCATTATATTATTATCTTAATAATAATGATAATTACTTCATATAAACACAAATATACATATATATATATATTTATACTTAAATGTATAATTAATATATATTTAATTATTATAATTAATATATATAATTTGGTATTTATAATTTATATGTTTAATATGTATACATATATATAATTGCATACATAATAAATATATACGTTTCTGTATCATCATAATCATTCTTTGATCCAAATCTCAAAAACTTCAAGCAAGATTAAATTAAAGATTAGCATAATGCTCGTAATGCCTATCATTACCTATAATGTTATAAAAGCCCGTTTTAAGCTGATGTGGCGGCGGATGGCTCACATTTTTGCGGATACGAATCGATAACTTTTTTGATACATCGGAATGGCAACAAATCATCAGGCGCATCGTTTATTCTCAAGCGTTCCTCGACGAAGCTAATACACGGTGAGGCACCTCGCGGAATAACCAATGGGAAAATGGTAACTGGGTATAGACCGGAAATGACTACCAGCCGATAACCGGATATCTAATATCCGACCGTTTGGCCGGCCGAGTGCCGAAAAATATGAGAATCGGATAAGCACTGTCCAGTAACCATATTCATCGGATTGCACCTTTTGCTCTGGTGATGCTGCAATCGCAAAAATTTCGGTTCGTCCTTGGCTGTTCGCTGAGACTGAATATTCCAAATTCCATTAGGAAGACTCAACGAACGTGACTGTATAAGAAAATTCAAGTTGAAGAGAAGGATCGATATCAATTGCTTTTTTCCAGAATGCGATGTAACACGGAGAAAAAGAAATATTGAGAAAACAAATATTTAGCTGTCAATTTGGCAAATTTAGCAATTTTCAATAATTATTTTGGGCAACCAAAAAACTTGTTAAGAAAGCTAATTAGTAGTAAGAAAACTCTACCTCAGTTATGTAAATATATTTATTTTAATTTATAACTGGAATGTTACAGTTTACGTAATTGCTTAAGAAAGTAAACGCAAATCTTTTGCTGCTTCATTAAACCGTCATCTTATGCAATCAAAATAAATTCATATACTTTGTAATTATTAATTAAATACATAAACGAGCGCGTTAAGAATCATACATTAAATCATTAAATTATTAATTTAAATTATTAAATTATCGAATGTTTTGCAGTAATATTTTCTATATCTATATCCATTAGTTATCGTAAAAGATAATAATGATCAAAATTTAACTGCTTTTCCTCTCAAATAGTTGCGATTACCTACATTGATGCTGTACACATTGATGTTTACGAATGTTAATTAGTAAAATTATAGATAGTTGACCTTTTTGAGATTCAATCTTATTAGTAATGTTTTTAAAATAGATTGTGCGATATTTTGATGTCAGAACGGAAAAAAGAACGATAAAGAGAATGAGTAATCAGAAGGAATCCTCTACTTCGCGATTGACTTAAAATAGATATCTTCTTTAAGTCCTCACTCACCACGTGTTTGTCTGTTTAAAAATTCTATTTAAACAACGAAATAGGAAACATACATTATAATCTCTCTCTTTCTCTTTCTCTCTCTCTCTCTCTCTCTCTCTCTCTCTCTCTCTCTCTCTCTCTCATTCGTATATAAATTATATAATCAAACAAGTTTCTATTAAAAATATCAATAACATTGTATATATATATGAAAAAATATACAAGTACTACTAATATAAAGAAATTATTTACACCACTATATAAACATTTATTTATTACACATATTTATGTAACTAATGTAAATTTCTAACAATGCTCTTAGAATTTTTACCAAAAATATAATAAATAGATATATTACTAAAGTCAAAAAGTTTCCGGAACAAATTTTTAAAAATTTATTTATTGAAGTTATACAAATTTAAGCTATATTGCCTTCAAAGTACTCCCCTCCTGCATTTTACACACTTGCCCCAACGTTCGTACAGTTGTTGAAAACATTCCTCGAACCCAATATTTGAAAGTGCCTTCAGCTGTCTCGTCGCATTTTGAATAACCTCCTCAGAATTCGAGAAACATTGCCCCTTCAATTTCATTTTTAGCCTCGGAAGCAGATAAAAATCGGCTGGTAAGTCTGGTGAGTACGGTGGGTGTTCAAGAATAGTAACATTATTCTTGGTAATTTTCTGTTCAAGGTAATTTTTAATCATTAATGACCGATGTGCAGGGCATTGTCATGCAGCAAAACTCACTTATTTCTTGTCCATTTTTCAGGGTGTTTCCTTCTTTTACCGATTTTTACCTGTTTTCGAGGCTAAAAATTAAATTGAAGGAGCAATGTTTCTTAAATTCTGAAGTAATTCTAAAGTCATTCAAAATGCGACGAGGCAGCTAATGGCACTTTCAAATATTGGATTCGAGGAATGTTTCCAACAATTGTGCAAACGTTGGGGCAAGTGTGTAAAAAGAGTGTGCAAGAGGAGTGTACTTTGAAGGCAATGTAGCTTAAATTTGTATAACTTCAATAAATAAGTTATTTTTAAAAATTCATTCTGAGAACTTTTGAGTCTAGTAATATATAAAATTGTTAAATCTAATTAACTATTTGATAGGGAAGCATAAAGATTACGATTAAGACTTTGAAAATTTTTTTTTAAGAGTAATATTAGAGTTGAATGTCGGAAAAAATGCCAGTCTCATTTATTATTATATTTACTTTTATCTATTATTGTAGTATTGTATGGAATTCCAATGGAGCAAAGTTTTTAGTCGAAAGAAAGAGAATGTCGGTCATTGCTAAAACGTTATCACTGATACAGTATCGATGATAATTAATAATAATTGCGTGCCGCTCGAGTAATCGAGCATCCATTAGCGCCATTACGCCCATCGTCGCGTTACCACCCTTCGTGCCGCATGTTCTCGCTTCTGCTTCATTAACTTTATTATCATCACGTCGTAATATATTATTATGTATTACATGATGGGTTACGTGTTCAGATAAAAACGTGGTCGCAGAAATAAGTCATAGCAAGATATGCTGATTTAGTGCGTGTAATACTTCTCAGATTTTAAGACCGCGTCAATTGGCGTTCGTAGTTTCACATGTCGGCTAAATGACACCGTCTTGACAAATGAGTGTTATCAGTGGCGTCTGGCAACTTTACGCTTCCCGAGAGTCGCTATTATCGCATGCGCACCCGGCATCTCTAATTTGTACTGTTGCGACAAAGAATTTTTATGAAGTGTAGATTTCGAGTCTTTACATTCCTCGAACTCCCATTTGCCCGAAAATTTTTCGCATCTGGACTAGAAATGTTGCGCGACAGCGTAGGAGTGTAGGACATTTACAAACTTTTGTTTCAAAAAACCTTTGCACAGACAAATAAATAAAAAGATTATTTTCGAATTTTCTCATTGAAATTGGATATATAAAATATTGAAATATATAATTTCGCATTTTTTTATATTAATGAATAATACAGGAAATAAAATATATTTATAAAAATCTTGAAAATAAAATGGATTGCATAGTTAAATAAATAATTATTTAATATTTATATCAAATTTATATTTATCATCAAATTAATATTTATCATACATTTTAATCATTGAATTTTAATCTTAAACATTGTTATGTGGTTGTAAACATTGTTATTTTTGAAAATAAATGTTTTTGATATTACATTATTTGTCCACTTACATTGTCCAAATAACATAAGAAAGATAGCCCATTAGATTAAATCTAAAGGATTCACCCGAAACATGAAATTTCGACACTGTGAAATGTTTCCTTCATTCTAATAACTTGCACTTTTGATTTAAGGTTTCCTGGATGAGAAGCAGGGATCTCCATATTCTCACTTCGGGAAATTTTTCGTTCAGCTCAGATGCGCGATTTGGACCCCAACATACCCCAGGCAGCGACGCCTGGACTCTCAAGCTGGATAACGCTAGAAAGACGGATTCTGGCAAGTACGAGTGCCAGGTCAATACGGAACCGAAGATCATGTATGCAGTGCAGCTCTCCGTGCGAGGTGATTGTCGTTCCACTTCACATTTCGTCCTTCACGTTTGCTTCCCCATATGACGATTTAAGATAGAAAAATTTGACATTTTTGTTTTTATGCAAATAAAAATCACAATCTTTATTTGAAGAAGCTTGAACGTTCTCACGCCACAACGTAATGCAATTATACAGACGTATAAAAATAGAACATCTTTATTAAAGAAACGTTCAACATATATTTATCTTGAAAGAATGAAACAATTTATCTCTTACAACATGTCGTATAAAATAAGACAAAATGAAATAGTTTTATCTTTATCACGTTAGAATTCGCGATTGAATTATATTCTTCATTTTTCTTTCTTTACTTTATAAAGATACACGATAATATTTCATCATTAAAAGCTTTTATATTTCCTTTTATTAGATCCAGATAAACCGGAAGGCTATGACGAGCCGCATTCTCAACAGACACGTATAAGTAAGTATATATACCTCGCAGAGAAAGAGAGAGAGAGACGTGATGCGTATTTCTGGCGTGCGCGTTTGTGACATATATGAGCGTGACGTTCCTTTAGTTCCAGTCCATGCCGATCGAATCGGTCGTATATTTAAAGACATGACTGAAACGTTCCCTATTAACACTGAACAGACTGTCGGTAACACGAAACATTTTAAAAGGGTAAATTAAACTTTGTTGGCTATAAAACATTTTTACTTCTGTGTCAAGTGAAACGATAAAAATATGATTTAATTAAAAAATTATGATTTGATTAAAACGTAGAAATAAAGATACTTGATTTTCAATAAATGAAACCATTTGATTATAATCGAAAATGGATTAAAATGAAAATGGATTTCTGTTTCACATTATTGTATTATTTGAGTGTTACAAAACGCTCATAGCTGCAATTTTTTAAGAGAGCAAGCTCCCCGCTTTAATTATATTATATATTTGCTGAAATTTGTTGAACTGTGTAAATTTTGCTTTAAAAGATTTGTGTTATTAGTTAAATCTTTCATATTTTCGAACAATCGAAATTAATTATTGAAATTTATATGGCTGAACATGCGTATTTGCATTTTGTTGTGATTCTAATTTCACTGGCGCTAAACTTATTTCACTGTCTGTGATATCAGCGATAATATTTTGCGCAGACTTGCATAATTAATTTCCCGCGTAATCAGCATTAGCTGAATCGGGTGAGCGCGGTGTGTATAAAATGGGGCGCCAGTATCGCGCAGTTTGAAATTATATCATGCAAATTATTTTATGAATTTCTTGATCGGCACGAAACTCGGACAAGCGTACAATTATGCAATCAAAACTTGGTTGAAAGTTTCGCGGGCCGCGGTTAGCGGATAAGACGCATTCTTTTTTCTTCCTCTTCTTTTGAATTCATCCATTTTTGCATCCTATCGGCATGCGCGCCACGGATGATGAACGTAATAAAATACGCGCAATGAACATCACTTCACAATAAAAATTTTCACTGGTATAAATCTGTAAAATTTCCTCGGGTGCAAAGATTGACCTAGTTACCAAGAGATTTAAAAATATAACTTTTATCGTCAATGACTGGCAATTTCCGCTTTGTTTCGCCACTCGGAAAGTAGCGGAACCGAAAGCACTGGTTGAATCGTCGTTAAGATTGCATCAGTTGGAAAAAGCGCGATTAATCAGCCGCGAGGTACAGCGCTAAGCTTACTGATAATTATCAAGCGAAGAAAGCGCGTTTTCTTGTAATACAATCATTACAAATGTAAGACATCCACTATAAGGTATCACTGTCGCCATTAATTCTGTTTTTAGTATTTCACCAAACAATATTTCATCAAATAATCTATATATATAAGTCACATAATTAATACAATCAATTACTAAAAACTTCAAGAGGATTAGATATATTTAATAGTCATTAAATTATTTATTATTATTTGCAGATTTAAAAACGTAGATTAGAATAAATTTTCTTGCTATTTCCATCATCAATTATTTATCTCCAAGTAATAATACTTAAATTTTATTAAATTGATGTATCTTTATTGTTATTTTTTTATATACATTATTAATATGTTTATTATTGTCGTGTCATTTATATTATTTAGTTACTTTTTTATAAGTTGCGTTATTCATTTTTGTGAAAATTACGAATTTAAAAGCACATATGAAACTGTTCATGTCAGATTTACTAAAATTTACGTTAATTTTGCCACTACTGGAGATATAAAATCCATGAATTAGACATAATAGTCAATAGCGCAGGCATAATAGCGTAGGCGGGAGATTAGGTTGAGCTTTTACGAGTGTAACATTACAACGTATGTTTAAAACTTGCGCGATGCCTGTTTACCGCTTTAGATGGTCGGCGGCAAACTTTTGGGCGAGTAAACAGCGTTATTTCTGTTGTTCACTGTAATACTCTGTGAAACTCTAGCGAGTGCATTATATGAAAGTTTATTATCAGATCTGCATGGCGTACGTGTGTAACTGGCGAACTACTTCGACCGTTTCGAGTCTAAATCGCATATCGCCGATACTCGATATTAGGACGATAGTTTGTTCTGTCGATTTAACCACAACTTTAATACTATTTCTAATTTCATTCCAAATATTCTTCCGCGAAACACAAAATTTATTGTAAATGAAACGAATGTGATAAGTAAATATGAAAATAAAATAAGAAAACGATAAAAATAAAAATGCAAAGATTATTTAAAATATTAATGAAATATTGAATGGAAGGTTGTATGTAAATAAGTTAGGCATTGACGTCGATAACGTATCACATCTTTCATAAATATATTAATAAACTCCGGCGCGTTCTCGTCATAGTACACCGAACACCCTTTAAAAAATCATTAGAAGCTGCTTTTTATTTTTCTCGCAGAACCGAGCGACATCAATCACTTAAGGATAAGTGCGACACCGTCCTGGCTTTGACGCTCGTGATCCGTCGTCGTCGATTCTTCTTGCGAACTTTCTTCAGCCGCTTCATAATTCTTTTTAAGTAACGTCGTTTTATTTCAGACACGTCGTCCTCTCTCTTGACGCCTTCGATGTTCCGGAGACTACACTTTTTCGTTTACGTCGGAGCGGCAGATTACGAGAAGCCTGCGTTTTCTCGATATCTGGGAGCTTACTCTTGATACCGACGTTTAAAAAAAACATTGGCAAAAACTCACAAATGTTGCAGAAACATTGCGATCGCGTGTTTCTTGATTTCTTCCCGATCTGATCTCTTTATTGGTTTTAGTCTTTAAGTGCAGAAATACAAACGCGCAAACGATGAAATTGATTATTTCTTTAAATCACACTTTATTTCTCTATTATTGCAATATTTTTTTATCCATCTCGTGGTACTATCAACTTAATGGCAAAGTTGCGACCGTGAATATTTCTTTTCATATCACGTGTTTTTTGCTCAGAACACTCTCCATGCAGTTTTACCCGACTAATAAATATACTCGCACCAAGTTTCTTCTTTCGCTTTTGTTCGCAATATATGCGAAACTTAAAGATAGTCACAGATCGCTGCCAGCTATATCGTCAAAGTTTCGTAACGAATAAATAAGGGCAACAAAGCAAATGGAAGTACGCTGCGTGTATACGAATAATAATATGACATAATGGCATAACGCATAGTAAATTCTTTTCTCTATTATCGTGTATCTATATCGTGTTTCAAATATACATATATGTATAAACTTTGTATAAACATATACAAATTGTACATAATAAAGAATATTTCTTGAAGATTGCCCTCTAATTACATTACTTCTCAAATGCTTAATAAAGCAATAATTAACAAATAAAGTTAATGGATTATTCTTTAGACAAACATATGTCAGTGAACACGCGCTTGGTAGTGTATGTGAGCGCTTTGCTACTAATTGAAAATTCACCACACATATTATTAAACGCACGGCTCATTAATATATGTCCATCTAAATATATGTCCGTCTAAATAATATATGTCTAATCTAAAGAACAATGCTGATTGGATTAACTTATTCAATAATTACTGCTTTATTCAGCATTATAGAAAAAAAAATAGTTTAGGACTTTTCGACTCAATTTTTAATACGCAGTAGTGCTCTGTAATTAGTGGGTAGTTTTTAAAAAAGTTAAACGCCCTGCATATATGTATACATATTTGTGTATGTATGAATGTATATGTAATATAATTGTATTCACGATACGATATATATCTTAATGCGATAATAATACGTATTCATAACTATTTATAACTATATTATAATAATAATTTCATCATTTGATTATATTATAATATTTAATTTCGTTATAACAAGTAATTAGAAAACATGCATAATGAAATAATGCAAGAATTCGTCATATGCTTGATATACATATATACGGTTATGTCGAATTTACACTTGAGCATTGCAACTCAGTGAATACTAGTGGATCATGAGAGAATTTATCCACAAAGTTTCCGGCGACGCAAAAAAGCGAGCAAGACCGCATTCAAAAAAGAAACGTCGGCAAGCGAGTTTACAGTAATAACAGCATAACATAATATTTCGCTAGAGGGAACGCAGTCGTCGCCGGATTCATTTAAGTCTAATAGGATTATCCTTAATCCCGCGGTCCTGCCGTGGCTTCTTCGTATCCTTTTCTTCGTTGGCCGCCGAGAGTTCAGAGTTCTAAGGGATAGGGGTTGAACCGCTAAATGAGTCCCGACCGCGGTCCTTGTACTGAATAATGAATACGGACCTCGATATTTTTATACGAAACGGAGAACTCCACTTTCGGCCATTTCTCTTTTCTGCTTTGGAGATGATGGTAAATTATTAATCAAATCGGAGAGAATTTACGTTGCTTATCAAGATCAAGTCACGGAGAGTTTAATGTGCGATGATTTTAAATAATGCTAGTATTACTGTATGCTACTTTCGAGATATTTATTTCACAATAATCATTTTGATTCGCGTATATCATACAACTTTCAGCATATTAGATCTTCGCTCATGCTAGACGTACCTATCTTATGACGATATACATATATTAATACATAAACATATTTCGTATATACGTATTTCGTATTTCGAGGATCTATGTAGATTAATTTTCTAAAGGGAGTCAGTACGACGTGTGTAAAGACGAAAGTGCGTAGATGTGACGCGTACAAAAGGAAAACGGAGCTTCATTACGTGGCAAAGTTCGTAATGGGGGAGCCCGTTCGCAATTTATCGCATGTATAATAAGGAACCGAAGAGTTTTCAAGACGGGATAATTTATGATAGACTTTGTAAAGAGCGATGCATACAGTGGTGCGCGGTGGCTCACGGCCTTAAACGAATACTTGTCCCTGTTTCTAAATAAAAATGTATCAGCTTGACGGTGTATCTACGTGTGAGCGTGTTACTACGCGTTTTTTACTACCTCAGCTTTCTCTACTTTGTGCCGCGTCGGCAGAGCACCGGCGCAATGAAAGTGGATATAACGCTGGCATTAATTAAAATCATTACATAACATTCGTCGAGCACCCTTGATGGTGCTCGCAAAAGCGCTCACCCTCGGCTCTGCAGAATGTTTCTTTCCATCGGGAGGAGGTCTAGTGCGTTAATCTCGCTCGTTGAGATATTAAAACCGAGAACGGATTGCATCAATTAGAGGGTATTCACGATACGTCACGCTCGTTATGACGTTGTCAATTAAAAAGTTGTAAATCCCTTTGCATGCGCCGCCCTTTGTTCGCCATTTCTACAACATTCTCCGGGATTTAATAAAAATCTCTTTATGAATTAAAGTAATGTATACATTAAGTATCTTGAAAAAATATTTTTCTTCCGCGTTTATGCGTTCTTTTTATGTCAAATCAAAATAAATATAAATAATGTCTAGACTCTGAGTAAATTTTAATCAGAGGGCTATGTGATATTTATTAAATTGCGTCTGATTTAAATATTATAGAAATGCCATAAATTGCATATTTTGAATTTTAGCAATTAATTTATTAATGTGGAGCTGCTTGTCTGCTAGCAAATATGTAGTTCAATAATTATTACCAGTTACGATCAACGACCACACTTATTTTTGATAATTAAAAGTGTTGTTCATGCATCTATCGCGTGCCTAATTTTATATATATATATATATATATATATATAAAATTATGTATATGTAATATATATATATAACATATANNTAATAATATTATTATATATTACCTATAACTTTTCATGCCAAAATATCATGATTTAATTTAATATATTCATCAAATAAACAATGCAATGTATTAACCATATTTAAAATTTTAACTTGGTGAAATTGCATTTTATATGAGAGAATTGGTACGCGTGTGTTGGTACTAAAGTAAAGTACGACCGAGCTTGCCGCTTTTAAAGCAGCAGCATTGGTTAAGAGTTCCTGATTGCATTTCCGTTTCAAATCAAGACTCTATCCGAATCTTCAGGAAATTCGCCGTTGCACCGTGGCGCATCGCGGTTACCCTTTATCTATCGGATATGCGCGTAATCTTGTCACGACGCGGTCATTCAATTGCTTCAACCGCCGCATGATATTTGTCCGAACATGACTTCCAGGCTACGAGAGTACAGCGCCGGTGGCGGACATAATGGGTCCCTGGGAGCAAAGGGTGCCATCGGGCTCGACGATCACCCTGAGGTGCGTCATATTGTCGCCGTATCAGACCCGTCCCATCAGGGGTGTACAATGGCTTCGGGATAACAAACTCCTAACATTCCAGGTAATGCAGCCTCAGCTGGATACGCGGGGCCGCTCTAATGAAATTTCTGTTTGACGACCGGGAATCGGAAGGATAGGAGAGAAAAAAAGGCGCTCGTATATCATCACGCCCGACGCGAAGGGGATATGGGTCATATGGCCCCTATCGTGTCTTCCAACATTTTTGTTTGCGTGGTAGCCTGCGTCGGCTGTTTCTTTCGCGCGATACGTAATGGTTGAAAGCTGATCGATTTGGCAGTCAACGCGGTTTTGCTATTGCGAGACCGCGCGCGATTATCTCGCCTGCTTGATACGCGCGTCCTTTGAAACATCGATCCAAGACTCGGCAGTCTTCTTTAGTGATATTTTCCTTTACATTATTTATTGTTTAGTATAACACAAAAAGCTCTTTGCGCTTCGAAGACACGAAATGTTACATAAAATTGTAATATTAAACCAATTTTATTATTGCGGAGTGGCGCCTTACAATTAATGATTACGTATTGAAAATACTTTAATATAAAAAGTTTTTTAAAAGGTCGTCATAAAATTGATGTCGAAATTTTAATATTTTTTACATGTACGTTAGGTCCCCCATTATTTCCTTATGCGATTTTGACTTTGTGCATTGTCAGTTAGCGTTGTATCATGTTAAATATTTCATTTTCGAATGACTTGTATGTAGCATGAATAACAGTTTGTGTTTATTCCATTAGTTCAAGTAGTAACAATCGTGTTTACGTTGGTACACATAAAAATTCGCATTTGCATAATTTTCATTCGAGCATGAAACATTATGTGAGAGATATAGAAACAAAAACTCAAATTTATTTATAAATGCATAAAATTTTATAACAAGACTAATGTAGAGGTTTCTATATATATTTCGACGATATAGAAAAGGTCTCAGCAACGTATCTCGGGTCAAATTCTGCCGGCTTTTCGTCTTGCTTTTCTCAACAAATTTTGAAAAATGAAAAATATGCGTCTTGCTCCTATATCTCTCAAGTATTAACGAAATTTCCTATTACTCACTTCATTGTTGAATTCACTTGTTTACTCTTCATTCTAGGCAGCGCGCGGAGGGATAAATGTAGAGACCGAAAGGGGTGCGGCACGTACGGTATCCGTGTTGACTTTGGCGGCGGTGACTCAAGATGACGTCGGGAACTATTCATGCAGGCCGACGGAGGGTCGATCAGACACTGTCACCTTAGTCGTTGAGGAAGGTTAGTCTCAGTCCTTTATTACTCACACGGATATATTGTAACGAAAAAATAAACTAGCGATAGCTCTATAAATAATTAAATTGTAATATAAATACGTTTATATATTTGGTTATCGGTTGCGCATATGCCGTAGAAATATTTATTTAAAATAAAATAGAACGAAAGGATGAAGAGCAAGTTAAAGGACTAGAATAGCACGGCACAATAGAAAGGTATATAAAAGTGTATCAGATACACTTCGCGAAACATAATGATATAATAACAGTACACACTTACGTGCCTCGCGATCTTCCGGGAAATCTTGCTGTCGCCGGATGTACTACGAGCGTAGCCGGAAGCCCACCGCGGGCGCACCGATATTCCATTTCCTTCTTCCACGCTTGCGTGTATCCTCCGCGGGGTACAACCATGATGTAAAGTCGTGCCTTAGGATTACTTGAAACACTTTAAAGTTTTAAAGAGGCGGCGGTATTTCACGCTGGAGCTATTTGTCTAGCTCAGCCCCTCGGTCGCCACGGCAGGGATGAAAAGGAGCGGAAGGACGAGAGAGAGGTCGGAAGAGGGGGGAGGGGGGGGGGTTGCGAAGGGATGGAAAAGACGGAAGACCCGTTCGCTCGGGCGCGCGTACTCGTGCGCGAGACGAAAAGCGAGAATGTCCGCGGGACGAGGTACGAGGAATCGTGGAAGGAGAGAAATTGCGGTTCACAGATAGAAGGACGGTGACGAAGAGGGAGTGGAGTTTGAGAGAAAGGAGGAAACTTACGGAGGAAAGAAGTGGATATAAGCAGAGATTCTTCGCGTTTTCCTTTCACAATTCAGCCTTCGACGCACGTCTTATTTCGTGTCTTATTTTTTTCCTCTTTAAGATTGAGAAAATAAATATGAGAGAGATGAGAAAGAGGGAGAAACGCACAGACGGGGGAGAGAGAAAACGAAAGTAAATAGTTTTAAAACCAATCGATAAAGTGAAGAAAGAGAAAAAAGTGGAAAGATTGTTCATCCTTTTTTTCGCCTTTATATCGTGCATTTTTAATACATTTTTGACAAGATCGAGGATAGATTTATACACAGACTTTTCCGTCATTTATTTCCCTTCCGAAAAGTCGAGCCCTAGTAATTTTTCCTCGCGTACAATCGTCCGAGAGCGCGCAAGATTCGGAAGAAGAAGAAGAAGATAATAAGGTAACAAAATAGAAGTAACGGAAATTATGGCGACATCAGTGGAAACTGAAAAGTGTGTGCGAACACACGCCGGCTGAAATGGAACGAATGGTACGGAAGCGGGTGAGGAGATCTGCGAAAGCGCGGAGCCTGGAGGCAGACGCCGTGGGATCGCGGGGACACTTGCATGCGATATTCACGTGGATAGTCTCTATTATCGTGAATTTCCCTTCGGAGGTTATTGCGAGGAAGCGCCCGTGGCGCGCGGAGTCACATTTTTCCCAGGAGCGAGAGGCGCGGGTGTGCACACGCGTGTGCGCTATCTGACCCCGTGTCTATCCACACGCGAAACGCGTCCCGTGCGGCTATAAATCAAAACTTGGGCGACTCGCGGCCTCGTAGATTGCGGATTTACGCGGTTTATGACGCGCCCGAAGGAAACCGTCTCGACCGCGCGTAACTAAGCGAAGTGCAGCGTCCGATTTTTATGAGGGTGTATCGACATAAATATCGCGATAGACGTGGAAACGAATATCGTGGGTCGATACATAACGGAGGATTTCGGAGATGCATCGAGATATGAATTATTAATGTTACTTGATCCAATTTTTTATTTGTTTTCTCGAACAATTTGAATAACTTTGAAACTTGTTTTTCAGAACTATTATTTAATTTAATTTACGTGCAATATTGTTTTTTGAAAAGAATAGAAAGGAATGAGAGATGACAGTCTTTCTTAGATGTCTTGCAATTTGCTTTTAATTAATAAAAGTTCATTATACTTTAATATAACGGAATAATGAAAAATTGAGCAACAGCATAATAATATCGTACTTGACGTAGCTCACGAAATTCTCTCATTATTATTTATACAGTCATAAACACAGTTTAAATACTGTAAAATTATGGCTCCGTGTAGAATACCTCACATACATGCGCGTATACGTTGGAGTAAATCTCCGAGAGAATATAGAATTAATTCGCTGCCTCCCTGGACCCAGCAACACGTATAAATTGTACATTTACTCGTTAAGCCAGTACTTAACGCATGTGTAAGTTACCGGCGTATCATGACTAAAAAAAGGCAGATAATTAAATATCTATTAGATTAACCTGCGTGCGTTTATGTGCGTTTATACGTGCAATTGCGATGCACAAAGTACATTGTACGTATATAATTTCGTAACTTATAACTTAGGTAAATCTGTTGAATTGTCCGGAATGAAAGAGCCACGAAAAAATCGCACCAGACGAATAAAAGGTACTCGTGTTAAATCCACTCGCGCGCGATATCACAAAACTGAATTTTCGTCTGATCGTGAGTCACTTTGCAATAACGCTTCACTCACGTGTGTATACGTACGCGTACGATACATCAACCGCAGGCATGATACGTACTCGCGCGGCCGCGCGAGAACTCGGCGATAAATCAGAAGTCCGGCCACTTGTTTTCTAGTTTTGCAGATTGCGAATTCGCGCAGTTTATCGGCACGGACGAGCTGAGTCCGAAGGAAGTGCCATTGCGATGGGATTAAACGGAACAGTAGGCATTTTTATGAGAATACGCGCGCCTGCACAAAAATATTACTGCTACAAAAATATCACGTGTGGGAAGTGGATTTAAAATCGCAAATAAAGATTCTCGTGTCAATTAAAATCAACGGACGGATTGTAATGGAATAAAAAAAAGATGCAATTCAAAATTTATTCCAGTTTCATAGTCAATTTATGGATTTGTTCGATCGTATTAAAAATATACGTAATACGTAATTGTTACAAACATTTCTCAAGATCGTCTAAACTAATTTAAAAGTTGTTTCCTAAACAATCCAGCCCGGTTTCCCCGTATAACAATGTCGGTCTGGCGAGATCATATCAAAACTTTATGTTCAATCTCATCGAAGAAAAATGGTGGAAGGAAGAAAACTTACTTCGGCCGTCTCGAGAATGCCGCAGGGATAACCAATAATTGATCATCCTCCAATTAATTATTGGCATCTATACTGATAATCGGGACTAAACTGATAACTACTATAGCTTCTCAAGATTAGAGAGTTAAATTAAGATCATTAAAAATTTTCGCATCGCCGATTAAAGTTTGAGATCCGCGCAATAAATCAGCGACGGGCTAACTATTTTTATGGAATTTTATTGGAACATTAATTTGATTAACAATTTTGTTCCAAAATTTGGTATATTCTCTTGCGGAAGTTATAGAACAATTAAAATACACATCGGAATGTTTCTGCACGAATTTTTATAACTCGGGCAATCTATATGAATACATTCTCTCAAAATAATAAATAGCCTGTACTAATTAGAAGATCATTATAAATTAACAGCACATATATTATAATATATATAGTAATAAAGAATTCTATTAGCCATTTTTTCAATGCTGTCACGAGAATATGAGAATTTTTTCCTGTTGTATTCTATATTGAGTTTTATAATAATTACGTTAAATGTGATATAATATTGTACTGATTACATCTGAATTCTTCTTTTACCCCTCAATATAATTATTAGAAATATATTAATTCTTGTATATTTTATTTTTTTATTACTTTATTTATTTTTATTAAACGTATAATTAATATATTAACGTTATCTTCTTGCGTTATAAATAAAAAATTTTTAGATGAGATTATAAATTGTTTATTATATAAACTGTGAAGAAAAAATTTAGAAAAAATTATATATGTCACAGTTTTATTTTTTACCGGTGAAACCGATGACATGTAGTTTCAATCTCACTCGAGATAGTATGTATATTAAAGTCAGATTAGTTTTCTGCAAAGTTAATTAATTTCATTCCGTTTCATAGCAATTAAATGTTAAATTAGAAAAAGTTAAATTAAATAAGATTATAAATTTATCATTTTTAATTTATTTATAAATTTCGAAAAGTGTCTGCTTTTATCTCTGTATTAATTAATTGTAATTATTTACTATTAATTTATACTGATGTTTTAATTGCATAGTTTTAATATGGAATTCATAATTTGAGTGGCAAAATATCAATTATTGTGCAATTATCTAAATTAAAAGTTAAACATCAAGCTTTTTTTTATCAAATAACATTAATCTTTCAATGTAATATAAAACACATTATGACGTATGTCTCTTAATTTACGATTTCTGTGCCCTGATTTAGGAGAGACTGTTACACACGTACTTGTTCGCATCGCCATCTCCTCAAGTAGTCGTGAACGTTTCCGCCGAACATTCGTGCGGCAAGAAGCGCCATTTGCTCGCGATTTGTCGAAAGCGGCGCGGGATTTAACGACTTTTGAGGAAGCCAATGCGTCGCGTGCAAAAACGCCTCGAGTACAGTGCCAGTCCCGCGGTTGATGCCGGTCTTTTTGCGCTGGCTCTTACCAGGGAGGGATGGGCTTTGGCGGCCGTCTGAGCTAATTCTTATGCGATCGTAAATAATGTCGCGCATATATCAAAACTTACAGCGGCTCCCCATCCCGGCGTCGCAGCCCGACGTCGCCGTCTCTCCTGCGGTAGTCCTATTCCTCACCCCCTCGTTCTACCTGCATCCCTCACCCCATCCGCGTCGCGCCCCTTTCGCGTTTCCCCTTGACCATCTTCAGTATCTACTCTTCATTCCCCATCACTTCCCCGCTCGCTGCATTTGCACATCTGCTAACGGCACTTATGGTCGGCCAGATTAAAGATACAATTCCGCGATCCTATTAATTAAGAAAGTTAATTACGCCGGAATTCAATTTTCCTAATTGCTCATCACCGAGTTTTCGCGCCGCTTGTGCTACCTAGCAGCGGTGGAGAGTCTTGCCTTGTTCGTTTGCGGAGCCATACTACGGAGCTACATCGAGAAAGCCGGCGGAGAGTAGTGCCAAGAGGCGGCCGAAGGTTCCGTCGAAAGCTTCTTTCTCTCTCACTTGACCCCCTTTTAATTTCACTATCTCGATTTAAACGCGGCTCTCCCTTTTTCTTGTTTCTCTTCTTTCGGATATCTCCGAGTTTGCGCCCCCTCCCCCCCCCCTTTCACCATCTTGCAACTGGCTGCGAACTTTCGTGGGTATCTCTTAAGAGAGGTGCCGAGCGAGACGTATTTAAAATGATTCTTGATGTTTGCAAATTTTTTATCGCGAGTGATATTTTATCGCAAGATCCATTGAAATGTTTCTCCGCTTGCGAGAGATATATTAAATATAGAACGGGCAGAAGTATGATTTATGTCACGGATATTTGCCGGTAGCGTCAGGGAAATCGATTAAAATCTTTTAAGAAACGGTAGCAGAGAGGGTAGGTATATAAACAAGCGTTAAATATGACTCTGTAAATCGGAACATTCCGTGCCGTTGTAGCGAGTTATGATATCACTTTCCGACATCCTGCGAATCCCTGGTGCCTCGGTATGTCGCCGGCTCAGTCTAGACGATTCATGGATACTTGCGAGATATTTTAAATATATATCGAGCAGGACGGACTGCGGAAGTTTGCAGGGAGTTTAATACCTAACGGCTCCCCAGACTGTCGTTTATACCCGCTCCAAACTCTCCACTCTTGTAGATCTCTCCTCTCGTTTCTTATCTCGCTCTCCGTTTCTCTCGCGCTGTGTGTGTCGCGTCTTCTTAACGTACGATATTATTAAATTTCATAGCCGAAATACTCGCACAGTAAGTGAAATCCGCGCTAGCTTCGATTCTGTCCTACTAATTTTTCATCCGTTGCCCCTACCCGCGCCGCCACCGATGAGAGAGTTCTTAAACTGCGGAATCCATTTATTACGTTTAATACGACAATGCACACTTTAACAGATATCTTCCGAGCCAGTTAAAGCGCTCGTATCGGTGCAGCTATAGCGTGGATTATAAACGGATTTAAACTAAGCCCTTAATCTTCCAACTTCCTCGTTTGTTATAGGGAAGTATACAAAATATTTAATAATTCATTCCGAGATCTATCGTTAATTACGCACAGGGAATAATTTATATTTGCAAATTTGCACGCGCGGGTCGCGCGTGAGAGGCGGAAAATTTGTGCATCCATTAACTAAAAATCTCCATTTTTGTACAACTTTGTACGATTCTTTTACACTCGCTTTAGACGTAACTCTCTGGCGCGAGCAGACAGTTTCCGAGACAGTGTCTAAGGAGTTGCTAAGAGCGAGCGGATGAGCTAAAGTGCAACTTACTCGTGAACTTCCAACGCTCATAAATCATTATGATTTCGCGCGGCTATACCTAATGCGAACGTGTTCGCACTTATTATATGTTGATTTATACTTTGTAACAAAAATTTAGGTCAGTAATTATAAATGGCGTATAAAAGTCAAATTAGTATAGCGCTATTTCTACAAATATTGTTGTCCGTTTTATATACATAATTATGAGCATTCGCTATGCTGCTGTGAATTTTTAATTTGTTCGAAAAAATTATTGACGCGTGAGAAAAATTATTTTCTCGGATTATACGATTCTTACCGGACCGCTAGCTATCACAGATTGAAAATTAATTTTTAATTCCGCTCTCGCTCAGCCCAATAATCAATTCTGTTATAATTAAGCGTATGTTATTTTAAAATATATCGCAGTTAGTTTTCAAAAGAGCTTAAGTACTTTGAGTGTGAAAACTGGCGTTGAATAATAAAAGATTGAAATATTAAAAAAAATAAAATTAATGAAAAATTATGAAAAATTTAATAAGGAAATTAAAATTGGAAAAATTTAATTATCAACAATTGATTGCACTATTCCAAATATTTTTTATAACTTATTTAACTTATTCATAGAAAGCAAAAATTTCACATTATTTTCATTTTCAATTATAATTTAATAAATATTTATACATAATGTTTTTATAATGACATTAAACAGGTACCCTTATTTATTTATGAATAAAATTAAACAGTTTTTAATTTTGGTAATGACTTGTTTAATATTAATCATTTGAAATATCCATTTTTCATTACATTTTAATAAGATAAATAGCTTTAAAATTATTGATTGTATAGTTTCTTTTGTATAATAATTTTGCAATTAATATAATATATTTTATGTGAGAAGAGAAAATATTTTTACAAAAATACTGTTAAAACAAATGTATGAATATTACATACTTTTCGCGTGTGATGCGTGATCCCCCGCGTTAAGACATCTATGAGTGTGTGAATTTTCAAAAAATGTGTGATATTCACACATTTGTTTTAACAGTGAAGTTCAAGAGAATATATTTTCTTAAATGTTTGAAATTATCTTGCCGAAGTTGGTACTACAACTTGGCACAGTAATATAATCAAGCGTTTGCACGTCATTTGCATTTCGAATTGTCCATGCAGGAGGTGCCAAGTAGATGCCGTCAAGTGTTGCCACATGTATACGATCGCAAACCAACGGTGATAGATCATCGTGCTCCCAAATGTAGATGCACCGCACGTGCAAAGATTTTGCTTCCGCTTTAATCGACGCCGCGTGCAGTTCCGGGGCGTATGCGTGCCACGTGCCCGTACACGCGTGCCGCATTCCTAGACACTAACACGGACGTGCGACGTTCACGGTCGTGATCGCAAGCTCGCCTCGATCGAGCGTGCGATTCATACGGTTAATGACGCGGCTTTCATTCGAATACCTGATCGGGACGCATACCCCGGCTGTACGCAGGCATGCCTCGGCAGCATATTGTCGCCCGAATTCTGGAGATCGCCATTGATACGGTTCAGTCGATCGCCATCGATCCTCATTGAATTCTGCGCTATGCGCATTGATAATTATTCCCTTATTACTAATACGTTACGACGCGGAAAGCCACCTATTTATTGCTTATCACACTTTTTAACGAATCATCAAGAGGCGTTAGAATTTTATTGCACCTTTGAAAGTATGTACATTGTTAAACTTGTAGTGTCGAATTATACTCAATTTAAGTTATTTTTAATTATTCTATAGGTCACCACTGCTCCTACAATATTTTATTAATTTTGACTAACATGGAAATTAAATTAGATAAATTAACAACATCGCGAGCAAGGCTTACTCAATATGTCGCTAATTTTATCTCATTGTTTTAGTCAAGTTAATCGAATATTGAGTAAGAGCAGTGGCAACCCATAGGAGTTTACAGTGTGCCTATAGTAAGTATAGCAACGTAAATGTTTAAAGAAAATGTTAAAATAATTGGCTTGTAATATGTTTGAAAACCATATTTTTTGCAGCAAACATATTTAGTAATGAGGTAATTTGCTCGGCATAATCGTAGAATTGAATTTACATCTCGCGATATGTCATGTTACTATCAAGAAATTAATTATTAATTTGTAATTAGTGAGTATACATGCCTGAACATTGGTGGAATTTTGATGACATATTGCTTATGCAATATGACTGACCGTATCGATACTTATACTACTGAATACGCGCGGTTCATCGATATAAAATATCACTACTGGCTGTCTCGTACGGCCCGTTACTACTGCCTATCTAAATTGAACGTTATCCTATAACAGTATTGTGGCCAATTTAGTGGTGACTTTCTTTTATGCTTTTAGAGCTATCGATATTGTCTTTCTTTCTTGAATATCGGAAAGAGGAATGGTCCGCCAAGTTTGCCCGCGTACCACAAAGCGGACGTATTCCAGCTATTAAAGGATCAACGCTGCGTAATCAAAGAAGAAGTCATTAAAAGCGTAATTTCAGAAAATAAAGTACCTGTTACCGGTTTCTCCGTAAAGTTCAGCTTTCGTTCCCGTTAATGGTCGTAAAGATGAAGGTGCGATTGGAATCTAAGCTTCAAAGGGCCGTGGCGGTCGGAATTAAGGTTTTCTTCGTCATTAAGACTTTAACTACTTTCTACACCGGCCAGCGATCGAGCATAGATGCACCTCAGTGTGCAAATAGAGAACGTAAAATGAATTCCGCGAGATTAAAGCGCGAAAAGTTTCTCTTTATTCCCATTGCTTTACTCACGCCGCGAAGTAATTCATGCAATATGACAGCTCAATTGAAATATTTACGAATCTTTTTTTAAATTTCCTATGAAACACAGTTATCGTTATTGGCGTCTCGTTGGAAATATTGCAAATTGAATCTTGGCAGAACTGTCTTCGTGCAAGTTAATTGCGTTTACGATGTTAATTTACATGTAAATTTAATAAGAACGTATTCTTTTGTATTGGAATATCCGCATTGTGCTTATATCGTGCGGGATGACTTCCGTGCTAACCCAAGTGACTAGCAAAAGAAGGGTCCTAGGTTTGACTCCTCATTCTGTATATATTCCATTTTTCTAGCTCCCTTAGGGGAGAGGAAGGGATTAAATACTAATATAATAGCACATGCTGTGACCTACCTAACGAAACAAACCTGTTATGAGCCTTAGATAAAGAGGCTATTGCCAACTGGAAAAAAATAGCTTGAGGACAGAGAAGTGTCGAGAGATGATAGTAATGCAGGCTTAGGCTCGACTTAAGCCGAGCTGTAATGCCATTGGATGATGATAATGTTGCGAGTTTCGCCAATGTTTTTTTGGATACGTCAAATATCAATTCATTCGCAAATGTTTTGTTATGTACATATATGAAACTGATTGCTTTGAATTAAAAAAGGTGAAAATTTAAAGAGCTACTTAATTTATCTCGCTATTTGGAATAAACAATACCTCATTTCCTTTTTGTATTCAATATGTTGATTAACATAAATTACATTTATTCTGCTGATGTAATAATTTTTGCTGATTTAAAAACTGTAATTCTGAGAATTTGATGGTAATTGATTTGCATCTGTTATGCAAATTGCATCAAATTGATCTTCGCAACATTGTATTAAGTTTAAATAGCGGGGAATGAAGAAACGACAGAGAAACGCGTATCGACATCCTTCAAACAACGCAATAATTAATGGATCCCTTGTAACACGAGGAAACCCATAATCTTGAAGCGACATTGATTTACGAGTGTGGGTGGTGCCATTATTCTCCAAAAGTATCAAGATTTCCGGCGCGTGATATCCAGATTCAATATCCTAATACGGCCATTTTTCAACGTCTGCTCATGCGAAGCGTTCCCGCCGACATGACACTCATTAGATAATATCGCGTGAAACCGCGTTAATTTGATATCGCACTCGTAAATATTCATATCGCGATTACGTGCGCGATACAAGGACGGCTGACGAGTGTAGTACTGATACTTGATTTTCCTTTTTTGCCTTTCTGTTACAGGGGAACGCACGGAAGCCATGCAACGTGACGCCGGATACGTCTCTTCCGGAAGTGACGTCAGGCACTGGCCCGGACTTCTGCTTCCGTTTTCGTGGTTTCTAATACTCGCGCGCAACAGCCAAACTTTCTTGCTCTAGCACATACCCGACAGTATTTCACGCTTATTTCTTGCTGTTTCCAACGTTGAAATGTACCTAAAATGCGACCAAGCGAATTTAGATTGTAAACTTTTATAGATTCTAGGAACATATTTATAAACGGCTTTACGTGATACACCAGATAGAGAAATTATGCAATTCAAAAATTGATTGTGACAAGCTGCTTAAAGCTAAAATTCATCTTTTACAATAATTGCAGATACGTACAAAAACAAAATTATGGAAAGATGAATTTGATTAAAACAGGAAATATCTTACAATAAATATATATATTTTATAGATCGTAAAGCATAATTGTATCATATAATCAATAAATTAAACTAGCAAATAAATAATATATTAAGTGGTTAGTGCATAATGCAATCGAGGTAATAATAATATAATATCAATATTTAGAAAGTTAACATTAATCTGTTTTTATATATAAAACAGAGAATATTGACGAAAAATAATTATAACTGGTTAGATTCTAAAGAATATACATATGGAAATTATGAATTTCTCTGTAATTGAGAAGTTGGTTAGAAGTTGGTCAAGATGATTAAGAAATAGATTTTTGTAGATTTTATTATAAATAATGATTATACACATAAAACTGTTTTTTTTTTTCAATAAAACAATTTCACATAAAGAAGAATTTAAACACAAAATTAATTTGTAATTTAATATCTCTTTACTATATTATATTATTATAGCGAAAATTACTGTACTTGTAAAATAATCTTTAATTGATAAGTACATAAATGTTATCAAGCCGGTCATGCTTAAAAGCCCCAACCTTTTTCTCATTAATTAAGATAGTAAATTTGATTGAATCAGTTCTCCGAGAATTCGTATATAAGATGACACAGGTTTTCTTTGAATATTACGCAAATGGGAACAAGAATAAAACATCCTTACACAAGTTTTCTCGTATGTTGTCTCGTAAATTTAGCTTCGTCCGCAAATAATTCATTAAATGACCTGCGATACTCCATTTGATCTCAATGTTCCGGAACGTTCTTTTCGCTGTGCCCTCGCAATTCACGGCGTTTCTTTGAGCGCAGCTCTTAAAGTCAATGGGATTAAAGCAGCCGCGCAGTGCCAAAGGATGCGGAGGTAATTTGATATTGTGTATCGTGCTATATCCTTTCGTTCGAAGGATTGAGGAGAATGTGTCATGAATTTCATGAAGTTCTAGTGGATAAGTGTGTCTTCAGTATGTTGTATTCTTTATTTATCAGTGTTTCTTATGCATATATGTATAAATAACTAAAAAATCCTCGTCAGATTGTCGCAGTGAAATAAGGTACGTATTGATTTCAATAATTATTGTACTTATTTTTTGTTGTTTTGTTTCTATTTTTAATCACAGAATTAACATAACTGGAAACATACAGAAAGAATTTCTGTTTCTATTAATAATATTATATGTATAAAATCCTTGCACAAATTGAAATATATTTCAACATATATTTAAATATATATTTTTATTATACGAAATAAAGATCAAACATATACTATATTTTAAAAACATAATTTATTACAGATAATTTTCTAACATTTTTATATTATTGCAAAATTATTCTTTTAATATAAAAAATTTTATATTAAGTTATATAAGAATTATTTCACATAGATAATATATGTACATGCAATCAATTTTTATTCAGTCTATGTATCGTACGAAGTAAATTCAGATGATATAATCACTGGCTGAATTATGCTTCAGCCTCTCTTATAAATACCAAATAAGTCGATGTTCGCTTATTCATGTTTATTCCGATATGTAAAAGAAAATCATGCCCCATACTCGAATTTGTCAAATGCGGGAACGTGCGTGCGTTATAGCAATTTCTCTTGTCATGCATCGTAAATTCTGAAGACATAATTCTCCTTAAATTCGCAATTCCACTACCGGCACTATGCCCTTAGTTCTCTCACGGCGGTAGCGCTTTGATGTGTTATGAATTACAAATAAGATGGGCAAAAAGTCACAAAATGTGACAGGCATGATTACATATTTGATCACAAAGGTGAATTGCCTGCACGACAAGAGAGGACGACCGAAGAAACAGAGCAACGAATGCATTACCATGCCTTTTTAATATTTTATATATGCAATATACATAGTTACATTTCTAGTCATTTCTATGTAACAGACATTACGCTTGATACTCATGATCGAAATTCATTCACGTGTCATTTTATATTTTTTTAAGTAATTTTCAATTTAGGTATAAAATTTGTTTATTTCTAAATCATTACTGTCAAGAAAATAGAATATATTTTATGCTTAACCAAACTAATATCTGACAATTTTATGATTGTAAGAGCTCTATGATTCTAAGGGCGTCGTAAAGAGCGAGTATACTACTGTACTTCACGCCGCAGCTGTACCGCTCTCTTTACCACTGAACGTGACGGCATATCTAACAATAATATATCCTTTATTTTAGATGCATTATAGACTTGACGATTTGCCCCAAAAATTAAGGTTTATCACAATCGTAAAGATATTGATTTTTTAAATGTCAAATTGATATAGTACAATATTCTCTAAATGAAAGCAATCAAATGTGTAACCAAATATACTAAATTGATTTTATTAATATTCTTTAATTAATATCAATTTAATTTTTATTATTTAAATATTAATGAGAAAATAAAAATATGAAGAATAAATGTTTAATTTTGTTTTCAATTGTGATGTTTGTGTCACTTTTACGAGTTTCTGAGATTGTAATTTAACTCACATTCTCAAACTGTGCCGAATCTATAAATGAAAATGCGGCTGTGAACGGCTGTTTTCCGTCCAGACTTCTACCTATTTTGAAATTGACGCGTTCTACGCGCATTTTATATTCAGGACATTACTTCGTGCTGAATTATTTTTCAAGTTCGGACAGGAGCACTGGTAGTAGCGGTAGTAACTCTTCTCGGACGAGGCTCCTGTCTCAGCCACCCCCCCTTCCTACCGTCGCCGGAACGAATACCGGTTCAGCTTTTCTCTCAGTGTAATCGTATATAACTGTCACTCCGCAGTAAAGGTGATGCGAACTGTAAAACTCGGCCAGTCGCGTCAACGTAACGTCCGGCATGTATTCAGATCCAAATTACAACATTTGCATGCTTGAAGTTTCTAATATTATATTGTTATATACAATTCTTTCTCTTAATTTCCATAAAATTCAAAATTGTAGCAATAGAAGAATGGCAATATCAGCCTGGTCAATTCATACGTAACATGACGTGTGAGAGGCATTCGTAATGCGCGAAGTGTTATTTAAATTAAAATCTTCGTACGTGGGGAGACAAATAATTCATGCTATCTAAAGAGAAACTCGTGAGGCTGTATCAATTAATTAGATCGCGCGACGTGCAATTAAATTGGCGGATGTCGGTGAATGTCACGTGACAGACAGTTGCAGAAAAGTCAACGAGCGCAACGATCTCGCGTCTAACGAGGCACGATGTAATTCGAGCGACGCGTCGGGGATCGTTAAAAGTGCCGCTTAAACGACGCTAAAACAAGAATAAAATAACACTAAATTTACGGCGGACCGTGAATCAACATGCTTTATGATTGTTCGGGTAGCGGATGATAAAGGATGAGAGCACGCGCGGGGAGCTAGCCGGTCAGGTCGAACAGGGGCTCGAATGCCCGCCAGGGTGGGGGGGATGAAAATTGGAAAACTGCATTGTCCACCCGTTCCATCCCTCTGGGACACATTCGTTAGTGGGCATCGTCCACCGACGATAAATTTCACGTATCTTCCACTTTCCCGTCTTTCACCTGCGCTCAAATTAAAGATCAGCTCGATCGTGATTGCTCTCCGCGCGACTATCGACTCGATTACTTTTATTAAATATTCTAGGATATATTGAATTATTAGAGATTAATTCCATATCTGGCACGTAAACTGTAACTATTTATTAACGTAATATTTACCTAAGACTCGTGTATATTTGCCGTTGTGTTTCTGCTTACAAATTTAAGTGAAATCAATCTTGAAACTTGACATGATTCAATATACGGATCTTGAGAGTCAATTTGATATTCGTGACGTCATATTTGCTTATGTCGCGATACAGCGGAGGAACTTGGATAAAGCTAATCTTGGAAGACATAGCTTTGAGTTCCGTTTCACGCGACTCGATACGCGACTCATGAATTCTGTTTCACGCGAGCAACTATTCCGCGCTGCTATTCCATCTGCCACTCAATTTCGATTAAAATGTATTTATTGAATACGTGTAAAAGCATGAGCGCAAGTCACAGTAGACAGTAGCAGACAGAAATCACAAATGATTAATTAAGATTATGAATGAGAAATTATTTTAACAAATAACGATTTAACAAATAAATTAATTATGCAATGGATAAATGATGCAATAGATAGCAGTAAATTTTTATTTAATTTCATTTTAAAAAAACAAATTCTTTCTACAGTCGGAAGAGATATAATTATGAGAAAATAATAGTTAAAACAAAAGCTGCCAAAAAATCAGGATATTTTGCATTCATTGTACCGAAATTAGAACGAGATATTGTCTGCTCATACCGATGTGCGTGCATTAATTGGATTGTTCGAAGCACTATTGAAACCGCAAAACATATTGATAGGTTTAAATCCTGTTTAAAGCACTGGTGCAAAATCCACAATACCATATTAAAGTGCATAATAATACCGAAATTTCAGACTGGAATACACATGTTAAATTCATGGCTCGATACATATATCGATATGGCATAGCGTACATGTATAGAATTTTATAAATGGCATGCATCTGCACCGTACGTTCTTTTGTGCTTGATTTAATGCAATTGATTTTTTTGGTCACATTTTATATATATTATTTTGTACATTTTTTTAATAAATCCGCTTTGTTTGTTGTAACTCAACACGTGCACGAGGCTATCGAGAGATTTTGATAGCCGGATAGACAAACGATGGCTAATTTTCGCAGATCCGCCTCTATGCGTGACTCAAACAAAAAAAGAGGCCGCTTTTCCGTAAAAAGTGTTTGCGATCTTGCTTTGTTAACGGACAATTCAACTTTGTTGCTTCGGATAAACAACGGCCGGCCAAACGAATGTACCTTCCCAATAGCGCGTTCAACCTCGCTTTTAGCTTCCCTTTTCACGCAAATTGCCACGAAAAGCTGGACCAGTTAAAATATTTACGAACGTCAAGTTTATCGCGGGGGATACTGTTGAGCTAGAAATGCGAGTTTTCATCAACAATACTACAACAATAAAATACAGTAGTGTAATTTTGACACATCTTAAAACTTGTATTTCATATAGATTAATTTTATAATGAAGTAAATCTATTAATAATTAATTGATAATATAAGCATTTATTTTATAAAAAATATTCGATTTTCATGCTTTTAAATTTATTAATCTGCTGATAATTTTTCTACATCGCGAATGCCATCATCTCAGAGTATTAGGTATATAACCTGGAACGTAAAGTGCTACAGTAAATTAAATTGTTAACGGCTACGTTAATGAGTTAATGGGCGATTTTTTCAGATTATAGACTATTTTCACACTACTTTACTTTACCAAGCTGTGGAGTAAATTTATGAAGTGCCAACGATTAAATAAACTTGAGCTTTCTGTCTTGCTATATGTCATTTAACGCAGCACGGCGAAGAAAAAAAATGTTAGATGAAATACAAATTTACATAATTTAAATAATTATAATCTGTAATGATTTATTTAGCGATATACTTTTTTATTTTATAAGTAGATGTATACATATATCGTAGCTGTATTATTATTTCACAAAAATTTAAATATTTTTGTTTACTTATGATTAGAGTTTTGCAATATATAGTTAAATAAAATTTAGAGTATTTAAAATATTATAATATGTTATAAATGAATAACACATTAATAAATAAAACGAGGTAAATAAGAATGTAATTTTTTTTCAAAAAATTAATACCGATATGAAAAAAAAATTAATATGTTGAATCAAAGATAAAAAAAATAATATTAAAATTACATTTGCATAATTTTTATATCGTTGCATGCAAATATCATTACTTGTATCGCACATTTCAAGAAATCTGTGTTTGCGAGCGTTCAAAGTATCGATAAGAAGTTGTTTAATGAGTGTTGCGTAAATTTGCTATCACGAGCAATGCGGTACATAATTATATACCTGTAATTACGTCAAATATCGATCTCGCGAAATTAGGACGCGATAATACAAAGACATTGGCAGTATAGAGTGCACTAGTCACATCTAGTTCTACCGAAAAATATTTTATGTATAAAATAGTTTATGTATATTAATTCAGAATATTGTAGCGCATATTTATATCTTTGAGCAATGAGTTTTTCAAGTTTAGCATATATATTAAAAACAAGTAAAATATCTTTAATCTTCACAAAAAACTTTTTTATCAAAATCATAAATCGACATTTTGATATTAATAATTATTTACCAACACATGATATTTATTATTTGTTAATTAATTGCGTATTTTAACAACTATTCTGAAAAATTGTATTTACAAATATTACGTGAAACAGTATTAAATATATAAAAAAATACGTTTGATTAAAAATTGGCATAGAGATTTATATTCGTTTATATTATACAGATATGCGCATACAGATGACGAATACCCATTTAATTAAGACACATGTTGCTTTTTAATTGAGTCTGTAAAAAATGAACTTGGCGATTATAGATTGATCAATCACCGTCGGTGCAAATTTAATTGAAATATATGTACATTTTAATGGTATACAGTTTCAACAAATTTACATTGGAGTTTGCTTAAATTTGCATTCGGAATATGTTTGGTTGAAACAACCTGCATTTCGATTTGTATGTCACATGGATAGATTTGATCGACTTTTAGCAGTACTCATTAGTCAATCATTGAAATTCATCCTGTAAATTTTGTTTGTGTATGTAAAATGGATTAATTCAACTGTCACTTTTAAGAATTTTTAAAAAGTTTAATTTCGTTTCTATGACACGATGTAAATAAAAGTAATTTAATACATTTATTTTTTACATTTATGCAACACGCATGATTCATGTTGTATCCAAAAATATAAACTAAATGTTGACTTGGTTTATTTAGTTTCGTTTACACGGCAATAACGAGTTGTTATCAATGCATATCAATGTTTTTCTATTGATACAGAAACTGTATAAAAGTTGTTTGAAACGGACGATAGGTATTTTTAAAAGTACATAACGTATTGACGGTACGTTTTACTACAATGAGGAAATAAAATAATATTTTGATGGAATCATCGCATGAGAGGAATCATCGACATTTATAATTTATATTTATAAGTTTAATTCACTATAGCTATTGTATTTATATTTACTGTAAACTGTAATAATAATTATTTCAAAAACTTTGAATTAATAAAACATTTTTATTTTTCATAATATTTAATTGAATATAAAAACGGCTAATATAAGAAAACGGTAATTTTTTATGACAATAAACAATATTTTTCAATCTAAGCCAAATAACCGTATTGTTTCTATATTTGTGCACAATTACAAAAGAAGATTAATTGTATACTAAATAATAAATCAATGTAATAGATGACAGTTTATAACTAAAGATAAATATTAAATTTACATATCCAAAATTATTTGTTAAATTAAATAGTATGTAATTAATTAAACAATCTGCAAAAGAGTGTATCTGTAATTATTATATCGTTATAGATGTAAAAGAACTTCTTGAATGATAATTATATTATAGAACGATAATTGTTCGTGAAAAGTATTAATTAATTCTTTTTACATTTATTCCTTCTGTTTGAATCATGAAAGCTACATAAAAATATGAATTCTACAGATGTGCTTCATTATTAATTGAATGAGTAACGTGCGTAATATATATATTTTTAGTCTGTTATAAAGCAAATAAAGCCAGCTGTTACACAAGGTTGAATATGGATACGTTATATATATAAAAGAGGGAAAAACGATGAGTAACCTCCTTTATCCAGTTCGTAATTCAATTTGGATTTGATTTGCGACGGTGAGGATGATGAAGTTAACTTTTCTACTTGCTGTGATCGTCATTGCTCAGCGTAAGTAAACAAAAATTCAATAACTTACTTAGATATAAATAATATGTGCAGAAGATTTTGTAGACATGTTCGTTAATTTCGACAAAATCAAATTTGACAAAATTTATTTTTATTAACAAATATTTTTTAATTTGAACCTTTTAAATATATATTTTTAATCAACAATATAAATAGTTTTTATTTATTAAATATAAAATATTGTCAAACGAAATAATAGATAGTTTTAATCTTACATATTATTGTTTATAGAGGTTTATTGCGATGATCCTGAACAGATCGTCGGTGGTGATATAGCCACACTCGGTCAATTTAAATATCAAGTCTCCCTTCAATCTTACGGTGAGCACTTTTGCGGAGGTAGCATTATTAGTGATATACACATCCTCACTGCTGCTCATTGCGTAGCTGATGATTTCTACACGAGTGACATGGTATATTTTTTTACACTAATAAAATTTGTTTATTAACTCACAATTATGTTATAGTACAAAGATATTTTTATATTCTTAAAATATTATGTCTGTATTTTTATTTTGATCATGTTGTTTGTAAAAGATGATTATTATTTCTATTATTTCTAAAACTATTATGCCTATATTGTCATTTTGATCAGATTGGTTGTAAAAGATTATTATTTCTGTTATTTTTAAATTATGCTTATATTTTCATTTTGATCAGGTTGCTTGTAAAACATCATTATTATTTTTCTTAAGAAAGAAAAGCAAAATATATATTGAAATAACTAATAAAATTACATGGTTCTGTTAATTAGAATTAGAAATGGTTTTAACATTTTTAATTATCTATATCTATATTTTTTATTTTTCTCTACTCACATTTAAACCATTTAGAAAATGATGTAAACATTATTTAAATAATAGATTCAAATTTAATCGAATAATTCCGATTATTATTCTGGTATCTAGATAATATGCTGGCTAATGTATATTATGGTATATCAGTTTCTGCGTATCTGATTTCCTAGTTATAGTTATTTCGGGCATTAACAGATACTCAGCTACTCTCAGTTAATAACAGAATTAACCCAATACGCATATCTCCATTAATCAGACAATGAAAGCACAAGTTATGATACATATAGGTAATATTCAATATTCGCATAACCAATATCGAATTTAATATTTTTCCGGACTCATTTATGTAATCACATTTTCCTATTCCTCTGTCCCCCTATTATTTTTCCGCATTAGTTTTCATATTCTATAATCTTTTATTTAACTTGTCGAATTGTTCAATTTACAGGTTGTCGTAAGTGGAATCAACAACCTGGTAACACAAAGCAGCGATAAGCACGAAGTCAAATGCATTCGCATACATCCAAACTATACCGGTGAAAAAGAGGGTGGCTGGAAAGATGATATCGCTGTAATCACCGTAAGTTCAAGTTCATTAAGTATCTAGAAAGTAAATAAGAATAGTGCCGTATAAGAAAAACAATTTCGGTTATTCCAATTTTCATTCAACTCACTGTTATAATTTGTGCAAATGTTTATTCGCGTAGTTAAAAGAACCGATCAAGATAAACGACGTGCAAGGTCCAATTCCTTTAGCAAGTAAAGACCATATTAGCGGCGATAAGCGCGGTATCGTAAGCGGATGGGGGAGAACCAAAATAAGTGGCCCGACCTCGCTAATGCTTAGATGGCTTAGCGTGAACGTCTTGAGCCAAGAGCGCTGCCTGAGTGGTCACAAAAATCCACGCACTAACGAAAATCAGATATGTACGCTGGAAAAAGTTGGGAAGGGTGCTTGTCAAGTAAGTTACGTTTATATTATACTTACTTATACTTACTTATTGTTTTGTGCATAATGCATATTACGAACATTAAGTATGCATACATGCAGCTCTATATGAAATATTAATAAATTAAATATGACGTTTTAAAAGATTTCCAATTATTTGATTGACTGTTTCGTCATTTATACTGCTATAAATTATTAATTAAAAATTCTTTATTACACTTTTTTTTTAGGGTGACAGCGGTGGCCCTCTCGTTGTCGATGGTGAGCTCGTTGGCGTCGTCTCTTGGGTCGTGTTCTGCGCTGTAGGAATATCTGATGTATACACTAATGTTTATAAGTATCTCGATTTTATTAAAGAATCTCAGTCAATGTGCTAATAATTTAACATAGTACATTATATCTAATTAGATAAATACATTATCTAATTTTGTACATAGTAACATTCTCTAATTTTTTAAATAAAAGGTTTCACAGCAATAACAAATACTTTTTAATTAAATTAAAATTAAATTAAATTAAATTATTAATTAATTACATTCTAATCCAATGGAATTCTAAAAGTTTCTTTGCTCAACGAATAGTGAAATAATAAAAATCTGACATTTCCATATAAAATACTTAAAAAGTAATTTTATTTCTGAATTTGCAGTGTTACAATGTATTCCTTTGCAAATGCAAGTAAAATATTAATATTTGAAAAACATTGACAATTTTGTAAGAATAATGTAGTTCCCTAAAAAAAAGAATTATTAATAATATTTAATAAACTTTGCATATTTTTTTCAACAGTTAAATTACTCAACTATTCTTTATTTCTTATAAAATCAGCAATTTACTAATAGACACTTAATATATCATATACAGGGTGTTTGATAATTATTGACACAACGGTCGTGTGCAGATAGAATGGACTAATCTGAGTCCATTCAGTGAAAAGTCCTCTACCATTTTGCAATTTTCGCAATTGACGAATTATTAATTATTGAAATCTGGTTTAAAAAATTTTTTTTCTCTGTTACCTGACATACTAGGGACTTCAAACTAGGCTCAAATTAAAGCTTGAATCTTGTACTACAACATCCATATGTGCAATATTAAGTAAAAACATTGTCTACACTCGTTTACGCGCGGCGGTGCGCGCGAGTACAAGTAGTATGTGGAAGATGACAACGCATTAACATTGACGTCTAAATATCTATTTATCCTTTCAAGTAGATCTCGAAATGTACGTTGTAATACAAGATTCAAGCTTTAATTTGAGCCTAGTTTGAAGTCCCTAGCACGTCAAGTAACAGAGAAAAAATTTTTTTTAAACCAAATTTTCAATAATTAATAACTCGTCAACTAATTGCGAAAATTGCAAAATGGTAGAGGACTTTTCGACTCAGTTTAGTTCACTCTACCTGCACACGATCGTTGTGTCAATAATTATCAAACCTTGTATATCCTTATAAATATAAAAATCATCATTGATTTTACAGCCTATTTTTTTAAAACAAATAAAACTTGATTGTCATTCCAGTGGATATGTGACAATTACGATAAAATTACGACAAAAGCAGTTTCTTAATCTGATAGGATGTCACACAATTCACTGTATCCTTGTAGCATACGCTTATTTCCAACGAGATGCCAATGGCTTGCCGAGAACAGCTAATAAAATATCAGCCGTCTATCGGGCTGTGTTTGCCGATATTTTATCCGTTTAATTGTTTTTCGATAGTCAAGACTCGGTCCGGGGCTTTTTGCGTACGAGGGGTCAACGAGACGAGGAGAGTTCGAGTTCGTTACGATGAAATTGAATTGCGCGTTAACCGGGGCAAGATGGTAAACAGCTTTTATTGGCAGAATAATTTTTTGCCTACGTTATGCCGGAAATTAGCTGTCGCTGCACAATCTCGTGTCAATGCCTCGTGTAAACGCCTCGACGTTAGATAGACCGTGTCACCGAAAAAGAAACGCGAATCCGCCATTACGTTGTCCTTGCTCTTTCCGCGGTAGTTTATCTTTGTCATGAAAATCCGTTTATACATGTGCGAGTTATAGCGATGTGATGCTTTCACGCGTGCTTATGGAATACTATAAATGCGGGCGATAAAAACGCAGGAAGTAAAATATTGCTTCTACATCAGGGCGAATATATTGAAACTTTAACTGTAAACTAGCGTTTAAAATAATTCAAAAAATAAATTGCTCCCCGGCTATTCTCACAGCAGGTAAGTAAATTATTTGATAAATTATCATTGTTGGCATAGGCAGTATTTAATGAAACTTTGCGGTCACTGAAAAACAGTTTTTAAACAGTTTCATATTTAAATACATTAATATATAACATATTCAAATATATTAATATCAAAAAGTGATATCACATGGTATTGAAATGAAAGAGTTAATACGCATCGGTTAAAATCGTTTTCGCGTGTGAAGCGTGTCTAAAATCCAACGTCATTCATATAATATATACATGCAGTCTCTATGCAGTCGCACGTAAAAAAAGAAAAAAAATAACGATCATTGGATATTCGCCAACCCTGCTGGTTTTTTTTTCCAAGATACGCTTATCAAGCGCTATTTCTCTTCTTCGCCAATTTCGGCTTCTGTCGATCCGGCTGCCGTTGTCCCCGTTTATTCGATTTCGGAATTTCGAAATTCTCGTGCTGTCTCGTTTTGACGCGTTTCGCCGGACGCAATCGCGGCATCGGCGGCGAATTGCGCGACAGCTCGCCGGAACCCGTCCTGGCGTTCGTTAATTGTCGTGGCGGCGAAGTTGGAAACAGCGGGTACACGTAGTAGATGGCCGGGGCTTACCTCCCGCGTATCGCGTTTAGCTATGTTGCAGTTTTCTCCCTCTGCCCGATCCGCCGTTACTCCGGCGCGAAATGTCGCGCACGTGCGCCGAGAAAGAAAAACTGCGGGACAATGCACGAATTCACTGTGCCCTCAAATGCCCCCGGAAGTCGCTCAATGGCTGCTCGGTGATTGCGATTCCGCGTTTCGACCGCGTCCGTTAAAAATAACGGATATAGCGATCGTCCATTTTTTTAATTTTGTAACGATCACGTGTAAATGATTAAAAAGGAATTAAAAAAAAGAGATGAGAAGGAAAGGCAGCTGTTTTTGAGCGATTGATGTATTTTAAGAACGCGAGTGCACAGAGCGCATATATTAAACGATATAAATGTGGAAAAGGGAGTATCCCTCTAATTTATTTCCTAAACAAAATGCTTAATGTAACTCTTTCGTATTATTCGTATAAATTGCTACATTATGTTTCGCGCAGCGGCAAATTAATGTTTAAATATTTCAGTGCAGTACTGTGCTTGCCGTTTCATTTTAATTTCCCTGAATTTATTTCGCGATATTCCATTAAAATCGCAATTTGCTTCGTGCAATTAGTCCATTAGTGCCATTAAAGAAATTAAGAGTGAACGGTGGCTTCGTTATGAATGTCTCCGCAATTTCGTTAATTTTGTTACAACGAGTTTCGAAACAGCCACGTATGATAAATAAAAGATGCTTCCCATGCATGTTTCGTGTTAATAGTATGTGCGTGCAAACATCGTTTTTCCGTCTAGTATTTCTCACAAAACACATACAATATATATACAGCGTACATAATAGAGAAATTGTTATATATGAACTGCGTACCAATTAAAATCAACTGTTTTCGTATCTAATTAAAAAGGAGATGTGTATATTCATTAAAAACGGAAATGTATAAATGTTTCTATATATGTATATTCTATAAATGCTGTGCGCACAGAGTTCTGTATAATGCGTGTTAATCCAAACATAAAAACGATAAAGATTGAATAAACAATACATGTTTTACAATACATGATTGACATTATTTTTTCGATTAAGCAAAAAAACATATATTTACAAATAATATTTCCATTGAAAATATTATTCATATCTATATATCTATTCATATCTATTATATTCATATCTATATATATCTTTTTTCATTTTAAAATTTGCTTATTTTACATAAAAGAAAAATTTAAACCGTTTTTTAGTTTCGATCTCTTTTTTAGCTAATGAAAAATTTAGTTTAAATTACCAGTGTTATTAAAAGTATTAACTAACAGAATGGAGATGATATCATAACAAAATTTCTTAATATGCAATTGTAAATATAAGTTTTGTTTGTTATACATAAAAAAAAAATATGTATGCACTTGCCTGAAAACTATCGAACAGGAAGAGCAAAATATAAAAGTCTAAAAATTTTTTTTTATATCATCATTACATTTATTGAAACAGTATTCACGTCGATGAATATTTTTACAATATTCATATATTCAATATAATAATCTATTTCGCTTTTTCGCTTTTAATTCTTCTTGTCTTTTTGATTCATGCTTAAGTTCCCTTTTAACATGATACATAATCGATTATGAATGTTATGTACAATGCAGTCTAGTCTCTTACCTATGTGTAATGTGCAACATTCCGTAAGTATGCGAAACGCGGATATTGATTATCTAATTCACAAATAGGTATACTTCTCTCGATATTTTTCTGTTTGATCACTTTTCATACGCAGAAATGTATTTTTAAATATAATTGAGCCACGTTCTCGCTATGCAAAATCACGATGGAATCCGTATCGGAAACCACCGAAACGCGGAGCATCGCGAATATAAGTTTTTTTTTTATCGAATTGATTTTTATTGAATACTTTGATTCGACACACACGAGTAGCTCGATGAAAGTGATTTCTCAATCTAAAAATTTTTTTCACTTTGCACTTTGATCACTTTTTATGTAATTACGCCAGCCTCTCTCTCTCTCCCTCTCTTTCTCTCTGTGCATCATTGATTCGCAATTTTTTACTGAAATATATACGACTCGATTAATATGTTATATAAATAATAAAAAAATTATATACAAATTGATAGCTTTACGATATTTCCCCTCCGATTCTAAATAAAAATCCAGAAATGCTTCACAATATTCAACAGCGGGTAGATTCTAATTTGTATTTTCCAAGCTACAATATTATAAAAAATCTATGGGTTCTAAGATAAGTCGCATCTTAACATTTTAATCATTATGATATATTTCTTTATTCATGTTACATTATATGTAATGTAATAAATCTACTACCTAATGATTTACTGCTATATTCTATATTACGTGCATTGAATTATACTTAATGATCATATCTAGGATCTCGCTTTTCCTCTTGTATTTTTTCCTCCCAAAAAAAGTGACTTGGAATTGGAAAAAATTAATCTGAACAGTTATTTAAAAATATTCAACTTTCTTAACCAGATATTCGGGATTTGATTGATTTAATCATGCATAGGAAGACGAATAATTTAAGCTTAATAATTTATCCGTAGAATCTGATGGAAATATCGAATCTGACATTAAAGTTGGAAGACCGCTATATAATTTAATATTAATGAACAAAATAAAATTTTAGCGGAATCATGTCTGTTATAAACAAAATTATTTGATTTACTTTCAAAGTTAAATAAAAGTATCATTCCATTATTTCTTCAAAAATGTTTGTTATTTGAAAAGTTATTCATTTCTTAGAATAAATATAATATTAGAATAATTAGATACTGTGCAAAATATGTAAAACGTGAAAAATGAAAATATAAAAATATAAAAAAAATTTTGTAATATTGTTAATACTTAAATAATATTTTAATTATATATAATAATTGTGATTAGGTTAGATGATAATTTAAAGAATTTAAAGAAATCATAGCGCAAAAAGGTGACTTTTTATTAGTTCTGCAAACCTTTATTTCATTTTTAATTACATTTCGTTCTTTCGAATTATACTTTCCATACTATTATCATGATACATAACGAACGCTTATTATTGACCTATTTAAATATTTACGTATTATCTTTTCATATATTCACTTATCTATACACGAGCTTCATAAATACATTATAATATAACGTCCGTTATCTGCATTTGATTAGCTTTTGATTAATCGGTGAATTAATTTTGATGTATTTTGATTTTCGAAAAAATCACTTTAATATTCTCATAACAAAATTAGAAATGAAGTGATATACTTACATGTTTAAAGGAAGAACATTACTTTTGACAAATTGCATTTTGATTATCGAACAATGAAGCAAGACACTTATCGATATAACGAATTATTTAGTTTAAAAAAATTCTGTTTACAATAAACAAACAGAAATATATCGAGGACAAACCTATCTACCATTACTAAAGTGATTAATTCTGGTTGTCTTTTCATTTTTTGGTGTAATCAGTATATTGTACTGTATGAATATTCTCTCCTGATATTACAAATAATTTTATTTTAACATATAAAATTTTTTAAAATTTCTTTTATAAAATGAAAATTAATTTGTTCATGATTACGTTCTCAACATAGTTTACACAATTATTATTTATATAAAATTTCAAAATTAATTGAAACGTGACATTTTATGTAATCATTATTTTCATTCCCATGCAATATCAATTCATTTTTCTATACAAATTAAAAGTTCTTTGAAATTATATTTTTGTATTTCAATTGTGCTTTTTAAAACAAAATCACTTTTATAAATTCGATAACATTAAATTTCTATTTAAATCCAAGAAAAATTTTTTACACGAATAACAATACTTGATTAAAATTTTACAAGCAAAGAATTTCTTTATATAATTTTTCAACTCTTTAAACAATTTTGTCACGTATTAAAGGATTATAAACAACAAATTTGATTTCTATAAATATCATCATCATATTAACATAGTAAATGTTAATACTGTGAAAATTTTACTTACACTTTGATATAAATTCTTTTTGCAAAAAGATATATTTTCACAGTTTTTTTTAAAAGAATCATTTTCACTTTAGTAATCAATCTCTTTTCAATACAATCTTTCTTATTATCTTTCAATAATCGACATTATATTTATACTTAACGAAAATCGACCGAGTTAAATCTGGGCAAAGTTATTATGTATAATATACACATAACTCTCAAAGAAATATACGCGAAAAATATCTGGCACGATCGAGATGCTGAATTGCGCTCGAGGCACAAAGTTAGAATTTTCGCAAATTTATGATTGTACGTATACGATACAATTATATTATAAATGATGTAAGCTATATACAGTATTGCCCAGACGAAAAACGACGAAAAACAATTATCGATCACGTGGCAATTCTCGCACGTGCATTATACTGTACAAGGTCACGGCAAACCCTACGTGCTCATTACTCATTTTATGTACAAGGGCCTTAATTATCTGATAATTATTACGCAACTAATTGATAATCGTTACATTATAAATTTCGATTTATGTAATAATTATTTCGTAGCCATCGAACGGATCCAGCCATCGATATTCAATTCGAAAGCGATTGGCAAATCATAACAGATCACATGCGATTGATCCGATTATGTGCCAAGTACGGCGTCGTTCTTCGATCGACATTACGCAGGATACTACGAGGCCATTATTGAATTAGTTAAAATACAAATTCTAACAGAGTCCTCGCAACAAAATTACGAGATGAGCAGTTTCTTTTTCATTCGCTAAAAAGAGTCCACGCAAATTCGTTGAGGCACGTAATTAACATGCCGATTTAATTATACAAAAAGCACAAGTGTAAGAGAAGTCCATTTGGCGAACGCTCAACCGTATTAGCAAAGACGTTGAGAATAATTCGGCACTCTTTTGCCGCATTGCGTTTAACACGATATCATACAAAAGAATGGGAGAGTCTATGAAAGATTTTCGTGTTAAAAACGTACGTGCTAAAGATCGTCCGCCACGTCACTGCATCCTTCACAGAGCTTTGGTCCACTGCACTTTGGTCCGCACTGTGATTCTTTTGTCGTTACTTCCGAGCACTCGACGAATGGATACACGCAGCGTGTGACAGCGAGGCGTGAGCTAAAGCGATCTATCGCGGTTGGCCGGACGATTTTTCCGACCGTATACCTATACCGTTTCGCGACCGTCGATCGTCGCGTTCACTTTGGACATTGTCTCCCCCAACACGGTTGACACGTTTCACTTCCTTTCATTTTCTTTTTTTAAGTTGCGCGATTCACGATGCGGCTGCTCACCTTAACAGGTTCGCGATTATGAGGGTGATGCTGGCGAGTAAAATGGTCGGAGCCACGCCGCAGCTGCCACCATGCTGCATCGCCGCCGGATGTTCACCTGCAGCAGAAATGTGCAAAATTGGCTTTAGTGCCTCTGTCCTCGTTTCGCATATTAATAATCTTCGTGTTAATCTTCATCCGGATATGCATATTTGAATATAGTATATTTTAAATATATTAAATTATATTAATATGTAATATATTCAAAGTATTGTATGCAAATTAGGCACGATTATTAAAAATATCTTAAATAAAAAATAATGCAAAGAACAATACGAAAATTTCAATTATATACATGTATATTAAATTCTCAAAATGACTTTTTTTTATTGTTTAAGAAATGAAATGTTATATAATAATTATTCACTATCTAAATCTCTTTAAATTTTCAAATGTTTGTACGTAATACATATATTACTGCGCTGTATAAAAAACAGAAGTCTAATTATTTTAAAATAATATAGTTATCTTCTATTTAATAAATTTTTTTAAAATAAAATAAACTAAAAATTATATATACCTCTTAATTGTATTAACTTTCATATATAAATACCAAAACGAGGGAAAATTACTATGAAAAGTGGTAGAATTAAATTACATTAATTTTGAATATTTCTATCTAATTTCTAATATATATTTTCATCTTTTTGTAATTAGTAAAGTTAAATAAATCATTATGCAATTTTATAATTTTTATATATAATAGATATATAAAGAATTGTTCGCAGGAATTGAAGCAAATTCTATTGTTCTATATAGTTAATTCTATAAACCACGTCACAGTCTCTTCGCGTTGAATATTATCTCGAGTAGCTACATAACGCAGGAATTTAATTGTGCAGCCCTAATTAGATTCACAATGTAGGTTAATCGTTCGTATAACGTGTTAAACGCCAAGCCAGGAACTTTCCAGCCTAACGACAATCTCTCTCTAATAACGAGATCCTATATAGGGGAAATAATCGGGAAAATAAAATGTATATTATTATAAGTTCTTATATTTTCGTTTGAAACTAAAATTCTGCACATTGAAACATGGTTACAACAACACAATTACAAACAGTATGTATTGTAACAAAAATGTAAAAAGACTAATGTTTTCAAATTACGGAATTATGAATAGTAAAAATATTTATTTATAGACACAATGATAAATCTCATAAAAATATTTTGCCCACGAATACCCCTCTATAAAAAACTGTCTAGAATTGTGGCGTTGTAAATTGTAGGAATATATATTTAACGCGCAGATATATGCAGAGGGGTTCACCAACGATAACGTTAAACGGTTATAGTACGAGAAGAAAAAAATATTCATAAACTTATATCAAATTCGAAAAATTATTAGAAAGGCAGGTATTATGATACAATGACAATAAAAAATATAACATTAATTAAAAAAAAATATAAGGACAAGCTCTAAAGATCATACATTTTACATAAAAATACAAGTCATTTTATGATATACAATTTTTTTTAGTGCGTTGATCATATAATTCAAACATATTAGTTACAAATCATTTTCTTATTTATACTGTTACAAGATCTTTCAATGATAAAATAGCATTAATATTTTAATATATCCTTTATGAACTTTGTTTTCGCGAGCAATTATATTACTAATTTTCAATATAAGTAGAAATGTACAAATTGTTTTTCTTTACTCTTTAATAATATCATTTATATATTACCTTTCACAAAGACTCGCAATATCTTGGCGATAGATTTATAAAATCAACGATGCAATTTTCACATGTTACTGCAAAGTTCCACGTCATGACAGAAAGGAATAACGCTTAATGTACGTAAGGTGCGGTACGAAAGGGTAAAATACATGGTGCAAACCGCAAGTGAAATATCGTTTTGTTCAGCAATAACGGCAACTATATAAGCGGCGAGCGCCACATTCGAGCGGGAAACAACAATTTCGCATTGTATGACGGCGGCGCGCGGTATCGCCGTGTTGCGTGTAACATTTGGCGGCAATAAAGATAATCACAGGTCCGGCGGCACAGTATATGACATAATAGTCGTACCGGCGATGCAGTAACCGGTCCCTTCGGCAAGATCGCAATTTACGAGCAAATTGAAAATCTCATCGGGCGGAGTTTACCGTTACGCCGCGTTTACCTGGGCCGTTATTGAAAAATGACACCGATCCGACACTCGAAATGTCGACGGGCGAGCACGGCCGACGTGCGTAATTGCGTTAATGCACAGATAGTACGTGCCAAAACGGATAGCCCCCAGGTCGCATACGGGTTTATCGAGAAATAATTGAAATTTGCGGTCAATTTTGCAGAGTAATCAGCTGTGTTTGAAATAACATCGATGGCCAATGCGCCGACCGCCGGCGACCGGGTGCGCCCTATAAATTAATTATGCAGACGAACTGTGCCGCATTAATTTTCATCCGGCACCGGAAGCGACCGCTCCGCGAGCGAAGCGCGCGTCCGCCGGGCGTTTCCAGACGAAAGTGGGTGCGATCGATGTCTCGATGGTTCGAAGGGTGAAAAGGTGCGCCCCGCGACCGTGCCACCGCGGACAGCGCGAGGCTGCGTGGAAAACCGTGGAAACCGTCGAAGAAAGCTTGTTAAGTTCTGCAATTCGATTGCCGTGTAAACGCGCGGCGTACGCGACGGCCGGTCTGTTGTCTGGTTGCCGGAAGGTTTTGTTGATTTTTGTAGTTCCCCACGCGGGGTGCTATGAATTCGAAAACATTAATTTAATCAGGGGCTGAAGAGAGGCCACTGGTATTGTAAATTTATTGCGTTGTTGGCCGGCGCATGTAGCATCGGTGTCGAAATGAAACGAAACGAAAATTGCGGAATATCGATGCAGTCTTTTCACTGTGTGAATATTGAGTAGATTATATCATACGAATAAAATGATGATGATGTAACGTTTTCCAAATATAATGGACTATATAATGAACTAAAGCACTCTGTGCGTAATCGTTGTATCGTGAAGTACTACTTTCCCAGAATTTTTAATTATTTAATTTTACATATTTTGGCAGTTAAAGACTAAAATAAAATTTTATGCGAACAAAGTTTAGTTGAAACTTTTACCAGAAAATAAAATTTTGTTACGTATTATATTAAACTTAAAAGCAAATAGTTGTATTAAAAAAAATTTAATTTACACACTAATAAACTAAAATTATATAAAAAATTTTACTAAAGAAATTTGGATTAATTTAAGATAATTTCCCATATTTATCGTGCACCTCTCCTTTTTATCGAAAAATCTCATTGCTAATTTTATTGAAATCTATTTATTAAATATTTATAAATCTCGTCTCTTAGATTGCAGAAAAGAAAGCGCAAAAGATGTCGATTTCGAACAGCTGCAGCTACAGTACGAGTTTCGCGAGACGCGTGCCGGGAGTGCATGCTCGCGATGATTGACAGCTTGGATTGGTGAACTTGCCGAACAAGATATTACATGTGTTATCGCGAGCGCTGCCGGCTGACAATAGATCAAAAGCGAGAGTATGCGTGCGGTGCCGAGTACTTGCTGCGACTCCAATATACGAGCCTGTCAAACTTTATGACGGGGGATTTCGATACTTGATGAATGAACGCATGCCGTCCCTTTCGAATGTCACACTTCAGGAGCCCGCTGGCTTCCTGTCGCCGAACTTGCGTTGTGAATACGTGAGCGTTTATTGATGTGAAATTTGTCGGTCGTGCGCGAACACAATTCCGCTGGAAAATTTTATCTACTATCCCCGAAAGCTTTCTATTGAACAAATTTTCTCGAAAGACTTTCATGATAATGAAAAAGATGACATTTTAAGTTTGTAAATCCCGCTTCTAGAAAAAAAGTCGAGGATATATCAGACTCAATGTTTCACGATAATAAAATGCCTAAGATGTCAAAAAAAGATTAAAATATTTAAAAATATTATACATAATATTCAACTAAACTGTAAAAAAAATTTTATTGTTAATCAACACTTGTCCATAAATGATTGATTCATAATTACCATTTAACATTCTATTCAAGAGAGAAACAATAATATTAAAAAACATACTAAAATAAAAATTATATATAAAGTAAATTTGACAATTACGTATTAATAGATTCTCTAATTTTTAATTTCTTTACGATAAAGCTTTATATTTCAATATTGTTATTTACATGAAAATAAAGTCGAAATGTTTGATTAAGTGAGATATGCAGGTTAATGCATAATTGCATATTTGATTGAATAAACTTGTTTAAAATTGGAGAGAGAGAGAAAAAAATCACGAATTTTTCTTCCAAAACGAATATCATGCAAATTCGGTTGCGTTCTAATCGAAAACAACGCGGTTAACCGTGAACTCTGATCGACTCGCGTGATACCGTGGACATGAAAATGCGGTATTACAAGAATGCCGACATGGAAATGTTTATACGCCGATGCTTGGAGATTTTTCCGCATGCAATGACCCTTGAATGTGCATGTGCACGCGACGTTTATCGAAGAGTGTGCACATGACGCAGCAGCTCGACTCAATTCGCGCATGCTTCCTCTAGGTAAAGAAGGAAAAAAAAGAGAAGTATGGAGAAGAGAAAAATCCGACTACACTGAGTGGTATAGGAGATGATATATCGAATTACGTGGCACAAGAAACACTGCGTAATTCACGCGAATAAATAAAAAAGTCGTAAGCTCTATTCTCAATTTTACCCAATAATAATTTTGCAATGCTGCGGCAATAAAGAAAATATCGCCGACCAGTTCAATAATATTAAGCTAATATGGCGGATATAAAATATTGCAGTTTCGCGTTCATAAGCGAATTACACGTTTCATAAGTGAATTGTAACGTGAAACGCGGCAACTGTTGAGAACTTGCCTCTGACTTTGTTTATCAAGTGCAAACTGGTTTGCACGCGGCAAGTTTGCTGAATAGAAATTAATTGATCTTTAAAGCAATAAACTTCCAGTTTAAATATCTTGCAATTTCTCATATACAAATGTCGGCGCGATTCATATCGTATTATTTTATCGCTCCTATAAAAGCTTTTATAGCGAATAGAAAAGAACGTTGATACACACAGAAGAATATTCATTCTACAGACGAGAAAAGCAATTATTTATTTTATTTTATTTTGTTTAAGTAATAGTTCTCTTCAGCTAAGAATATTTTCTTAATAATTTCTTCTTTCGTTTAAGATACAAGTCCAAATTCCAAAGATACATATTTCGGACTTGTTACAAGTCCAAAATATGTTTTAAGTAAATGTGATGCTTATGATGACTTTATGATAGATTTGCGGATATATAAACTTACTGAATACTTAGAACAAGTATATTTACAAGTATAAGTATACTCGTAGATAATATATATTTTTCTGTGTGTAAGATACACCGAAACATGAATAATTATTATATTTGTCATTCGTAATAATAAAAACTTGTCACGTATATAATCGTAGCGCGTTTGGTCGCAAATTATCGCGTCACGCGGGGCCGGCTTGGTAGATAATGGGTCATAATATATGAAGGTTCCCCCAGCAGCGGCGAGTTATCTGGAAATTTCAACCGCGGATTTTCAGACGTTTCTATCGCGATATGTCATTAAGGCAGCTCTGAGTATCCGAATATCCGGGGATGCCGGGTACGTCGCGAGAGGCGAGGGATGATGGGCCGCCGGATAAGTCCGCGTCATAAAATGAAAAAAGAAATTCGCTTACCATTCAGCACGTGGACCATTACGCTCGCTGGATTCGCGTTGCTAGGGATGCAGGTGTAATTTCCGCTGTCGGTCAATCTGGCCTGTGTCACCAGTAGTCTGCTTGTCGTCCCAGTATCCGTTTTCTCCGTCTCCAGGGAGACCCCACCCCTGCGGTGTACACTGAATTATCGCAGATACTTTGGCGCCGTTCTCGTCACACACATTGCTACTTTGTCATTAATTCTCTCTGCAGGGAGGAGGCGCAGCTTACAGGGAAAAACATCGGCAAAAAGCACAATCGTGTATGATACATAAATGCGGGCTCGTTTGTAACGCATATTGTCAAGCGTCTGACAAATGTGCATAAATAAATATTTAAATAAAAGAGATTTATTCGCATCAGATTTTCTATATAAAAATACGACAATTGCGAATCTATTATGACATTTTTAACAGATAACGGTATTATATTATCTCGCGGCTGTAAGTGACACATTTCGCTCTGCAGAGAGAAAGGGAAGAAAATAAATTATTTTTACATTTTTTTTTCACATCAAACTATCTGAACTATCATCAAATTATCTGAACTAATTTTTTAACAAAATTGCTGGATCAAGAGTCGTTTGCTTTTTCGACTCTTGATGATCCTTCCCCAAGTTGTCGGACTGACGAAAAGATTAAAGGCAGAGTACTTCAATGCTTTCCGCTCGATCGACGATACGGCAAAGTAGCGACCCGAAAAACCCGAAACCACCCTCCTCGTTTGCCGAGACGGGGCAACTTGTGAAACATCGCTGGGATCTCCATCGGTTATGCGATAGTAGCAGTAAGATCCGTGATCGAATGGAAACGTGTATTGCATGTATATATGTATACTGTATATATGTATATTGTATATACGTGTGTATGTATAAGAGCACGTGAGGGAAAGAAAGAAAATGGGTATATGAGAGTGAAGATGAGAACTTGATTCTTACGATTTGTACCTGGGACTGTCGAAATCCACTACGGCCCCTCCGTGATGCCAGGAAACGCTACTGGGCGGTGTACTTCGCACATTTACTTCGCACGTGAGGCTTATTGTGCTACCTTTCTTCACGTAGACGTCCTCCGGTCCTAGGATCGTCGCCTGAGCAGCTGTAACACACGTTAGAAACCGTACGCTTAAATATTCCGCATTCATATCTGTCTGCGCTAAATAACGGGCTGCGATCGGTTTGAAAACATCAAACCGTGCCCCTTATTGACACTAAATTCATTTACTTGCATGATCTAAAATTTTACAGAAGCGAGATATCTTCCTGCCTGTTTCACTCGTGTAAAATTTTAAGTAATTAAATATATAACGATAAACTTAATAATAAATTAAACTAAATAAAAATGCTTAAGGCTGTTATTATTAATGGTCGCTGTATTATTTTTATATTTAGAGTTAGCTTATTAAAACTCTCTTTCTGTTTCTCGTATGTATTTATATTTCTACATGAAAAAGATTGTGAATATTATATATACCTCTTAGAAAATTGTATTACTGGTTTTTTTATATTATTATCAAGGAAAGAATTTATATATCATATTTTGCCATTTTTCAACTTTTGAAAAACAACTTCAAATGTAATAAACATGTATTTATAATTAACTTAATTAACATCTCTAGTGCCCTACATATGTATGTATACATCATAACAAAAAGAAAATGATTTAAATTGACATTCGATTACAGTATTACTTAGACTTACTATTTAGATGAAACCTTCCGCTAGTTAATAATTAATTATTAGTTATTAATTAATTAATATTATTTGTTCGATGTTATCAATTCCGTTCAAGACTTAAAATTATATGCAAATTACGGATATAAAAATATTGCCAATTAAATAAACCGATGTAATCAATGCATTTTCGGATATTTACTTTTTTGTTTAGAAACTTTTATAATTGATGATTTTAATCTCCATTATTTTGATTATTATTTTAACTTTATAATTTATAAACAAAAATAAGAGATCTGTGACTTTTATGCAATAATAAATTAAAAATAAAATAGATCAATTTAAGAAAATAATTATAAATAAATAAATTTGAAATTAATAAGGCATTATTAGACATGTGAAGAAAAATAAAAAAATACATAAAAAGGTAAAACATATTAAAACTTGTCATTATCAACATTTTCGCACGATAAGAAAAGGCATATTTCAATTACGTTAACAGTTCAGTACTTACTTATTAATCAAATCATTGCTGCAGTTATTTTAAAAATGTTATATAGAATACATATAGTTATGTAAAAACATGCAAAAAGGACCATACAAAATCACCAAAAAGACCAACCTAAAGGTAATCAAATGTTTTCTAAATTTTAGGGCATAGAGTTTTGTATAAAATTCGCTAAACTGTCGCTAATAGCCAAAATTTACAAATTAAAATAAGTTGAGGCCGAGTACGAATATTGCGCAGAAGATATTTTCATTACGCTCACATTGGGTTTTCACCACTTCGAAAAAGTGGTTCTTCCGCGCTGTTTCACCGAACATTTAACGCGTCGTATATTTACGACTCGCAATATTAGGGCGGATAATTAGCAGGCGTTAGCGTCAGCTGTATCTGTGCAAAAAAAAAGAGCATTTGTCCGACAGTCCGAGCGTAACGATGCCTAAATGAAGAATGTTGTACGTTTCATCTTCCTCATGCTACGACCTCAACCTATTGGTGAACGAAACCCATCGGGCGGCCAAATATACGGGTAAATATACAATAAACGTTCATGCATCGTTACGGCATATGACTAAATAATAATACTTCTAGCAGCTAGCAAATTCAATAGCTTGGAAAAGGAGTCTGCTCTTTGCGTGAGTCTAACCTGAGTTGAACGTCCGGTGAATGGCGTTTGGTGTGGTGATGGCAGGGACAGGGGCACTTTCTGGAATGGGAGGACAGAAAAGATATCGAGTTAATCGATTTCGTCAAGATCTATTGTTTCGGGGTTTAGGAATTGAACTAATGTTGTACTAAATGTTGAAAGCACTATCAGTATATATGGACGCACGTACACCTGCGAAATATTGAGTAAGTATAAAGAATATTGTTTTTCTGTTTCTTTTTATCGTCCGTTTCTATGTATGTAAGTCAAGATTACGGAAATTTTCTAATCTAATTTAAAAAATGTTTGATTTAACATAATGGAGTTTAAATTGAAATAACAATTAAAAAAGCAATTTACATTGAAATATGAATTTCAATAAATTTCTACTTAAAATCTCTCGGATTCACAATTTAAGCGATAACCGGAATTATCAAAATCAGATTAATAAATGAGTAATTAAAATATTATTATTTTTAAATATCTTTTAAATGCTCACATCCTATAAATATTAATATTTATACAATAAATCTTGTAATCTTGTATTATTTTATTTTTTTTCCCAAATAACGCGCTAAACTGAATCCTTTTAGGCCGGTTTTTCCAACTTCTTGGTAAGCTAACTAATATTTAGTTAAATCATACGTCTGAACTTGTCCAATTTGAAGATAAAACAAAGACAGACATGATTTAATTACTATTAGTTAGCTTACCAAGAAGTTGAAAAAACCGGCCCTTTGTTAGAGAAATTTAAAACACTGTCAAAATATGTTATTAATATTTTTACTAAACGATCGTACATTATACACACATACATACATGTATAGGTGCTTTATGTATGTTCAAAGACGAAATCGATATTGTGCGCTTGTAATTAAAGTAATTGCAATATTATGCGATTACTCGATCAGAGAAATAGATGCAACAAAACTAATCGATACTTTAGGATATTCCTCACGTGACAGACATGCAAGCGGAAGCATTAATCACTTTGGTCATGCTGGTGCGTATTCGAGTTATCCAGCAGTGTCATTCCTGATCAATCAGGTGATAGACACTTATGAAAGCGTTTAGGTATTCTTTCACCTATCGTAAATTACGCAAAATATATTTACAACGGCATAGATTTATTACGGGATCTAATTTAACCCTTTCACAGTTTTCCGCTTATTTAAATGAAATAATTAAAAGCTAACTCGGGAATAATTATGACAATTTAATATATCTCAACAATAAATTATAATGAAACATCTATTGAAATTTATAAAGTGTATGTAACGTAATACACTATGCATATTGAGTTACGTTAGAATAAAAAGTTATAAATCTGTTTTTACTGTATTAATATATTTTTAAATACAAGTGAGTTTTCCATTTTCTTTTCTTTTTCTTTGTCTCGTGATAAAACTTGTTCAAACACTTGCTTTCGAATTAAGCGATCCATGAAAGGGTTATCTAACTTTCTAGAAACTTTACGACCTTGATTTTACCTTCGACTTTTAACATGAAGGCTAAGTTCATTTTGGGCTCGGTGTTAACCTGGCATTCATAAACCCCAGCGTCCCGTGGTTGGACATATTCGATCCTCAGCGTCCATTCGTCGGATGATTCAGGGTGCTTAACGGAAAATCTTGCGTCCCCCGTGTAAGCGAGGGTCGATGACGTCAGGATATGCAAATCCCTCTTACGTATCCAGGAGATCTACAAGCAAAGTGAATGCTCGATTAGACTCCATCCGCCCGAGCTCCGACCATCGATTTGCCGATCTGAATAATTGATACGATTATCACAATTGCACATCCATTTTCTTAGGAAAATATTATCGCACCATAATTGCAATGAGTTGCATTTGACGTCAAAGAAAGGAGTTTAAATAAATTGTATCCTTTAAGAGAAATTTTAATTTATCTTTGGGGAAATTCCGTACGATTTTCCCACTTTAGATAATTTAATTTCAATCGAAGATATTGTGTCCTACATTATTAGATATTTTCGGAAGGTACATTTTGAAATCGAAACAGAGTGGCAGGAGAAGAGTGATCGGATCTCCAGTCGACCTCAATTCATCAGATGACAGCAATTAGTCAATAGTACGATTAATCGACCCTCGGTTAATTAGTACCCAACTATCCATTTATTTGATCAATTATGTCGTCCGTCATTAACTCCCTGATACTGCTATCCGATTCGCTTGAAAAAACGATATCCATTTCCGGCTAGTTTAGCTGTCAATCTGTAGGAAATATTTCGAATTCAACAATAACTTCCGTGGCCGCATGGCGTGTAATGCGCCGACGATCGGTCGCTCATTGTTATAATGCTTGCTGCACAAACACGCGTAACATGTGTAACGTTTCGTCCACGCAAATGTTAAATATTGTCGCTCCGTGTCGCATATAAATATTCCGTTCTATCGATTCCATCGTCAATTGTTGATCGATCAAGCACATTGCCTGTGATAATAACTGAATTACCACACCGTTACATCAAAATTGCAGTGTAATCTGAAATTTGTCGCAGCTTGGTGCATACATGTCAGTATGTATGGCATTACAAATGAGGTATTACATTTTCGTGGTTTACAACATCGCCTATTAAGCGCGATAATAAACGGTTTCCGCGGTTTAACCTTTCGGATTTTGTGGATTATTACGTCATACTCGCGGTAATATCAAACGATATGAATTGTATATATTTCAGACGTTTCCCTGAGAATTAAATTGTTCTATTAAGATTATTTTAATTCTACACTAAAATATTACATCTTCTTTTTTTTTTATTTAGAAATAAATACGATTTTTTCATAATTCAATAACCATTTTACTCATCTCTCCGTATCAAATAAAAACGTATTATCACATAAATTGCTGAATTCAATTTATATTACATTCAATCGTAAATTATGCGATGCCTCCCTCTTAAAGGGATGCCATATATGAGTTCAATATAAAACACGAGTTTGCTCAACTCGAGGGAAATTTTGTCAGACAACCGCGGCGAATCATTTTATCGAATCGCACGAATCCCTTCGAACACGCTTCGGACTGACTCAACCATCGATATTGTTTAATCGATAGCAATGGCACACGTATAACGGCCGAATGGAAAAACGCATTAGGTCTTCCCCGGGCCCACGGGGGTAGTATTTGAGACGACCGTTAAAGGTTGTCTCCGAGCCACCCCAACAATTATAGAAGTACGTGCCTCCGACCAGCACATCTACAAGGCATTCTCGACATATCCCTCCCGACTCGCTATCGGACTTCCAACCCTAGCAACGGCGGATCGTTAAACGTATGTTCTTTCCGGATAGAGAATGCTCTCACCCCTTTCATTAATTATTCCCCATCGTATCCTTCTGGAAGTCACCTCGGTTTTAGAATGACATGATCCTTCCGCGCGAAAGGGAGACATTGGATAGACGAAGTTCTGTAGGTATATTAAGCGATATGATAACTATATGATAACTGAGAACTTATCCCATTTTCTATTATTGCTCTCGGGCTGCTTTTATATTTCTCACTTGGAAAAAGAGATGAGATATTTCACAATTTTATATTTATCGAGTGCCAATTCTTTGCAAAACACTCTGATATAAAATGTGCTCTGATATAAAATATAAAGTAAAAGTATCATCAGTTAATGTGTTCTTTTTTTGCTAGAAAATACGTGCATGTAATAGATTTCAATATCATTTTAGTTGGAATAAAAACTAGATGTCTTTAGTTTATATTTATTAGTTGTAAAAAGACTATATTAATGCAATGCGTAGAGGTGCGGGAAATATAATGCTATTGTAAATTTATACAATAATCATAATATCGTAAAAAGGGGTAGCATTCGTGGGAGCACTTTTATCACCTGACATTTCGCTATGTCTGAGCGCGCGAGATCGCAGCCTTGTCATTCATGAAATATAATCGCTTCCCATTTCAAAACTATTATATCCTCGATATTTTTGTATTAAAATTTTCATAAAATGTTTCATAAAAATTTTTTTAAAAATATTTTAAGAAATTTGTTATTAAAAGCATATACAATAGAACATCCTGTAATACGTTCTGAAAGAGTTCTCAGGCAATATTGTATGTATAGGTTCAGAAATGTATCAAAAATTTTATTTCCGATTAATTTATATAAAATTATAACAAGAAACAACACAACACAATAATATTGATAGATAATTTCTTAAAAAAATAATAGAAGTTACAAAATATAATTTGTGTAAAATTTTTAATCATATGAACAATATTCAATCTTACCTGATATTTTTAAGTTTAAAAATATTGCAGCGAAAATTATCTAAAGTCGACAGTAATCATCGCAAGATCGTAATTCTTTCGTTTAAGACTCGGAAAAAAATAAGAAATAGATGGCTTTTAAGCATGAATTAGAAATACGCTCGCATATATCTGTATGTCTATTTTATCGTCTATATTTCTCTCTTTCTCTCTCTTTTCTTTTGGTTATCGTTTCGCGCCTTTTATATCTATAGCACCTCCGTCGGGGAAAATTAAATATCCTCCAGCTCCTACGTTTGGCCCCTCGGGGTCAGAATCCTTCGTAACTTAGCCACGAAAATCTTATAGTTCCGAACTCTCGACTTGCAACCAAGATTACGAGAGTACAGGAATAATACGTGCTCGACATGTTATCGTGTCATTTTATTACGGCGATAATATGATATAAAATAAATGGGTTACGTTTAGCGCATTGAATTATTTATAATTGTATCGATAACAAGATGCTTAATTAAATATGAAATATTCATTCCTTCTAATGATAATAATTAACTGACCACAGCATATAGATATAAGAAACACATCTACATCCTGAATAGTAAAAAGAAATCTCAGTGTCCATTATTTTTTTTCTTCTGTGCTTTTTTCCTTTTATTAAAAAGAAAGAAGTTTTATTCGCGAATAAAAATTTAAACTCGGCGTAAGATGATAACATTCTAACAACTTTTATTTTAATAAGAAGAAAAATAATTAATAATGATATTAATTCAATAAATTTAATTTAAATTTGGAATGATTTTAGATTCAAGTTTACATATGATTTTACAATTGATCACATGTATCCTCCAAGTATAACTCAAAGGCAGGAATCACCTGCAAGTACATAGATTTTAATCGTCTTATCGTTGAAGTCAAACTACCTAAAATTGAACTAAAATTTTCACGACACGTCACTAAGAACAATCGACGCAATCTGCAGCGAGATAACCAAATTCGTCCCACAATTTCCAAGCGCAAGAACACCTCGCTCTTCCTACCGCAGGCAAGAGAAATTACGTGGCAAGAAAGGACGGCGCCTGGCAATGTTGCGCCAGCTTAGAAATCAGCGCGTACGAATAGCGAAAGGAACGAGACGGGAACTCTCTCGCTCTCTCACTCTCTCTCTCGCGTGCTCCTCTCTAGACTTTTTGCTTGTTTCCCTTACATCCTACAGGAATATCCGACGGGAGAAAAAGGGAGAGTGGAAGCTTACGACGAGCTAGGCGGTACATAAAACATCTCCGAGCACAATTTGCCAGGCGGTAAGCAGCGTAAGCGAGCTTTCAGTGGCTTCGACCTTTCGTCGCTGTCACGAAGATCCGCCATTTTCTGCTTAGGTCAACCCAAAAGCGCTCGGGAAACGCGCCTCTTTGTACGGCAATACGACCCCGCGCGCGCCGTTCAGCGATCTCGATTTCCCTTTAATTCGCAACCGGGTAGAAGGGGGTCGGATTGTACGCGCTATATAACTACTGAGAGCGGATGCAATTTAGCGCAAGATGGAACGTATTCAAAGCACAGCGAATAGCCGTCAATCTTACTTTTTTTCAAAAGTATTCCTTCAGTGCTATCCTCCGTCTTATATAACGTTCACCGATTTATGTGCACGGCATTTATTTGTCAATAATGAAATAAATGACTGAAGTTCGCTGAAGACGATATTCAAGATGTGGAATATAATAATTTCTCCAATTCCATCGTATTGTTACGTAAAATGTATCCGTGAAATTTCCATATCTTCTGCTGTTCTGTTATTCTTTCTTTTTATTTGTTTCTTTTTTTTTGTTTCTTCTTTTTTTCTTAGTATAAATAATGAAGATACTTTCCGTTCTGAAAAATAAAAGACTACGAGAGCATTATTAATATTTTGTTAGACATTCACTGTAATTTGACGATGTGAAAGATTTCCCAGCGCAGGCGATGATTCGCCGAAGATACGAATGTGTCGTATCACGCATGTACGACCGAGAGATAAATTCTATTTACGGGAGTCTCAATATACAAGTAGTCGCACTTCTGCACAAGTTGGTCGACGTGCTGTGTTACAGCTCGACTCTCCGCTTCTTTCTCTTGTTTTCTCGAGTTTTCGTGGGATCTCGGGAAGCAGTCAGGCATGTCGATCAATTTGGCCGAGACAGTTTGTATCCGGTCGGTTTTGTCTCGGGCGAGAACTAACAGACGCACGACAATATCGACTGACACAAGTGAAATAAAAGAGGGGAAAATAGAAAAAAAGAAAAAGATTCCATAATCCATTTACGTCAATTTTTAATGATGGCACTGACACTTTCGATATGCAGGTTGTACGTGACACTCGATATATCAAAAAAATATTCAGAGAGTTTTTGTAATTTACATTTAACAACGTATAAATATTCACAATTTTATTTATATATATCATAGCAGTTAGTTTTCTTACTACAAAATTTTCATCTATTACTATTAAATAAAAATTTATAAAGTTGATTATAGTGTTTTTTTTTTAAGAAATTACGAAATGGTGATGAATCCGTTACGTTAAAAATATTGTGTAAATTTTGTAATAACTATTTCCATATAATATATGTATTAACACCCCAAAAAAGTATTTTATATTCAAAGTGATATTTTCTATAATCTCATATTCTAAGCTTACTGTTTTACGGCAAACATATTTCTCTTTCAGTAAAGTGAAAAATACTTTCTTTCTCTCTTAAATACTCTTGTTTATACTTTTTTTTTCTAATTTCAGAGGAATCCTTTTGAGATCAATATAAAAATAAAATCCGTTAAGATTTAGATTTAGAATTCCACGTATAATTATTTTTTTTGAGTGAACCATTGCTATAAACGTATTGTACTCAAAAAAAATAATTTTGATATACGTGGAATTCTTTAAATCTTAGAGGATTTTACTCTTATATCTCAAAAGGATTTCTCTAAAATCAAGAGAAAAATAGTATGAACAATAGTATTTAAGAGAGAAAAAATATTTTTCACTTTATTGAAAAAGGAATATGTTTGCTGTAAAATAGTAAGCTTAGTATATGAGATTACAGGAAAAATTACTTTGAACGTAAAATACTTTTTTTCTGAGTGTAGGTAAACCGTTTCTCATCTCCCATCTCTTCCTCAAACAGAAACTGCAAATGTGTATCATCTGTGTGCAAATGCGGCGGGGTGGTACGTCACGCTAGAATAGGTACACGCCAGAACATTAGCGAAATCCATCCGACCAAGATTTCCAGTGGAGCCGCCACATTGATCATCGCTGTGACGCACTCGTGAAATTGTCAGAGCAGCGTGTGCGAATCGTTTCGCGAGCCCAGCCACGGCCGGAAGGTACGCCGCGCGATTATTTTATCGCGCGGTAGTCGGTATACCGAGCGATAGAAATTGGAGATACCAATTAGCAGGTGGTATCAATTTAATGGCCGCACGGCATCGTTCGTCATCGCTGTTAGCGCTGCGAAATGTGTTCGACACGGGCGCGTTGGGCATTGATTATCGTCGCCGTCGTTATCGTCGTCATTACTTGAATATACTATTGGCCGCTTCCATCCCCAACCACCTCTCCCTCCATTTTCCCTTTTCCCTTAGTCCGCTCTCTTTCCCGCCCGTGTCTCTTCCGATTCTGTCGTAATAGCTGTATCCTCCTCTCTTCAGCGAGAAAAGCCGATATAATAAATTAAATCGAATTTCACGTGCAAACAAATTGACACTTTATTAGGACATATTGTTTGCGTAATGTTTTGTAACTAATTTTATCGGCAATTTCAATGTTGAATTTTCCGGGAAAATCTGCATGTTGGCGAACGGGGCTGCATCATCGACGACACGTTGATTTTGGAAAATGGAGTTTGTAATTGACACTTTGTAAACGCGCCTGACCGATGGCCTGATAGACAATTTCAGTCACGTCATTATTTTGATACGAAAGTTAAGGTGAAGCGTAGTAAAGGTATTTAAGGGAAGAAAAGCCGTCTGAATTTTTACACGTAAAAAGAAATGGTTGTTAAAATGTTGAAAAATTTTACTTCGTTAAATTGGAATCGCAATAAATGTGAAACTTGGTGAAGCGGAGATTTCGAATCAAAAAGCGTCATTCAAGGGAGCTGTCGAAGCGAGGCGAGACTAATATCGGGCGATCGAACGAATTTCCTTCCGTTGCCTCGGCGGAAGACACTTAGGCGTGGCACGAATCCAAATTTTCGCGGAATCTCTCTAAAAAGGACAGAGGACGATCGGCGCCGAAACAAACGGCGTTTCTCTTCTAACGAAGTGGCTTTAGGCAAATTGTTAGCTGCTATCTATCGCACCGTTCGATTACCGAAACCGAAATAAGAAGCGTAGGATAGGCGCGAATGAGAAATAGAAGAAAACTCAAGCAAAGGGGGGTTAAGTTTGGATTAGATGTGAAAAAGGAAGCGAGGAAACCTTGAAAGAAGATGTACGAGAGAGTTGGGGTTGGGAGAAGAAGAGGAAGGGAAGAACGGTTTCGGTAAAGAAGAGAGCGAGTGGGAGAATTTAACGAAGCTGTTTGAGAGAGTGAGGTTGTTGAGATAGGTTCGATTAGACGTTCAGTAGTAAGACTCGAGCAACAGAACACGAGAGATAAGAACAAATTGAATTAGCAAAGAGAGAGTAGAGAGGACGATAGCATTTTGAAGGAAACGAAATTATGTTTGCATATTCAGAAATAAGTTGAGCCAAGGAATATTAAAAAAAGATGAGATCAAAGAAATAAGAAGATAATAGAAGACAATTTCTTTTGATAAGAAGAACATTTTAATATAGAGTGTAATACAAATTTTTCAATACCAAATAAAATTATCTATTGTAAATACAAATGGGCAATAATTAAGTCAATATACTTTTTTATGATAAATCGTAAAATTTTTGATAAAATAATATTTGAAATTGCTATCTAAATCGTTCTACTTTCTCACTATAACCAGAAACGGAAATTTATGTAATATGTGGAAATAATGTATTACATATAAAGAAAAAAATTACTTTTATAGTCCATACATATGAAAATTAAACAAATTTAATTGTATTTAACTTTATAGCTCAGTAAACATCAATTAATAATACATTATATCAATTATTTTTTACTCAACAATATATAAATGTAATATAATTCATGTTGTACATAACAGTTACATTGTTGAATAAGAAATTATAATATTGATGCAACGTTAATTGATGTTTTGCTGGGAATTGTTATGTGTGTTTAATGTTTCATTAATTGTTAAAGTTTTAAAATCATTAATTATCCGTGAACGTTTTGATATATAATATTAGATTATTTTACAAGTAAATTCGGAACTAAACTGAAATTACATTTATATAAGAGGACAAAAGCGGAGAAACAAGAAGAAGGTCGCAAAGTATCTGAGAAACGGCTGGGTTTAGGTTAGATCCAAGTAGATGGGGAAGAGGAAGAAAAAAGTGAAAAAGCAGACGGAGATATTGGAAGGTAAAAGGGGTGAAATGGGGTGGTACAGACGAACAGTCCACTCGAAGAGACGGCAGCTAATTAGTATTGGAGCTCAGTACGCCTCTTTGCAGCGTGAGGACTGCCCACCCGAGATAGCATGACGGGGCCGAAGGTGTTGCTAGGGGTGTCTTGGGGGTAGTTCACGTTAATGAGCCTCCGGTAACGACGCCTTTTTCCTTCATGGTCATATATTCCGTCGAGAGGCGCGGCTCTTACCAACCGACCTGGCGGATTCTCTCACCATTGCACTTCCGCCATCCCTTCGCCGCACTGGATCATCCCTCGTGCTTTATGGCGCGATCTTCCTGAGAACCGGACGAATATTCGCGCTGCCATAAGGTCGATCCGTTGGAGGAAAAGTGATGGAAGATGTCGAGTAGAGTAATCATTTTATGGCAGTGATAAAAGACAAAACAAATGAGGCAAGAATATTTTATAAAAGAGTGAAATACTTTATAAAAGATGAAAGATCATTTTTAATATTATTGCAATAAAAATTATTATTCCTATATTTTTTTTTAAATCTGTGTTTTAATTTAATTTTATTTCTATAAACATATTCTGCATTTTCAATTACTTTACATAATTTTTTATTTTAAACCAAATGTATGTATTTGTGAAATTAACTCTGAAAAAATATTGATCAAAGAATCAAAAGTCAAATATAGATAAAAAACAAGGTATTACTAGATAATAATTTATAGATTAAATAATGGCAAATAACATGGACGTTTTGATTTATAAAGTTTTTTTTGGCACAATTATGATATAAAGATAAAAAAATTTAATTACATAATTTAAAAAAAAAAACATTTAAAACCTCTCAATAAATAAATACAAAGAATAACGAATCACAGAATAGTAAATAAAAGATTTTGGTCAGACTTGATCTCTCTCTCTCTCTCTCTCTCTCTCTCTCTCTCGCGCTTAATAAAATAATTGAAATAATTAAAATTAAAATATAGGTTATTAAAATTGTTAATTAAATTCTTAGTCGTAACGTAAACTTTATCGTTACAAAAATTGCGACAAGTAAAATTGTAGAACCTATTGAACGCTCGAAATTTTCAGTGAGCATGTCGACATCTCGCGATTCCTCGCGTAGCAATCAACGTACGCAGCCTGCGGGAAACTTTCCGGGTAGTTCCTGATAAACATGCACTGCGTCATACATGGAATGCACTCGGAGGCGTCCGCGGCGAAACTTGCTCGGCTCTCACCAGCACCTTCATATTCGAGTGAAATTCCGCAAAATCGCACTCGCATGCGCACGCGTATGGCGTATAAATCTAGCGAATGGTTGCGTGCACTCGGCATACGGCCAATAAATGGTACATGCAAATTCCGCCGAAACACTAGTATGCTGTAGAAAACTGCTGTGACTGATATCAAAAACGAGAGAACGAAAGAGAGAGAGAGAGAGAAAGAGAGAGCAGATGAGAAATGAAGAATGTAGAACGATAATAAAAATGCGGAAAGGGGAATGAAGAGCAGTAGTCGAAAATTGTTGCTTCAGAAATATGGTACAACACTGCCGAATACCGTGATAAGTGTTACATTCTTCTTTGGATCTTTATCGTAAAAGTAACAGTTTATTTAAAAAAAAAACATGCAAGATGGATACATGTAGATATTTAAACTGCGCAAAATGCACGACGTATCACGAAAAAAGTAACCAGTTTGGTGCAGTTAGCTGGTTTCAAAGATAGAATGGACTTGACCACATTCGCTTAATTCATAGATAGCCAACGGGGGAAGGGGGGGAGGGGCGGATCATCGGCATTTCCGCGCGGCCGAGCAATTCGGGGCGTTGAAAACCGTTTAATAATTTACCGCTAGAGATCGAATTAACCGCCGTGAATTTAACGTACGCGTATGTACCTCTATCGTTTATTCGAGTAACCTAATTTTTTTAGTTTGACGTTTTGCTGCGTTAGCAGCGACGGAGGCGGCGGCGGCGGCGGCGACGGCGGTGGCAGCTCTTCGATAGATTGCGACCGAGCGAGCTTGTCCGTACACGCACATACAGATGCGCATACGTTACTCTATAAATCGTGCATTTCCCGCGAATTTTCCCCGAGACCGCCACGACAAGCTTGCACGTCGGGTACGTGCGCACGTATACACGTCCCCTTTGGATATATCGCCGCGCGGTGACACAGTAATGGTGGCTGCGGAGAGACGGCAAAGTAAACACGTGATCGATATTGTTTGATTTATGTGCAGCAAGAGCGTCGACGGTCACTATACGATCACGGAGTGTTTTCGGAGCCTGCATCCACCACCGGAGCAATAGTCCAGGGGTTGACGGGGGTAGGATCGCCGTCAATGTAGCCGGGCACACCGACACTTGTCGAGAGAGAGAAAGAAAGAGAGAGAGACCCGCGCTGCCTGCTCCGAATTTCTAATTCTCGATATTGACAACCGAACGAGCCGAGCAACGTCGAATATCCCTTTTTACCTTTCCTCCTTTTGATGTGCATTTCACTTCCTCTCTCGTGATTTCTCGTGACGGCCGACGGCGATGTTTGTTGCTCGCGGTACAGCACGGCCGACGACGGAAATATTTGTGCTATGTAATTCGCGTGATTTGTTTACCTCGCTGTAAAGTGCACTCGCCGTATCGTGTTGACAAAGTGTATCGAATTGTCTACTTGGCTGATATTGTTCGTATATTTATCGTTATTGCGTTTGTTCTATGAACGTTATTATTCTTTCCTTCGGCGCTATACGCGATGCGCTACGCTACAATTTACATCAATTTATGATTCGCTATTCTATATCGAGTACCTCGGATAGTTTATAGACGATCTTAAATGAAAGAAGATCAAACTTTTTTAAAAATCCACATACCTAGATGATACTGAAAATTTAAACATGTTGAGGAACGTTCGCGAATTTTATATTTCATACATGTTTGCTCTCAAAAACTTGAACTTTATCGCCGGAAGTGTCGATGATACATAAATGATGCATTCTGGTTTATTTTATATACATATGTATGTATAATATATGTATATGTACATATACATTTGTATGTATATATTCATGTATATAAATATATATATATATATAAAGTATCATATTATATATGTAAAGTATCAGTATGACTACCTATTAGAATTTAAACATTCAAACATATATTCTTTATATATTGAACTTTTCTCTCTCTCTCTCTCTCTCTCTCTCTCTCTCTCTCTCTCTTTCTTTCATTTTCACTCTTTCCTTCTCTTCTTATCTTTTCTATGCTATAGAACATATAAAAAAAAGTTTACATTTGCATTTTTGATAATATAAATGTTACTAAGCAATAGAATTATCCACATACATTCTTTTTTATTCATAAATTTCACAATTTAACTTTTTATACATATATAATCGGAGTATAAATAGTATCCGTAATATGGTTATTCAAAAGCCCCCGAGTGTTTTCTCCTCAGGCGAGGCAGTCGACCGCGATTTCACATAAATCGCTCTTTCTTCCGCGTACCTTGTAACGGAAGTCAAGGCCCGGCGATTTCTCATCCCGGATGAAGAGTAACGCGCGTCGGGCTTTCGGTCGCTCGAGCGCACCGGTAAACACGCGCTCATGCGCCGGAAGTTCTTCGCCCCGTCTTCTTAGCGCCGTAGGAAATTAAATGATCGATATTAATACATCACACGGTAGATACGTATCGAGTCCGTGACGTAATTGCGGAGCGGAATGCGTCGCGATGCAACCAGATTTCACCTCGCGCTCCCATTACATTGAATTTCACGTCCGCCTTGTACGTGACATCTACATCATCCAATGATTTATGTAACACTACGTGATGCATTATTTATTGAGCCCTTAACCAACAAAGATGTGATCGAATTATTGGTCGCGTAATAATGACCACAAAGGTTCTTGTAATTAATGTTTCTTTATAAATCCCTTTTAATATTTTCCATTAAAATAAGTGGCAACTTTATAATAATTATGAATTGATGATTATTAATTAATAATTTAAAGAGAAATTGACAAATGTCATATTATTGTTCAATTTATTATATCTTTTAGATATTTATATATTTAAAGTCTAATCGGAAATACAAAAAAGAAAAAGAATCCTTCTTTAAATATATTATACAATTTATATTAATAAATAAAATATAAAATTAAATATTATTGTTTCAAATATGATAGGCGAAACACTATAATCCTACCTTTTTCAACAAATTTGTACTCTATCACAGCGAGAAAGTGCTTGGTTGACAACTATTTTTGTAAATGATTAACGTGTTATTAAAAAATTGCGCGATATAAAATAGACAGTGTTGCGTTATTCTTCTAAAATAGGATAACTTTCTGCTCATTTCGGATGCAAGAAAGAAAGCAGCGAAAAAGAAGTAATTTACGTAAATTACAGCGATAAAAAGTCGAGGTGAAACTTGCGGATGGGACATCCACGACATGGCAGTAACTTGACATACTAACATATTGAAACTTACGCGAACTTTGCTCAACAGAGTTTGCGTTTTTCGTTTGTACAGATATTCGCCTTATTTTCATCATTAGGTCACGTACTACTGTATTATTTTTCAATTTAACCTTTATATTGAAAAATTGTTTCGAAAAATCAAAAATTATTTTTAATTTAGTCATATCATTAAATATTTCGCAGAAACTATAAGAAATTCTATCTATTAAGCTAACGTGTATAGAATTATAACATCATGATGAACGCTTTCAAGCCTAACGGTAGAAACTCTTTGAACTAAAAGCAATATATTTATCCGAGAGAGAAATCTGGTGAAGTCTACCAATGTAGATCATTCTTCGCTTAGCCAGGAGGATGAATTTATGATTCCATTCTCAATCTTGGCGTTATAAATTTATATCGCGCTTGTATCGCACAGCTAAATCGAAATCTGAAGATGGTACGTTCACGCTCGGTGACATCGCTCTTTCTTCTACCAAAGGATCTCTCAGTAAGGGATAATCATAAATGATAGCGCGCGACCGAGAACGCGTGGAATGAAAGGAAAATAGATACCTGCAATAAAAGGAGACATGTCGTGAATTACTTCACATACTCCAATTGCAATTTTGATTTTTCTCGTCAGTGTAAAAACATGAAAATTAATGATGGAAGAAACAAGAAAGTGATAAAGCGTATATTTGAAACAGCATGCTTATAATCATCTTATAGCACAATCATCCGTCTCTGTTATGGTGTAAAAGTTGAATTTGACTGATGGAAAAGTTATGTTTCTGATCACAAAATATCTAAAATATATCCCATTTAGCAAAACAAATATGCATTTATATGGATTTATGCATTGTTAGTAATTTTTAACAACAATTTCTTACAATATATATCCCTGATCTTTCCGATTTATGACCAGAGTGTTTGTATAAAAACTAAACTAAAGGTAAAGAGAAACGATAAAATGCATTATTTAATGCATTATTTTAAATATAAATTCTCTATAAATTTTACATTTTTATTATATGTTTACATGTGTAGATACACATATAAAATAAAAATATAAAATTTATAGAGGATTTACCATATATTTGTTAAAATTGCAACGTAGATGCGTTTGTATATCCGATTATTAATTTTCATACACGAGAATTTATGTTTTACCTAATAAAATTGTTCCATCAATCCCGACCTTCATATAATAAATCCGATTTGATGTTCACTTTACTTACGATTAGTTGACTTATAGGCACAGAAATTATTCGCACGTTGGCAGGCTGAGTGTATTTGCACGTGTCTACGAGTTAAACAGATGAATGATATAGGTCACAGCTTTCCGCGCGTGTGTCGAATGCGAAACATAACACCACGATGTAAAATGAAACTAATCGCGTACATGCGATGGGGATCTGCACACATTTGTTTAATATAATTAATGAATGTATTCTCCGGATAGAATAAACTAGAGAGCACAGAGACCTATGTACATACACGCGCGTTCAAAGAGATCGGATTATTTCATTATTTGTGAATTTCATGCTGCAGCAGAATAAAGGTCGACGCAGAGAGAAATGTCCGGAACGATCGAATAAATCGAATTCCTCTCGATATTCAGTTCTAACGATCGCGCATTGTACCGCGCGCATGCGCGGGAACCATCATTTGTTTCTCCCATCATATTTCTATAAATATATGTAACAAGATGTTTAATGAATGTATTGCTCGTATTCTCTGGCAAGTGAAGGAGACACTGGAAAGGGATGAGAAATGCCCCAGTTTACCTTATACAGCCGTGTACAGGCGCTTATGGGATTAAGGGTGAGTAGTAGTATGTCGTATAGTGCGACGTACGAGTAGACGTGTAGGCTTCAATAACGCGTAGGTAGGCAGTTAATTAACCTTTAAACTGTCTAGAATCGATTCCATTAAGAAACACTTGTAAAACTAGATACTGAAGCGTCATACACGAGTCGATCGTTTTGTAGCAACAAAATACTTTCAACCCTTAAAGAGCAGCGGGGTATTGTATTCCCCGCTTGCCTCTGAACTTTCCGTTTTAATAAGTCCCATTAAGTCTTTTTTTTAATAATTTTTTAAACAATGTTTATTAATTTTAAGAAATATAACACCTGTTTGTCCTTAAAATACATGACTTTAACTTCATTCAGTAGTTTTTATGCCATAAAATATTCAATAGCGTCGTTACAGCATATACTTAAAGACATGGGGTATCTCACACCCCATGTGCCCTTTACGTAATTTTTCGGAGGTGTCCCCTTTAAGGAGACAACGAAAATAATTACGTTCAACGTTTACATTATATATACAACGTTTACAACGTTTACGTTTACATTACGTTCAAGATTTTGGAGGTGTCCTCTTTAAGGGGACAACGAAAATAATTTACATTACGTTCAAGATTTCCCCTTTCGTTACAATTATAATATTTTAATTTTATTTTAATGAACGTGACAGAAATCTTCTGTTAGGCTATATTAATTCTACTTTTTCATTTTATTTTCTAGGGTCCGTTGTGTAGATCTTGATTGTAACTTTACTCAATTATCTGGCCAACAGATATCGTGGAGTATCAATTGATTTACGAGAAAGGAAGACGTATTAGAGTAATGCGTAAAGAATGATCGTCGGCCACGTGTACACTTTAGATAGAGTTAGTGTGATCTTTGAGCGAGTCGTGGCTCTGGAAAAGAACCGGCATGAAGACAAGGCGACGCTCCTTTAGGATTAAAATAAATCCTAATCTAGAGCGGGTCGTAAAGTCAAGAGGGTGAGTCCATCCCACACAGGGTCGGTGTAGCGAAGAGGCGCGGTCGGGAGCAAAGGAAGAAAGACAAGAGGAGGAAATAAAAGGAATCTGTGTGGAGCAGCGTCGGACGAGAAAATGTTACTTGAGATACACTAACTTCCTGCTTCAGTTCCGCCATTTCCAAGATCTCCAGACGTCTAGGTGCTGTATAGATATTAGTCCCTCGTGAGGTGAACGGTTGTAAATTTTCGAGGACACTCGCTGTATATACTCGAGCGTCATACGGGGGCCGCGGAGATTGTGCCCTGCTGTATATGCGCGAGAGATTCAGAGGCGTATAGCAAATGCACTGGGTGGATTTGATGGCCGAGGAGATAGAACGTTATAATGTACTTCTGTCCTCAAGACTCGACGCTATTAATAGATTACGCCAACGATAAAAACAAAGTTGTAACGTATAATAAAATTATACTTGAATCAAGAAAATGAACAAATTATGATAAAGACATCTCATTTAATAATAAAATAAGCAAATAAAAATGGAAGATGTGATATAATTAATATTAAAGAAATGCCAAATATGTTACTATTTTATCGTACTATTAATTACATTAGAAAAATAGTTTAAGATTTAGAAATTAATTTCTTGAATCAACATAATGTAGACCGAGGCGAATCGGATCAAAATAGGGATTGAGATCGTATTTGTTACATTCATCAATACACCTAACCATGTAAAATACAAATAATTATATATAAATACATGGTATTTCTCTTTAATCAATCTATTTAGATAAATCAATAAAAGAAGAAGAAAAATATCCTTCTAATCACCATGAGCTGTATGGAATTACATTTTGTATACTATACCATTTCCGATTAACTTCGATTAATTAAAATTTACATTTGTTGCGTAAAGTAAAGAAAATTCAGCCATTTTGCGTTATCGTGTTTGCGCTATTTCCTTATACAAGCAGGTAACAGCCATACTTGCATATGCACGATATTTTGGAAGAGACAAAATATTCATAATTAATTAGTCATACATTAATTAGTCATACATTAATTTCCTTCTCCACTTCTTCCTGCTTACTTCACAAGGCCTTTATAGCGGTGCAAACGTGCATTAATATTTGATGATGTAGAGAATTATGAATTTCTAGGGACAGGTTGAACTTCGTATAATGCGGACATTCCTGGTGCAGTGACCAGATGTGTTATCGCTAGGTCCTCTCTTTTGTAAGGGATATAGAAAAACAGGTCACGTATTCATGGGACCTCGAAAAAGAGAAAATATTCATACACGTAATGCGCTATGAATCTTTAAACAGACGCGCAATAGAAACATCTGTTTGAAATCATGACTATTGATAATAAAGAGGTACTGTATTATTTTGCGAATTGTGTCGTTTTAATTACATTAAAAGTAATAAACAACAAAGATATATATAGACACAAATATATAAACTACAAAGTAATTACATTTAAAATATTAATCTTTTAATCCCTGTATTAATCATGCTTTAAAGACTGTTTTTGTTAATTAAGAAAACATAATTTACTAGTAGATTTAAATATTAATTTAAATTATTATTTCCTTTTGTCAACCAGTATCTGAAATAATTTAAATTGAGTCAGCAAATTTATAAATTTTGATACTCTGAATTAATTCTCATCACTTTATAGATATCTGAAAACAAGATTTTTCTTTATTTTAAAATTGAGAGACAAATATTTTAAAAATTAAAAATAATACGATAAAATAGTAACATATTTGACATTTCTTCATCATTGATTATATCCTCCATTTTCGTTTGCTTATTTTATTATTAAATAAAATAACTTTATCATGATTTGCTCGTTTTCTTGATGCAAGTATAATTTTATTACGTTACAACTATTTGTTTTTAAAAATCTTGCTTTTTCACAATTTTCTTCTCAAATTTTCCAGATCATTTTCATCATATAACATTATGTAACAAATTAATATTGTATTATGACATTTTGATTCAGATTCCGTGAGGAAGTATCTAAAGAGTTGCACGTTTCTTGGACGTACATATCATTTGGATTTGCGGCAAACGAGAGACACGTTCTTTCGCGCGGATGCACTCCGAAAGCAGAATCACCAGAAGCGGCCGAAATACAGTAAGCAAATAGACGGTCACACGCGGTCCCCATGGCAGTGGTGGAAGCTTGTAGCTCATCCACGTGCCGCTGTACATTACACGGGTTCTCGGCTGTAGCGGGGTTAGTAATGGTCGAGCACAAGGCAAACAAAGTATAGCCTTGCCCGTTGGTGGCGGTTCCGGGGGTTGGATTTAGTTCAGGGATGTTGGATTACGGTTAGCGCAGACGAAACTAGCGAGGTCAAGGGTCGCATCATATGATATGTCGGCCTTCTCGGCCGAGTGTCTCGCCAAAGTGCTTTGCGAAAGGATTTCCTAAAAATAAACGTCGTTCTGCAAGCATGCCGCGTCGGTGATCGACGATCATTAAATTTTCACGGCAGCTTGAAAATTCTCTGTTTAAAACTGCGACGCTATCCAAAGTCTCCGTCTTCTTACGTAGCGAAGAAAAAAAACGAAGTAATTTCGAATTAAGAGGACGGAGAAGTGTTCTTTTATTGGTTCGCGCGGAAATTACTTTCTGGACTTTCATGCCAGATTGAATAAGTAGAAAGCAATTTTACAGTGGTGACTATCTTACGTTAGTATTCAACGAACGATTGTCACGTTTAGAAATAACTTGTTTCTCTTTTAAGATTTAAGTTGCATTTCTCTCTTAAAAGTTATTGATTTTTTAAGTAGATCCTTTTAAATCAGGTTATTAAAAATTTGCAAAATTTAAAAGTTTGAGATACAATATCTTTTTTAAATTATATTATTCCCTCTATTTCACTCAAAGCAGAGCCAGTTTATAAGAAAATGTTAATAAATTGAATATAAATATTGTTTTTATTACAAACAACAATGATAAAAATATTAAGGCTATTATTTATATTTTTATGTATGGCAATGCAAATACATTTAACCTTCCATCAAATGAGTTGCAAATGCAATTGATGTATTTTGTTAAATATATTGAAGAATATATTGAAAAATACTATGTCGAAATAACGAATCTTAATTTTTCTTAAGCAATTTTCTCTTGCATCTTGGTCGTTTTTAATTATCTCTGCAAAACGAGCAACACGCGAAGGCGATTTTCAAGATTATCATAAACCTTAATTCTACCCTTTGTTGCTAATACTTTTGAACAAGAGAACTCATTATAGTAAATTCTTTTTGAGAGAATGAGAACACTTGCTTACTTGCAATTATTCGATAAAAATTGGATCTCTTTTTATAAAGTGCTGTTTGGACGGTTATGGAAAGAAAACTCTTGGACCAACAAACAATCGCCCATTATAAATGATGACTTCATAATCGTCCCAACGGCTCAAACAAATCAATCGCTGGTAAAATCCCTCTGTCTCAATCCCTCTGTATTCAACCAAGCAATCGCTGATTATATTTTTCTGCTCCGAATAGCACCGCTAACTACGCTTCCACTGGCTGGTATTTTGTGCGAATTATTCCAGCGATAAATTTTCTTGCAAATACATTGTTCAATATGATTTACGTACGAAAGTTACGATAAATATTCTAAACGGTATTCCTTTTTACAGCTATTTAAAATAGCTAAATAATAGCAACGTTATGGTAATATTAGAATATTTCACATAAAGTAATAAAAAGGTAATAAAAATAACAATATTAATATTCAGACAATAATTTTTAAAATAAACGTAAAATAAATTCTTTTAGAAAAAAGAATTGTTGCGATATATGTATGGATAAATTGGAAAAGTAAATTAAAAATTTCAAAACTTTTTAATTCCTTTTACGTTTTATATTCTTTAATTAATACTTAATGTTAAATTTCATATGAAGAATGGAAAATCAAAATGGAACGATGTAACAAGCAATGACCCAACATTCGCTTCTACTATTTTATCTTCCAGCATTGTGCCGATAGCATAATGGCTTCGAGTGGAAAATCGGAGAAGCTAATAAAAAGTATGTTACAAGGAAGATGAACGACAATGGTGACGAATCAAATACAGATATTATTCCATAGAGCTAGGAGGATTTCTCTCCTTATATTCTTCGATCACTTCCTGTATTTTCCATGCCGCCATTCAGGTTATCGACCTCACGAGCCGTAAGCCACGACAAAGACGCTTTTGGTCTCGGCGGAGAAACAATTCTTTTGGACGCGGATCTAAGATTGTCTATAATTATTGCGACGGCTCTCTTTTGAAAACCATCGATCTGTGAGTGCAACAAATGAAAAACTCGGAATGTGGAATCGTCGTGAAGGAAATGAGGTCAGAAGCAGTAGAAACGACTGATGTCTCTTAAACATTGCCCTCAACGCCGGATTATCTTCGCCAATGCGGCACGTGGAATCCGAATACAAGAATATTACAAGAAGAGGAAAAGCTCATCATCTTCTATAATTATTAAACAATAACTTATATAGGTATACATATATTATTTATATTTACAGCTATTGCTTTACTGACATTTCAATTGGTGCAAAAGCGAAAAGTGTTAAACAAGAAAGGAAAAGGAAATAATTTACAATTGCAATTGCAGCTCGCGATACACTGGTTGAAATTTAACGCACAGGGGGACTCACTCAAGCAATTTAAATTGTAATCCTCATAGAGTTCTATGACAAATGAGAGGACAATGTCGCCAAACATGATTATAGTAATAATACGAGGTCGCGTATAATTATCCGGTCAGATAATAATAGTTCCAGGTCAGCACGTTTACTCGAGCTTCGCTTTGAAAAGCTTTGTGCCCGGCTGTGCCATGCCCGAGCGGTCAGACGACAGGGATCCACTAATAGGCCTTCAAGAGCAGGAACGCGATTCCAGAAAGCCCTAACAACGAACGCGATTTATCCTTCATCCTCTACGTACTTGCTCACCTTTATTACGGATTTCCGGGATCTCCGAATATGTCTTCTCTGAGTTACGTGACGATCAATCGACGAAATGAGGATTTCAACGATCTAATACTGTTCGTCTAATCGTGTGCAAAAGGTTTCTCTGCACGCATTAATCTTATCTTACAGAAACAAATGTACTCGTTACGTTACATGTATCGAATCGCATAAAATAAGTAAGTTATTCTGTTAGAAAATATTAATATAATAATTTTGTTAATATTAGTGTTTTTTTTTAACAATGATAAAATTGGAGAATTAATTATTTCTTGGCAACAAATAATTGTAATTGACAGAAAGTTCGCCTTAAACTCTAAAATTTAAGGATAAAAGCAGAAAACAATATTAAAACAAAATGAACGGATTAAAGTTTAAATCTCTTGTTATTTGTATAAAAGTAAATCAAAAATTTTGTATTTTTAGGCCAAATCAAAAGGCCGTCTAAAAATTATCTTTATCTTTAATTAGAAAAATAGCATTATTGTTGCGAATTATATTTAGTTGTATCTATAAAGATGAATGTAATTTGTCATTATAAATTACGTTTATTTAAAATTACGTTAAATTACGTTTAAAATCATTAGTCTTGTAATTTGTAAAATTGTCAAGATAGAAGGCAGAAAGAACGGTTAACAAAACGAGGACTGGGCAAAAGATTTAATTGGCCCTTGATAGCATCGGCATTGATCTGGGTTAAGAATCACAGACGCGCCGTGGAATTCGAATAATTCTTACGACGATCGCGTCGCGAGAAACGACGAATGGAGATGGAAAACGTCGACGATGAAAGAAATTAATTTAATTCCTCACGCGTGGGGACTGTAAAAAATGTCTGCGAAATTGGAATTAATCCGACCTCTCGTTATTACAAAGAGCTCCCTTTGAACTCAGGGCCGGAAGATTATTCCGTAAGAACCGACCTTTCCGAGCCGAGCCTGTCTCGCGTAATCATACCAAATGTTCCTAATATTTTTAGATTTCACGCGAGCTATTCTCCCGTGGTTCGAGCTTCGCGATACTCGGCGCTCTCTCCCCAACTTGTCTCTCCTTTCTCGTTACTTGCGACGCTTTCCAGTTTCCGCCTTCGCAATCGCGTAAAAGCCAAAGTCAAGGTAGTTTGCGGACTCGTCTTCTCGATAATCCGCCCTCGCGAAGTAGACGTCTCCCGGAGCGTGTAATTTCCGCGCGTAACCGCACACGGGATACGCGCACGGTATGACGCGCATTATTGTGTGAATGCGCCCTTTATGTAACAGGCAACCCCTGGCGCGGCTTTCAACCCCTTTCAGTCAGCCGAGACGGCGACGGCGACGGCGACGGTGACGACGACGACAACGACGACGACGACGATGGCAATGATGACGACACGAAGACGACGACACTGACGAGATATACGTTCACCGAAGTCGTAGTCAACGTCTCGCATACCGCGAGCTCGGAAAGGCAGGCATGGTTCTCGTCTCGTGGTTTCTTCTTTTGTCTGTCTGCAATTACGGCGCTTCTATTGAAAACAACTGCCACCGCGCGCCGCGCGCTGTTCACCATGATTGTTATGCATGAGGGTTTCTCGTGTCGAAGGGTGCGACGTAGTCGGAATGATTTTCGGTGTAATTTTGCACGTTCCTTCTTTCCTCCTTCAGTTTGCAAACTACCGCACGCGATTTGCCGACGTGTAAAGATATATCAATTCTGTCCATCGCTTCGTGTGAAGAAAATTGGAATATATTACACGAGTTCGTATTTTTCACGTTTATTTTCAGCACCATAATTACGAATAATAAATTCTTATTATTGAATCTAAAATTGCCTATATTATCCACCTGCATCTTCTTCTATATCTTCTAATTGCGATATTATTTATCGCAAATTCCGTAATTTTTCTCCTCCAGTAAAACTCTAGAAGATTTTGCTCTAGTTCGCAACTTTGGCAAGCGAACTTTCGTCTCTCCTCGCACGATAAAGTTATAATTTATTAAATATCGTTTGTTATTATATATTTACGTAAACTGACGAATTTTGCATTGTAAACCTCGAAGAGGTTTCTTCATTTTGCGATATTTACTCCGTCAAACTTTAAAGATTGCACTACTTGTGAAATATTTCAAAATAATAATTAATAATAAAGAATAATTTTATGTATAAAAGAGAAGCTTCTTTCATTACCATTATATCTTGAAATTTTCAAGCTGATGACAAAATTTTTTTTAAACAAAAAGATATTAAAAGTAAGTAATAGTAACATATAATGTTTATTTAATACTTCTCGGTACCTATGCATACTTTGACGTGATTTTTATATAATATCGTGCTCCTTGCATTTCCTCTTCGAGTGATTGAACCGGGCGTTCTGTTGCGACGGCTTTTAGAGATCAAAGCGAGAGGACGGTATTGGAAAATGTTAGATGTCACGCTCGATACAATCTGTGTATCCTTTATCGTACGTTGTGTCTCTTATATGCGAGAGAATTTTCAGTCGCGAAAAATCACCGATTAGTTAAAAAAAATTGCGTCATGCACGTTGTCGAATTAATGCGAAGTTAAATTTGACTCGGCATTGTCCTACTTTTGCCGGTATATTTACTTTTGTATATCGTTTTCCATGAAAAACCGTCTGGCTAAAAGTATTAAAAGATAAGCAAATCTGCATAGTAAAGTAGCATTTTAGTTTAAAAAGCACTGGGGGTTGTAAAATAAATTTTTCTCCTAGATAAAAGAATTTTCTTATGCATGATTATAATATATAATTTTACTCAGTATATCTGACTCAGTATATTATATAATATGATTAAGTAATAATAGCAATTTACAATATCTTATTAAATATAATAAAGTTTTTAATCAACATTTTTAATTATTTATTTAATCTTAATTAAATTTCAATTGAAAAGCATAAAAAATGTTGATGAAAACTTTATTACAATATATAAAACGCAACAATATTATTATTAAGATTTATTGAGTTAAAAAATTATTAAAGAAAAAAGATTATACATAAAATTAAAGTTAAAACAAATGTAAAACTCGTAAAACTTTAAATCAAAAAGCGTGAATGTGAGTGCAACTTTTTAAAACTATGTATAGTCTTGTTTTATTTGGGTTATTGAGTTTATAAATAAACCGCGAGGCCTGTCGTTTGTTGATGCATCCTACCAGTCGATTACATAACAGTAAATCAATGCTTGATTCATGCTTCTAGTCTCTTTGCTACGATAAACTGTCCCAGTATTTGACACACAAAGCCTAGGGCAACAATCAGTTGACATACAACACGTTCAAGAATTGAACAAGTGAAACACACAAAAGCAAATGGACCGAGTTTAAAAGACAAAATAATATATTTAATACTTGAATATATCTATAAATATTATGTAACGTAAATATTAAATATTCAAACACAAAAGAAACATATTCAGAAATGTATATTTTTGCACAAATAATTATATATAGACAAGTAATTTAAAAAAGATGAATATTAAAACAAATAAAGATATTCTTTGTATAAAACAAATATAGCAATAATAACAAGCAGTAGAAAGAAGAGAAATATCATACACTAAATATTGAAAAAGAAGAGACATTTCGCTGATAATATTCTTACAAACGTTCCTATGTATGAAAGTTTCCGTTAAAAATCATTTTCAGTCGCAGACAGTGCTCTGCTCAATCATTATCATCGCTTGTAATGACTGTCACGTCTGCAAAAATGAGTGCAAGATATATGAATGCATGAATGAAAAAGACTTCCCTCGGAGCCTTCAATCGATTTTGTACACTTTACCTGTAGATTATTGTCACTCTTTTCAATTCATTTTCAATTCTTAACTGATTCGTTTTTCTTTCTTTATTTACTGTTCATTATTTTGATTTGAACAATAAAAGACCGAAATGGAATCTATAGAATTCTATCTATCATAGAATTTTTCTTGAAAGTACTTTACTAAATTTTTCTTGCGTTAATTTATTTTTATTAGTTTTTTTATTAGTTTGCTGTTAAATGAAAGGATGAAACCCTTGTAGTTGGAAATTTTTTATTACACAGCTTTTTATTACACATCTTATAAAAATGTATAGAAAATTAATAACAGACCAACGTTCACAATATTAAGAAATATTAATGACCGGCTTCGATATAAGTGTAATTTGAACGTTAATATATTCGGAACATTATCGTTCTACTCTGACGTTTGATTTGTCATTATTTTCCACCTCATCGAAAATATTCCGAAGACCTTCGTTTTCTCAAACCGTAGGAGCGCCACCGTAACCGATTCCGCATGGTGTAACTTCGGAAGATTTAGGAGAGGTCGGGCTCTCATTTGGCAGCCAATTACAATGCCACCGGCAATAGCGACGAATCCAGCGGCGGAACTGCGCTCCGGGTACGGCGGTCGAATTGGTACCAATAGCGGTGGAGGCGTGCGGTTTGGGACAACCCTGTAGCTCATCCGAGTTTCACCCCCTCAACTTCCACTTCCTCTCTTGTACTATCTCTCATTGCCACTTGGGCTTCTCTCTCTCTCTCTCCTTGCTCAAGACTGCGCTCCTCAAGGGTTTACACCCGGGATACTCGAAAGACATAGTACGTGCGCATTAGAACAATAGTAATATCAGCATGATTGCATGCGTAATTGAAATACCATAAACCATTAGCCGGATCCCGGTAAGATTCAATATCGTAGGAATTATTATATATATATAGATATCACACCCGGGCTCTTAATGTCATCTCGCAGTTTACGATCCCAAGAAGTAGACTTCCTTACGTCCTATTCGAGCGACGAGAGTCGCGCCATTACGTCACATTCATAATAGCGCTGTAAAATAAATTTCGGACGTCGTAAAGAAAGGCGTCCGCCTGGAGGTGCAGACATATCGTAAGTGCGAATGTGCTTTCATTACTCCGGGAGGGACTAACAAATCATCACGAATTTTATGTCAAAATATCTTATGACTGATTGCATTCTAGAAGAAAAAAACAAAAGCTTATAGAAATTAAAAATAATATATATCATTAGTAAGTATACACTGAAAAAAAATTCTGGTTAAAAACGAATAAGAAAATCTTGTAGGCGTGATCAAATATTCTGGATATTATAATACAAATTCTGGTTGTTATAATAGACCTCAAAACTTTATAATTTATAATAACCAGAATATTTAATCATGCCTACAAGGCAATTTTTCTGATTTATCCGTTTTTAACCAGAATTTTTTTCAGTGTACGTTTAATATAAACTTGAATTTTATTCGCTCTTTTCATTCTTTTAAATTCAATTTAATCAATCATTAATTTACATGATCGTTTCATTATCATTCCAGTTTAATCATCAATGGCAAGACCTGTCCGAAAAAGATTGTCATCTTCCTATAACAGATCATAGCAAGATTTCTCGATATCTCGCTGCAACAAGCATTACAACTATTATAACAAACGCGACATCGTTTCCGCGGGGTAACGAGTAACTTTTAGAATCAAAGTTGAAGCGTTCCAATCTACGATGCTCTCCAGATTCGTTCGACATCCACCCTCCGTCCATCTCACCCGACGAGTTGTGTCCGCCGCTCCACGAGATACCAAGAAAATTGTCTTTCCCTGGAAGTCCCTCTATTAAATTCTCGTGGTTCGACAGCGGACGTCTCTCGTCGTCGGCGGATAAACGAGGTCGAGCTCGTTGCCGTTCCGACTTCCTGTCGAGCGATTCTCGAGTTCCTTCTTTCTCGGCCGAACGGCTCCTTTTCTGTTTTACGACGCCGGAGATTTTGACCAATCGCTATTGGCCCGAATGGCGGTAAGTGCTAGCTGAAAGTTATGAAGCGACTGTAGTGTTTGTTCGTTATTCTGTCCTGATGTTATTCTGTCTGTCGTCTGCTCTTTGCAGCCATTTAGCGTAAGATCTATTTAGATTCCGACTGAATGTTTGCACAATTTTATCAGATTCAATAAAATAATTTTTTAGTAATCGTGATAATTGTATTATATAAAATTTTGATATATTACGAAAATTTGTTTTTCTTTAAAACTGTAAATGTATGATAAGTGACTTATCTTATCACAGGCTGCGTTCAGAAACTTCACTCGGATTCTGTTTTTTTATCTTTGTCACTTACTGAGAATTGATAAAGATAAAAGGATAAATTTCATTCGAGTGAAGTTTCTGAGCGCAGCCATAGATAGTCAATAACTTCCAACTACTCAAACTGTCTCTCATATGCACATTACACGATAATTAAAAACAGAAAGCATTCATTTGTAGAGTAGCTGACAATAAAAATGAATTTCATATTGCTTATGAACAGTCCTCTCATTGCGTAATGAATAACTGAGTGAGCGCGTAATGTACAAGTTTCTAATACGCGGACGTAATTAGAAGCTTTTACAGCCCCCCAACGTTAAATGAGTATGTTGAGTAAGAGCCTTGTTAACGGTCGTTATAATGCCTCTAAGTTATTGCTCTATAGGAAACTCGGCTGAGCCATAAAATTTTCTGCTTTGCCGTAACGCACTGCGTTATAGTGTTATAGCGCGCAAGCAAACAAAGCGTAATGTTAGGTATTATACTTATTTTCAATTGATTGAGAGAATTGAGAGACATATCGTGTTTGAGTGTGTGTATGTGTGAGATAAAGTTATAAGCAGCATATTCTACAAAATGCGTGGTTCGAAAAAACAGCGCTTTCGTGCTTAGATACATTTTACCAGGATTAAATTTATGTCTTTGGAGTCATTTTTTCATCGTAATACAAAACTGATGCTATTAATTTATTCCATTTTGCTATTTTACACGCGGATCACTCTATATTTTTAAAACTGCTACGTAGTCACGTGCTGCAAAGGCAAATCGATATTCGCCACGGACCCCAGTGCCCTATCGCCGGCAAGCTTACGTTGCGAAATCGAAATACTGAAGACTACCCCGCGACGCACACAATTCATGATTCGAATTTTTATCGACTGCATATTGCGTGTCTTTTCAAAATAAATCAATATTTAAGCCCAGTGACCTCGGGCTACGCGCTTTGCGCGTCCAAATTATTTTGTTGGCTTTAACGCGCCGTGTGAAAATTGCGCGCGTGTAAAGCTCGTTACGCGGATGCCGCTATTTCCGCATCGTCATTCGGTATATTTGCCGCGCGAAACGCCATTTCGATTTTCGCCGTAAAATTGTAATGCTTTGTCGTGGTCGGTGAATTAAATAAATATTAGAGCGCGACGATATGAAAATATTGAAAAAGCGTTGAAATTGCATCGTGCTTGGAAAATTGAGGGGACATTATCTATGCTAAATACACGTTACGCGTACTTGCAAGCAAAATCCGTAAACGCGAAAGTTATCATCAGCAAATCGTTCATGGCGAGCGCGGCGAGAGATTGGACGGGAAATATTTTTCACACATGAGCAAACAATTCCATCGCCATACGGTCGCATACGTCAGCAGCAGCAGCAGCAGCAGCAGCAGCAGCAGCAGCAGCAGCAACAGCACACTTCGGCAGCGCGCGATTACAGATTACACATGCGGTAAGCATATTTCATCTCTGCCACAGGCCGGAACAAACGGGATTTTTCTCAGTCGAGGACAGCCGCGAATCACGCAGTTGATACGGAAGGGCGCAATTATTTCGAATAGCGTCTCTCCCTTTCTTTCTCCGCCTCTCTTTCTCTTTCTCTCTCTCTCTCTCTTTCTCTTCCAGGAAAGCGCGCATTATCAGCGCGAAAGCGCGACACAAAGACTAGCTGAGACAAGAATCGTCGTAAATCACCGGGCGGCGTGGTTCGAACAAAACCAGCAATGCGTATTTCGCAGAACGAGTTGAGAGATAAGACATGAGAAACGCCGTGGAGTCTGTGGAAAAAGAGAGCGAGAGATACCGCACGCGACAAAGGAGAGAGAAATGTTCGCGTCTTTCAGCGACATCGGCGTCGCGCAAGTCGTAGATACGCAAGCAAGGGAAATGAATGGGTGGGAGTAAAGGGATGAAAGGAGGAGGTGCGAATCATAACCGATTGTCTTTTGTTTTCGCCGCTTTGTTTTTACGCGTTTCTCGCACTCGGTGGCCATTTGTTCGTCTCACTACGAGGCCGTGCCTCTCGTTTGGGGCCGGAATTGCCTCGCTTTCTCTCTTTCAGCCCGCTGTCTTTTCGGAATGTTGACGAATTGAATGCCAAAGAAATGTCAGGGGTGGCAGTCAGTACAGAAATAACGAATGCGTGTGCACGATGAATGCTTTTCTCGATGATGATAGAAAGGCCGGGTTTCTTGTGGGACGTGCGATAACAATGTTTATGATATTGCTCGTAAAAATCTACTTCGACAAAAAGGACTCGCAGAAGTTTTAAAAATGTTTCTGGAGCCTCGGAATAATATCGGAAAGAATTGATGTACATGAAACAAAATCATTTTTGTCCCTTCTTCATGTAACCTTATTAAAACAAATAATACAAATATGGAAATAAGAATGTGATAAAAAATGTTTATCTGAATTAAAAAAAATTCGTTAAAAAAAATTTTCACATTTTAATTATAAATTATTTGTCTAATAATTTGTCTAATACACACACACACACACACACACACACACACA
>JAJVSH010000001.1:3942993-4146348 GCA_021460005.1 Tetramorium alpestre
TCATATTTATTTGTAATTTTTATTTGGTTCATAATATTGCATTTACAAATGCATTGAAGAACAAAATTATTATTGGAAAATTACATCATTAGTAAATTCATGAGATGACCGAAATACAGTCCGATAACATAAAATGACCCATTTATCAGAAAATAAATCTGCATAATTCCACTTAATTTTCTTTTGTTGAATTATAATAGCTATATAGCTGTTTAATTGTATCAACATTTGTTGTTAATGATATCCGCAATATCGAAAAACAATTGATTGCGAAATACATAAGTTGTGATTTCTATAATGTATCCAAAATTGATGTTTTAATCCGCCCGATTGGAGTTAATTTATATATTTAATTAATTCATATCTAGAAAGAAATTTGCATAGATATAAAAATACATATTATATCTTTGACTCAAATAATGTAAAAGACAAATTATCACATAGTGCCTTTATTATCTGAACAATTTCCAATAATACAATTTCCATTTCTCAAAGAGATGACCGTTGCAGTGTCAGGTAGAAATGCATTATGATGGCAGAGCAGCGAAACATTAGATATCGTGCATATGAATGACGTCCAGTGGTGTGACTATTGAGGGCAGTAGAATTGTGACAGAGAAGATGGTTTATGGCTTTCATTGTGGGATCAAGAATATCCTGAATACATACAGAATATTAGAAAATGCGGAAATTTAATGCAATTAATATTCTCTTTTACAAGTCTCCGTATGTATGTGTGTATGTGTGTGGGATTATACGAAATTAGATCAAATACCTGGTGAAACGTAGTCATACAAAACGAAGCCATTTCTAAAAGAAAAACTTAAAAGTTTGGCATTTTATGACGTTGCGGAGAGATATGCACGATTTCATAACGCGCTGTGCCAATATATAAAAAGTGTTCAATACAAAGCATAAACTTAGGCTTCCAGATACCAAGATTTGGCTTACGCTGCGTCATTGCCGACGACCTCATGCATAACTGAATCACATTCCGACGAAACTATGCGCACAAAAGAGCTATGAAGTCTGCGTTATTCTTCGTGGAATCTTTATACTATCGTGGAGATATTTCCAATATATCGTCTGTGAGCTTCTCTCTCCTTCACGCTTCTAACGGCGTTCAATAGCGAGAGGAAGCCAAACTCCAGCTTTTCGATCGCGTCTCCTCAAATTTCAAAAAGAAGAGAGAAATAAGTACCGTTCCCTTTTCCCGTGGACGGCTAAAATGAAAAATACAAGACAGAAGGTCGCTATACTATTGACAATCTCTAGGATTGTCTGATCCAGACAACGCGATAAAAATGGATCTTAGTCGAAATAGTGAAATAGCGATGAGACTTATCAAATATATGTAACAAAAGATGTATAATATTTATAAATAAAATTTTGCTGAATCTCTCAGTCTTTCTCTAACTCTTCCATACATGAATAATAACATTACGTAATAAAATGTTCTAATGAATTAAAAATGCAGGCAACAAACAATATAATTACTTTGAAATATAATAATAATAGTAATAATAAAGAGAAGAACAATCCTTTCAATGCATATTATATAGAAACAAATGTTAATAAATATTTTTTTGCTCAATTTCAAATTTTTGGCATGATGATCGATATCAGTTTCCTGCCAATCATTTACACAAGAAAAATTTCAAATTGGTTTTTATATATTGGCGTGGCACCATCAAAAAATTGTTTCAATATGCCACGTCATGAAATATCAAATTTTATCTGTTTTTTACGGGTGGCGCAGCACAGAGCAAAATGTTATTTTAGTGCTGTATGTATTTTGTAATTAAAAAAACATTGAAATATTTTATATAATTTAATGTTAAAATTATTAACGTTGCAGCTTTGCCTCGTATACAGTTTTATAATTCATTCTCTTGCTTTAATATAAATTTAATAATTTATATACTGAATTTTTTGAAACTATCAGATATATGTATAATAAATTGGTACTAGATTAATGCGAATATTTATAAGATACATAAATTGGATGCTGTTATTAATTACTTTATTCCAATTTACGAAATTCTTTTTGTTTTCAAGATGAAAAATATAATATTGTAGAAATTGACAAAACGAGGAACAGCATATCGTTTTTAAAAAATCCAGCGCAAGCGATTGCAAAATAACTTCTTTTGTCACAAATACATATAAAAGGCTCGCATGCGATTGTTCGTTTCGCCCACAATTTCGGCCGTCATTTCAATCGTTCCCGTTTTTTCTTTCCGGTCCGATACGCCGGGCCGAAATTTTAATTTAGCTTTTCCGCTACCGCCGCGAGTCTCGTGGCTGCCGGCCGTTATAGTAAATTGTCGTAAATTTATAGACACGCCCGTAGAGTCGCTCGGTCGGCCACGTTACTATATCGCTCGTTTCATTATTAGTTGTCCGGATTTGCCCGCGTAACACGATCTGGCAGACCGCCAATACTTTTTACTCTTAATTTCCGGACAACCAAAGTAACCATCCGGCGCCCTACGCTCTCCAATCTTTCTCACTTCTCCCTTTACAATTTTTCCTAGCGAGCGCTGCCCTGTGTGTCTCGCGATGGGAATAAATTCACGTAACTCGTATTTAGGTTTGTCAAAAGTTAAAAATCCCATCGAAAATCTAGCGCGTCCGAAGCTGAATCTATTTTTTTTTTTCGTTGAGAACGATCAAACTTGCGAAATTTGATGTGCAGTACTAAACAACAATTTATCTCGAGGTACCAGTTCTCGAACTCGAAAATTATCTAGGGTAGAGAGGCGGACATTATTTTCCGGGCGATCCAATATATTCGTCAAAAAAGTGGGTCGCGGATTACGTAGTTTGTGATTACAACCGCCCCGGATCCGCCGGAGTTGCCGATTACCTCCGGGGCACATTAAAATCTCGGAAGTTCGCGTACGCGAGATTACGCGACTTCGATCGTCTGCGCTTTGAACTCGCACGATCGGCGGGCACGGCATTATACCCTGCGGGTTCCCTTTTGCGCGTCGCAAAACCTCTTCTTCCGAAATCTCTATTATTAACCTCGTTAAGCATAATTAATTACTGCACAGCATGAAATCATTATACTACGTATGTTCTGCGGGAAACATTCGGTTAATGGTTCAACCACCGTGTACATGGGTGGAAATATGTATCGCGGCTGTCCATCACTGCTTGACAAGACTGCACGCATAAATCTTTGTATAATTATTCGCAATGCACGAATGTAATACATTGCGATTAGATTACATCATTTCAACAACTTTAAATAACATGCGCATGAATTTTACGTTTCAGGTCTCGCTATTCTTATAATATATCTAAACGTCTACTTTAATCTACATGTATGAAAAGCATAATTCTACGAAAAGAATAAATTTAATAATGTAGGGATTTTTCAAATTGATTGAAAAATAATTGAAGTGACTTGTTATTACGTTATTATGAAGCTTTACATATGTATATCCGTAGCATACTCGGCAAAACTTTTCAATATTTGAGATTATTCCAAACTATAGAGATACATGTATAAATGTAATCAAGCATCAACACAGTGATGGAAATAACTGTCTCCAAGATGCAGTCTTGAAAAATTTCTATCGCGTTGACGTCTTGCAAAGCGCCAACGATATTTCACCAGCACTCACGCTGTATATGCCGCTGTATATTGAGAATATCCTTAAGGTATCCTGATATATTCAAAACACCCTCTATGTGTACGCATACACGGCTGTATGCGATAGCAAAGCTATCGATAATTTCCAACCGTGCGTTAGAGGGGTCACGCAAATGTGAAACAATGTTTGTAAACAACTCGAAAGCAAACAGTTGGCAGCGGCGTTTATATGGCAAACCGGAAGCAAAGTGGTTGGTACCGACAACTGGTATATATCCGGTTTATACCGTCGTGCGGACGCCGATTTAAATTAACATTCTCTTTGAAATTTGATACTATTTGTTCTGCGCGGTGAGTGATCGAAGCGTGTCGCGATATATTAACGATTGGTTAAAATTAGATTACATCTTCCGCATTCGGGAAATGGCAGATATCGCGATATATTTATCTGACGATTGAAAAGAACCAGATTGAAAAATCCATCCAGTCACGATATCATGATATTTCACTTCATTTGGCAACATCCGACATAGGATCTGATTCAATCTGTTCGCCTAAATGTAAAATGAAACAATGAAAATTCGCGAAATTGTCGCAAATACATAGATATGTACGTACATACATATGTTTAATTAATAATTTCACAAATTCAAACATTTCTCGAATTTCATTCAATTGCATGTATCTGTAAATAATAATGTACAATATCAATAATTGTGATAAATAATAAATAATAATGTCTAATATTATTATGTAATATCTTATATATTTATATATTTTGCAGCGTTATAAAACTGTTTTCGTTAACTGACATGTGATTTTCGCTTTTCTCGCAATTCCAGGATTAACTGGATTTACGTCCACTTTTGTGCTCGCGATTAAACCCTTTCACATCCTATTTTTAATCACAGTTCAGACTGCACTTTTAAAAGTTTAGTGAGTCTATGGACGAGAATAAGGAAGGGTATAAGAGATGAAAGGATCGGTATTACCATGGCCAGAAACAGGAACGGCAATGAAGTCAAACATTGAAACTAATTTGAGAATAACGGTATCACGTCACGGCACATATCGACTTAAACTACTTTCGTCCCGCAATCACGGCATTTGATCCGCTCTCACTCGCAACGAATATTATTATCGAATAATGCTGAAAAGTTTTTAACCCAATACGACTTCGCTCGATTAAACCACATGTTACGGAACAAACCGAGGGAAGTTCGCTGATCGAATCCGCTTTGGTTAGAGCTTGAGCGCGCCGGCCGCTCAAGATATATTAGTCCATCGAGAGGTGCAATGACTATTTTCCTACGATCTAGAATACGGTAGTTGTACAGTAGTTATGTTTCCGTGTAGTTCGGTTTCCGCTGAAATTAGCTCAACTTATAAGAAGAAGATAAATCTATGTCTAATGTGAATTTTTAAATTACAGATATAATTAATTAAAATATGTATTAGTTTATCTATGCAAGTTAAATTAAATTTAAATTAGTTTTCTCCTTTCCTAGATCGGAGTACAGAATATCTCATTTAATAACACAGAAACGACTGACAGGCCTTTTATCGAGATAATTCAATTTAAGTTTAAGGTAATGCAATTTTCGCATAATTTCTACTCTTTTTTAATAGCCATAATTATTTTATAAAGTCAAAATTAACCCTCTTCTAATTAATAATGTTAGAAAGATATTATACCAAAGCTCTTTTTCTCTTTAATTAAGAAATGTAAAAGAGTAAAAAAGGAAAATGAGTTGGTACTGAATAATTATGATAATTTCAAAGAATTGCAACTCTAACAGATTCTAGTATTACAGAGAGAATTCATCATTTTGCGGTTGTGGCTGCGCAAACAACAAATAATTTTATTGCCAAAACAGATCTATAGGGCTAACAGCATATGTTTCTCAGGGGAGATACAAATTATAGCACGAGGCGACGCGACGGAGCGCGTTGCGTGAATTCTCCAACTATATTCAGTAATCGCTATTCACACTCGGAGCGACCACAATTACTCTCTCGGAGTTGTATAACGCAATGCACGGTCACGTACGGTGCACGCATGGATGAGTTTTCCGCAAAATTCGTAAGCTCCGGCATTGTGCGCGTCGTATATGACGGTCGTATCTACTGACTCGCGGTGAGGTTTCCCGCGGCTTTCTGCCCGTATTATAGAACTCGCCGCAAACATTCTACCCCTTGCTGCTTGTTTGCGCGACCGCATTGCTGAAACATGCAGTCGCTGTGATATCAGCGGGAGAAAAGTCGCCTTCGTTCGACCGCAGTGTTAGGACGTTGTACCGCGGTGTGACCGCTTCATTACAACTTCGTACCGAAAACACGGTCTAATAAGCAGGAAGCTCTAAAACGCATCTGGAAAAAGTTTCACGTCCGATATCTGCTGTGTATTCATTTTTGTAACGTTAACGTAAGCGCAATATGGAATATTTAAATAGAATAATTTCAGTGGAGAGCTACGTATGTAGTATACATACCTCTCCAAGCAGCATCGTAGCTAGACGGGGGCCGTAATTAAAAGTCAATATTTGGTACCTAAGTATCTCGAGCAGATATAGAAAACAATATATGTATATATAATATATATGAAAAACAATATATATATGTATAAATATAATATAAAAACTAAAAAAGTAATTATTCGATTAATGTATACATTTCAGTGCTTAATTGACATTTACGTGAAAAACCTTTAATGATACCTAAATGTATTTTAATTGTATCCGTGGTATTAGTAAAATTTTTTATAATTTTATCTAGAAATTTGTATAATTTTATAGGAAGCAAAACTACGTGCTTATCCTGGGCGCCAGGTTTCTAGTTACGTTATTGTTTTCAAGTAGTAAAGTGACTTTAAAGGACGACATATAGTCTAGTAGTAGAATAGACATCAAATAGACATCATTTCTTCACATCACTCTGTGGTACTTGGATCCAAGATCATTATCAACCAATTTTGCAATATCTTAATAAATTTAATAAAAAGTCTAAAAATTACGATTAACTTCTGTGTAATATATGCAAAGTGATATTTTGCTGAAAAAAGATACAAAATGCTGGGAGATTAGTATTTAAGCTATTTCAATCTTTTTTTTATGTGTTTATCCTTTACAATTTTTTAAAACAACAAAATTAGTTCATTCGACATGGTATTGTGTAAAAAGCTACTCGCTCGAATGCACAACGTCACGACTTACGTGTCGACCCACTACCATTTTGTGCCAGAGATTTCGAATTAACGAACTTTGAAATAAATGTTCGTACCGCATATTCATAAGATGACAGGAGCAATCACGGGCCCGGGAACTAATTAAATCGTTGTGCGCCAGCCACAGCGCGACTAATTGTAAGCCGCGCGGAATCCGTCGTCGCGACAGGACGAATTTCCGCGTTGTTAGTATTCATATTAACCACGCTTGGACTAGCCAACCGCGATTCGTCCGACCTGAAAAAAGCAATCTCGTACTCTAGCGTAATACTAATACATCAGCTACTTGTTTAGACCGTCGTCCGCATACATGTTGTAAAAATCTTGCGGGGATATTATTTTTTGCATAATTGAAGCAGCATATCTCGGGACACAAAGATATTAAGACTCACGTAGACCGTTGATATTGAAATTTCAATCCGAAAATTATTCAAACTTTTCAAGAATGTTCTCAATCGACATTTCACACAGTTTGAGACAAATTGTAGTTTTTTTTTCGGTCCTTTATATTTTTCTTTTGTTATCGTAGCTGAAATCTCGTGATATCTCCGTTGGAAAAAGCCGATGTCTATGCACATCTCGCGTAAGTATATATCTAGGAGCGAGCGCTTAACACCGAGTTTCATCTCTGTTGCAGGCTTCACCGTGTGTGTCCCCACGTTTCAACGTGAATACACACGAATGCGGTGTTTACTGACGCAATATGCCGAATCCCGTATTTGCGTTACTATGGAATATGTTGCTCCCAGGCGATACGAATCACTGATTTTACACACGCGTTTCCGGATGCCGAATCGCTTTCGACTAGCACGCTCGGACTCTGAAAATAGAATACGGCACGTTTTGTTCCGCAAGCTTTTTCGTTCGATTTAATTTAATTATTTCTCTCTCCCATTGTTCTGCTAACAAAACCAAATTGTAGTATTGTATAGATTTTGAGCAAATTCTTACATATTCAATAAACTTACATAATCTTCCGCAAGATAATTTTATAATAAACAAGTCTCTCTGTATTTTGAATATTTATCTAAAAAGAAAGAAAGAAAGATCTATCTATATAAATTAAAAAACCGATATAAATTATACTTTTTTAATTTATGTAATTTTACAAATTTTATAGATTTTACATATCTTATAAATACTGTAAAATACTTTTTTTCGATTAATATTAAGAAATTGATATTAAGAAACAAGATATCATTATTGATACCATTCACTTTGCCCAATTCAAAAATAGAGTTTCTAGAAATGAAACGATACAGGAAAACATTGTTAGATTGTTGTCTGGTTGAAGCACAAATCTAGTTTAATCGGATAAAATCACCCTTTGAATCCATCGTAAATACGTTACGAAGTGAGCTCTTCACCAGATCGAAGAGTCAAAGTTCCGAGTGTAGTACTCCTCGCCGGGGCATTCGCATTTTGGCGAAGCGAGTTCCCGGGATTTTCTCGCATTTTTCGCAAGTTAGAGGTAAAAGCCACCAATTGCCACGCTTTCCACTGCTCCATTCGCAGCGAACTTGATGGAGTGACTGTAACTCAACGTGTCGAATCGACAGCTGCGGCGAAACTTCGAAGTCCAGTTACAATGGGACCGTTGCGCGGGCGCGACGGGGTCGGGTGCAAGAAAAGGGGTGAGAAAAGTGGAAAGCGCAGACGGAGGGTTGCCTGTGTTTTCCACTCCATTTGGTATTTCTTTCATAATGCGTACGCAGTCTACTTTTTCGTGGCCGTCGTCACTTGTACTTGCCGTCGGAGATTCCACCATTCAGTGCCCCTTGGACGTTCAATCCCCATCGGACATTCGTCCCTTAAGAGCCGCGCATCCATCTATTGAGTTTTTTCGAGCGTGAAAATCTTCCATCGCACTTTCCTTTCGGGGACAGGAAGCTGTTCATCGACAGACGTTTTCAGAGCGATGTCGCATAACGATCGAGATATAAAATTTTTACGTTGCACTTAATATCATTTTCTTTATTTAAAAGAAAAGATTATTTTTATTCGATAATACAATTTACATAATTCTATGACGGAAACTGTGCGTATGAGCCATTCAATTCGATGCCTATCTAAGATAATTAGCAATTTTTTATTTTTATAAAATAAATAAATTTTGTTATTAATAATGATAAATTGATGATGCAAGTTTTATCCAATTTTATTTAAATTTTATTTTATATTTGCGAAATTTTAATTACTCTCAAATGCACATAAAAATTTGTAAAGAATATTATCTATCATAAATTCTCCTTATTCGGAAAATCTATCTCAAGCTTCCAAAATTTTACATAAGCATTTTACGAATTCTGCAATATACAAACTCTTCGAGGGTTTCGATCTAAAGAACAACTGTTAGAGAGCGTGCACCTCAATCTCAAGGAAACTATTTCAACTACGTACAGTACGTGCTACATTTTGATATCACATCGTAAAGCAGATCGTAAAGCAGATCGAACTCCAATTAAATTTCTAAGCGCGACTAATACAACTTTACGAAACTTGAACTACTATGCTATTACGTTGTCTTGCGCCTACATGCGTACTTCTGTATCTAATCTAACGCGACGAGAATTGTATTTCCTTCGTAGGACTCGTATTAACATAATATAGAACGAAATGGTGAAGACTAAATGAAGAACAGCCAAACGAGAGTATTAGCATATTTCCATTGCTAGTTGGAAAATACGAAGGAAGAATTAAACGGGTCATGAAAAGCTGTCCTAGGGGAATTATTTCCATTTAACGGCCCAGCTCCGGTTCCCGTCAGTCCTGGCAAGCAGTCACGCGGGCACGATAACGAGACGTTCGCAATTATTCAGGTGGCGATAATTATGGCGAGTTATTTCGTCAGCGATGATGCAATTTGCCGCGTCACGTCGAGCGATTTTTCAATCCCACGGGTTTTCTTTTCGGCGAACTCCTTCTTGACGAGGAGTTTGAAATTCCCCGGCAGGCTTAATGAGGCCGACTAAGCTTCGCCGAGATGTCGGAGAAAAATGTCTCATGTACATTATATATGGCTCAGAAATCTTTGACCATTTCTCGATAGAAGAAGAAAATTTTAAGAGGATTTCTATCCCTCCACATCTTTCACATATTTTTTTATAATATTGATAGCATTCTGAGAGAGATTTTAAAATAGAAAAATTTTTTAAAATTTAATTCTGACAAAATTTAGAGAGATGGTAAGATTTAAGAATATTTTATATTGTAGATTTATTATTTATTTAAAATTCTAATAATTTTTTTTTATTAACAAATATTATTTAATACTTTATTAAACAATTTATTACATTATTATGTTTAAACAATATGAAACCACCAACAGATGTGTATTGTTTTACCTGAGAATCTTGGATAAGAAATTGGATACAAGCAATTCGACACTCCCTTACACACATATGGACACATGCACACATCCACACGCTTTGACTCTTTCTTATAATATATCAATTTATCGAGGTAATTAAAATCAAATAAAGAGACGGAAGCAATATTGTACGAATACGATACGAAACAATGAAGTAACTCTGTGACGCGGTTGACGATAAAGAGCGGATTGGCAGGATTAAAATATCCCCGTGTTGCTTCAAAAATATTGGCCAAGGGAAATTGATATCAAACATAAATGCCTGAAATTGGTTAGTATCGATTGTTAGATATTCATCCGGCTATGTCCGCGAATGCTATCGGATTTCAATAATTTATTACAATTCCAATTTCGTTCGCCCTTTTGCTCCGCGACTATCGGAATATTTCATTCTAGATGGGATAGATTTCTTATCTCTTAATTGATTCATATTAGATCCCTGGATGTTTCATTATTATCAGCGATAAAGTATAAAAAGTTTGAAGGGGATCTTTTATCCACAAAGTAAAATTCTGTTCCCAATCATTATCGGAAAAACTATTTTCTTAAATAACAGCTTTTAAAAAAACCAAGTACTTGTATCAATGATCCTTTTTTTATTATAATGGAGATTCATTAATTAGTAATCGTAATTTTAATAGTGATTTTTTTTCAAAATGACTTATTCGCAATATTCCCTCTTTAGAACACACTTAATATTATTATTACAACCTCTTTCTTTTACGAATAAGAATGTTTATTCGTTTCTCAACTCCCAAAGGATGCGCTGAGAGCCGTGACATTAATTCTCACACTCTTAAACTCCAAAGACGGTCCTATAAGCGGGCGTAAACTTCAGCAAAGTGACTTCAAGCATGCAACGAGAAAGTGAACTAACGCTAGTACCTTCTAATTGATGTTCCCTAATTGAAATAATGTCTCACCATCGCCTCTGGCCGAGTTCTCGCCGTAATATCCTGCGAAATTCGCAGGAGCGCAATTTATTTCTTGCATTCATTTGGAATCTTAATTTTCATTTCCCGGTTTCGGAGTCGTTGTAATTACACATTGATCCATTGAGTTGCGCGGCGGAGGTGGAATTAAGGAGAATCGTACTCACTCTCCGAGTACTCTCTGCGCAAAATACCTGGCGTCCTTTCGCTTTTGATTCACTGATAATTATGCCGTGCTACAGCGAATAATAAGCGACAGAAGTTTTCGCTTCTTCCACCGCCGCGAACTATTCATTGCGGCCAGTCGGATAAATTATTTATTCTGTGCCAAGAACTTTAAGCGAAACGGACGGTAGAAAGAATTTCCGTGTGCCTCTCGCCATTCCCACAATTTATTTCGATTCTCATGGCACGAAGGATAAATTCACTGGTTGAAATTCGCGTGATAATCCTGAAAAATGTTACTTTTGTGCGAACAGCACGCGGACGTTATGAGCAAAATATACTCGCCAATGGTAACATTTAAAAATTCTTCAAAACATCTCGTAGCAATGTGTGATCTAATTAATAAGGAGTATTACCTTGTCAGAAGAGTTTTGTTCTATTTAATTGCAATTACGCTTATAATTAAAAAAATATTTTAATAAATAGAATAATATATTTAATGCATGTAAATTCACTAAAATAAGCCACAATGCTCGTAAACAAATTTTACATGATAAAAATATCTCTGATTGCGTTAAAATGTCATAACGGAAAGTTCAAATGTGTTCTTAAAGAGGCAATTTAAGTAAATTTTAGTCGTGAATTCAAGCATTCTTTGAAAGCACTTACAGCGCTACTTCGTCATTCCAAACGAATCTTCCGAATGGCTCAGAATGAAGCTCTTGAATGGTAGAATCTTTCTGTGCTCCCGTTCTCGCAATTTAGTTCGAAGAAACGAGCAGTGAATTTATTAGTTGTAAACCGTGCGAAAAATTCTTATAAGTTATTCTTATAATACAGCTGACATTTTTATATTCAAGTTTGAGCTCGGCCGAAATTATTCCTCTTGTATCTTATTCCCGCACCCCGCGTATATCATGCGCTGCACGAATATAAAGGAAGCGAGATCTGGATCGGCCGAGGAGGAATTATACAGCGGGTAAGTAAGCCCTTACGTAAAAAATAGATACAAATAAATATGCAGCAACTTAAATCACAATTACAATTTGACGCGGATATGAAGATGCACAGTCTACATGGTTCATGTATATGTATACGTATGCAGCTGCACAGGACGCTGACCGCAATAACTCAGGAGTTCGTTATTCCGGTAGACATCAACGTTCATTCGGGTCGAAAAAAGATGAATCCGACATAGAGTTGCGTAATTCACGCGGGCAAGTCTAAAATATGTTCACACCACGGGCAAGGCCGGAAGACAAATCTCGGTATGCGCGGGCAAAAGAAAATTGGACACCTCGGGAGCACGGAGAGAGCGCGCGGACGCGCAATCTACGCTATAATTCAACCCAATCTCCGCAAACAGCAGTTTGGCCTGTTCAAATCCGGCGCCGATGCGCAGGCAGTCGCAGTTACATATTTTATGGCTGCAACATCGGAAGGGGCGAGAAGAAAAGCCGAGATTAGACGCGAACGTCGAAGACAATCGCCCTCCCCCTCTCCTGCCCCCGGGGCGTTGGACAATTTGCAAATAGCCGATGCTCCGCGAAAATTTACGGCACGCTGGTGATATTTCATTATAGGTTTTCATGGACGTCACGTTGCGCGGGGGCACACATGTACCTCAAGCGTAATATATGTCCTCACGTACCACATAACACATCTCGCGTATGTGCAACGCGTGTCCGCGCGAACTCGCGCGACTCGAACTCGGGTCACGTACTCGTGATAAATGCAATAACATATAAACTGTGGCGAGAATTAGAGCCCCCATGGCGATTTATATCGAGGCTTTTCACTCCCCGTTCTTCGCTCGTTCTCTCTCTCTCTCTCTCTCTCTCTCTCTCTACCCACCCTCCGTCCCTTTCTCCCGCCCTGGAAGACCACTGAGGTGCGATGGCCAGTGGCGGGTTAGTAAAACTCGCCGTCTACAGCCGTATCGTGAAAGTTTCGCGAATCACCGGCAATCCACGTCGATTTATGCGAGTCGTAAATAAAAAAAAAAAGAGAAAGAGAGAGACGTAGAGCGAGGAGAGGAGTAAGAGAAGGAAAACCGCCTTGAGCTCTGACAAATTGGTTCCTGGAAATTTCAAGCCCTCTTTCTAGACTTTAGCCACTCGAAGCGTTGCGGCTACTGGGTGCGGGAAATTGAGTCGTGCCACCAATCGGAACTCAAGGCTTTTGCCGGAGACGAAAGAAGAATGTGCATTCGACATGTGCGCGCGTTGAATAATTTCGCGAGCATCGAGTGCAGATTCCTTGTCGCCTCTTGTTGAAAGTTGCGAAGGAATGACGTGGTCTCTTAGAAAATAAATGTTGGTCCTGATAGATATTAATATTCTCCTCGCATTCGCAGAGTAATTATGAATGTAAGAATTATAATACGTTAAATCGTAATTATTTTACTCAGTTTAACTATTTGTTAAACTAAATTTGACTGTTTTATATTTTAAAGATGACACGATACAATAATATTAGTTGTTCTTAATGATGCAACTTTTACTAAGTATCTTATTAATTTTAAATATGGAAATGTTTCAAATATCTGATTGCTCGAAATTAAGTAAAGGATCAAAATAAAAGAATTCGAAATTATATCTAATATTATAACTATATCTAATTATTAAATTATTAGTAATATGTAGAAAATTACAGTTTTAGAGAAGTAGAGAAAATGTTGCAGAAGTTTCGGAAGTCTACATCTGAAGCGGACAGTACGCGAATCGGTTAGATCAGAGTTGAAGTGCGGAAAATTAGGTGTCAGGCTTGGTAAGAGAAAAACAACAGGCGGTACTCATTGTTCCTGTGCATTCATCTTTCGCTATCTGAATACCAATATTTTTTCACGACTTGACAGATTCGATCAGTACGATTTTCCTACGTACACTCTTCTTCTGTCTCTGTCAATCTTCTTTTGTAGATCCATTTGTTGCCTTCACGCGCGTAAATAATCAGAGCGATTTATTCGAGAAATGTGTGTGTATGTGTATGTGTCTCGGTACATTTTGCATATATTTAATTAATATATCGATCGCGTGAATCGCTCTCTTCATAATCATAGAGTAAAATATAGGTATCACAAGACAGTGATGAACATAAAATTCTAAAATTTTAAAATTGTAACTAATTAATCTGCTTTTTGATTAATATAAAGTAATACTTTAGATAATTTTTGTATTTATACAATAAATAGCATAATTTCAAAATGCAAAGTTATTCTATCAACAATCTTTCTTTTGTCACAAAATCATATAAGATTAAAACGTACAGGCAACGGTTAAGAAAAACTATTTGAATGTTTTAGCATGTAAGGGTATAGATACAATAAATAAAGTTACAATCGCTTGAAGACAATCGATAGATTCACAAAAAAAATTGGAGAACAGTAAACAAAAAAAATCACGAATTTCGATCGCGAATCTGCCACGACGTGAAAAATGTTGGTATTTAGCAGCAAAAGAGATGAATGCATGTAGATAGAGGTGATTAACATTGTTTCGGCCTATGGGAAGCCTCAAGCGTGAAATCCTGGACGGAGTTCCTTCGATACGCCGAGATTGTAGAGCGTAATCTCGAGAGGTGTCGATGTAATCGAAAGCAGCAATTTAACGTGCTCGGGTGTTATGGCACCAGATAGGTAGATTTACGTAGATGCATACACAGGCGTTGGATGCAGCTTCGATTACACGGCTATAGGCGCTACAAGCGCCATACTTTGATCCTTTGTGTACGTTGCATATCTGGAGAGACCCTTGTGCAAATTACGCTCGACTACAGAGGATCCCGGCTTCGTAAGAATGCTCGACGATTCGATGAAAGCGAATATGTCACGAGTGCTTCTCTACTGAAAAGATGTGTGTTTCGAGAATTTGACGTTATGTGTAAAACCAATATTTAATTAAAAATTTAACAAATTAATCAATCTACCATCTTACAAATTTCAAACATCTTGCATTAGCATATAAGTATAAACGTTAACATTATCACATATATACTTTCTAATATTATGAGGCAAATTACAATTATAATAATATTTATTATGTCGTAGTTTTTTATAAAATATTAAGTCCTTCCAACTATATTTGTCAGTATGAAATTTATTTTTATTACGTTATATTAGATTTGTTATATTTACTTATATAGATTTATTATATAATTATTATATAATTACATCTTTACTACAATTCTTTTTCATTATCATTTTTACAAAACTTAAGTTATATTGTATATTGTATATTAAAATATTGTATGTACAGAAAAAATAAATTATATATTGATAGATATTGGTAATTGACATGAAATTATAGATAAAGTTATCGAAAGCAGTTAAAGTAAAATATCAGATTTTAGAACCAAGTGTCGTTTACATTACATACTGCAATGTAGATCCACCGGCGATTAAAGATGAATAGCATCACTTGCAAAGCGTTATTCAGACTGTGCAAACATCACGGACCGTTCACTTTAAGCGCGAGGGCGTCAATATGTGCCTTCGTCCTAAAGATACGAGCTCATTCGCGTGTTGACGTATACCTATGTAATTCACGTTACATTGCGCGTATAATGTAACTCGTGCCATATACACGTTCCGGCGCCATCCCCGTGTTAAACCGCAGCTGTCGATGACAACTCTCTCGTTGTTAGTCACGAAATTACGTTCCACCGTCGCGTTCGAGGTATTCCGGAAGGCGCAAGAACGTCAAGGGAGACGCGCGTATCGGCTGAATTATACGGCGGTTCGCCTTGCCCCTCTTCCCACCGTCCGTCCAATTATTAACTATTATTGCATCATGACCGTGCATTCGAAATTGAAATTTCGCAGATATTCTCTCGCTCCGGCTTGCCCTACAATTCCGCAATTTTTATTTGAACGCCGTTAAACTATTTATAATATTAATTCTCGTGTGCTAATCGAAGAATCTTCTAACACGCTTATAAGAGAGTTACGTGAGCTCAAAAGGAGATTAAGAAAATATTTAGATGTACCGAATTATATAAGGGTCTTATACGAACTTTTGGTGGACTTTAGTGATGCAAAAGTTACTGACATTGAATTTTCATCAAGATTACACACGCAACTAATGATATCTATCTAAATAAATTACTTGAAATAATTGTACATAATTTAATATAATATAATTTACAAAATATATGAGTAAAAAAGTCTTGAGAACTATAAGCTGGAAATTTACAGACTTACTGACTAAAGCAAATTTGCACTCTCGGTAATGTGTTATCCCTTACATCGTGAAGGAGCCGACGACTCCTAATGGTAACTCAGTTACATCGTAAGCATATTGTGCAGGCACAACATGCACTGCAACATTTCGCGCCGCTCCTCATTACCTGATCGCGCTCTTACGCCCGTACTCAGAAACTCGCAGCTCGACGTATTGAGCAGATTAAAATATAAACTCGCGAATAAATTGTAATTTCGACCCTGCGTTAAATTACTCGTATAAATTTACGACCGGAAAGTTTGAAGAAGCGCCCTAGCGGGGTGCACATAGCGCAGCGCCGGAGTTTCCATTTAATTAACGCTACCGAATTACGAACTTAACGATTCCGCCTTTATTCGTCGTCGAAATTACAAGATTCCGATTTTAGAGCCGCGCCGCTCGTCGCGCGAATAAAATCGCCTTTGCGCCTTTCAGTTATACGGCTTCCCCCGGGTTGAACTTGTTACAAAGTCACCTCTTTCGAGTAAGTAATACCATTTGTCCGCGAAAATTCCAGGTTTTGGAATTTCCGCTCCGTATCCTCCCTGGAAAGGGACGTAATCCGGTCCTCGAGGCGATTTCAATTACACCGGCAGCGTAACTACTAATGCGCCTCGGTCCTTCATAAGGTAAGCGACAATGCATAGCTAGGACACGTAGACACGTGCGCATGCACAAACCGGGAGAGAAGAGCAGGCGAGAGGAGAGGACCGAGCCCCGGAGAAGGAAACCGTTCCCCGGATCTCCGAGGCCCGGTGGCACCGAGCCCTCGTCGTCGCAGGCAAACGTGTCAAGTTGCCTTAGGCAAAGCTAACATCGGGGGTACCTTGAGATAGATATATATACGCGCCGTACCGAGACACGTCAGGACACTAGAGAGACAATTCTAGTTAGTGCCCGGTTTCAACTCGACTCTCACCCTCTCTCACCTCGCCGTCCCTCCTTCTCTTTCCTCCTCATTCTGCCCTCTGTTCTCGTCGTCGCTGTCTTCTGAATCTTCTCTCGGCGGCAATCGCTTTTGTATTCTTGTACTTTACTCGTGCTACTTGCTAGGAAATATATTTTCCGTAACTAAGGAATCAAACGCCATAACTCATTTTTTACCTCATTAGGATCTAGCTCAATTAATGACAATTTATATATTTTGGAAATTTAGTAGACTCAAAGATTTAAAAACATATCAATTTGCATCAAGAGATACAGTAGTCTCGCGCCAAGTATATGCATCTGTTACATGCTTCTGAAAGAAAAATACAATTACTTTTAACCTCAACCATAATTTTATAATATTTCTAACGATAAATATGAGTAACTTAGCTATATGCATTATTATGTTGAACATGTTACATGCTTTCAGAAGCATGTAACAGATGCATATACTTGGCGCGAGACTACTGTATCTCTTGATGCAAATTGATATGTTTTTAAATCTTTGAGTCTACTAAATTTCCAAAATATATAAATTGTCATTAATTATCGTTAGAAATATTATAAAATTGTAGTGTGGCCAAAAGTAATTATATTTTTCTCTCAGTGTGTAGTATTTAAGATTGTAAAATTCAAGAAATCCAAGAAAATATTTAATAATAATACTAATGTAAGAAAAATTCGTGTAATTATTGTAAGTAAAAACTTATAAGTAAAATTGGCAGAACACGATACTGGGACGAGGGAAAGCAACAACTTATTTCTCTCTCTTTTGGCATTAGTTATACGCGGCGCGAAGGAGCGTACAAATTTCGAAGGGCGTCAGGTTGCCATTATGGTAGCTGCTGAGCCTCATGATACTAAGCAGATTGCACGTATAATAGGGTAGTCTTCGTATGACTAGCTTATGTCAACAGCTTTACACTTTACATTCGTGGCGAATGCGACTGGAAGGTATCTCGCAGTCGATTACCGAGTAAAGTGTTTAGTGACTTTCGTCTACGTTATTAAAGAAATATACATGCGTTGTTTGTTACACTGTAAACCGCAATTTTGATAATTAGTAAGTATTTGTAAGAGTTCTGAAACAAGATTTTTAATTAATAATGTTTCGCACCTATGCTTTCTGAAGATAAAATCAATAAGCATTGTATTATTTTGTTTCAAAATATATACACGACTTCGTCGAAATTCTCTTTTCAGTAATATCAAACTAATTTGCAGTTTCTTCAAGTCTTTTTTATCTTAATTATCGTAAAAATGATACAAAAGGTCCAATAAATTATCTTGTTTTCATCTATTCAGCTATGATTGCGCGATCCTCATGAATTCCTGTCGCGATATTGTTTTAATGAGTGAACCGAAATTTCTCTCAACTTCAACTAAAATAATGGCTCTTCTAATCTGAACAATCGAGACAGCTCACATAGAATTGTTGCAGAAATGTCGGCCCGCAAGGCAATTGCATTTTACCTCACATCCGCGGCATACATCCACGCGGAATTTCCGCGCTTGCACCCGCTTCCTGCATTTTGTCACGTACATCTTCATCATGCTCGCTTCAGCGCGGTTTCCTTTCAACGCGAGCCGTCGACCCACTTTGGAATTGTGGATCGATTCAAAAATATTTTTCACGATAATAACTCCTGCGATTGCGAGAAACTGATTCCAAAACGCCATCGCGCACGTCCGGTCGAATGCGGTATGGCTGCGGAATATCGAGAAAAGATTTTCCCGGTGTAACTGAGCATTCGCGCATTGGTACTGATCGCACAGTTGTACTTTAAAACCGTACTGCAGCATGTTTGTTTATACATACAAGCCGATATCGAAAATAATAAATTTAAAATAATTTTTAAAAATTATTTACGATAAACCTTTAGAAGATTTTCATCATTAAAGAAAATTTTTTCATTAATTAACTGTACAGAAACTTTATTATACAAATTTCACATGTAAAATTTTATAAAAATGACTTAAATATGTAAAAATATAAAATTTACAAAATAATATATTTTTTAACACTAAGGTATTATAAGCAATAAATGGTGTAGCCATTACTACACATAATTGATTGAAAATTATACATCTGCATTTTGTACATTTATTATTTTATTCATACGCAAATTTTATTTACACTACTTTCTATGATAATAAATAATTCAGTAAATTTAATTAATACCAGAAATAGATTGGTATTTATTTGTTTATTTTAATTTCAGTATTATATGAACTTTATTACACCAGAAACAAACAAAACAAATGGAAATAATTTTCCACGAAAACATAAATTTTCGGCAAAAGCATTAACCATATTTACAAAACACAATATCCAAAGCGAGAGAGAGAATGCTTTCGTATCTTGTATTTATTATAATTAAAAAGTGACTACTTCCACGAATACTAAAATAATTAGCGCAACGATAATGGCGCAAAATGCATATGCGCTGGATGTATAACAATCAACGAACGTTCGATTGGCATGTAAGAACCATTGAAAATTCTAATCTCGTATGCTTGAGTTAATTACTTGCCACGTTTACTGCATAGTGGAGCATTACGAATTACGCGTATGGCAGAAAATCAAGTTTACACTAACTGCCTACCGTAATTTCCACAACGGATGACTGAGTCATTATCGATCGCAATTTCTGAACAATTGCAGGAATATCCGCACGGGGAATAACGTGTGTATCCTTGGTTCGTCGTAATCCGCGCACGGTCATACAGTTATGCGTAATTGCACTCACGCAAGTTTCGACGAATTCACGTGGAACGGCAGGAAATCGGATAATTCAATTCTCATCGGTTTAATGCCCGCTCTTTCCGTTGGAAGGGCCGCGATATTAAGCGGATTATCGAAAACGTAGAAATTGACGACAGACAGGAGAATTGTCGGGCATCGCGTTCCGATATTGCGTCTAATTGACATCTAATGGATCTCCCGGGGAGATGCGTTTCTCCTCTCCGTCGTGAATTTAATTCGATCTTCACGTCGCCTTCGTAATGGATATAAGCCAGGCACCAACGAAAATCAATGAGAGACACCTATCATACTGTGCCTTCTGCCTTCACGAGTGCTCAAACACATGCACGTGGCAAATGGAAAATGAAAATTAGACTTTGCAAGTCGCAATGCGTATGAAAGAGTATATAATATGGATGATGATTTTTTAATTTAATTTAAATTGTTACAAAATTAAAACAAGAAAATACATAATTAGGTTAATTTACTACCATTACAAATTCAATGCGCTAATTGTTTCTTATCTCTAAAAATTGATTTGTTTCTAGATTAGAGAAAATAGCTAGCCCCGTTTCCGGTTGTTCTAGAAACATATAAATTTACGGAATGATATATATAGTGAAACAAAATATATATATGATGTCTTTCGGATATTACATAGAAATTGTCGCTAATTACATAAAAACTGTATGATGTGGGGCCGTGCTCCGTACCTTAGCTTTAGTTTTATTCAAAGAACCGCATATCTACATATATAGTCCTGGAGTGGCATTACCCTCCGCCTCTTCCTGCGGGATTTAACTTTAAAGCCAGGCTGGCAATCAAGATACAGAGCTTACGTGCTTGAGCCCAAAGTTACACACGTTTTACGTACCAATATCCATTTTCTTGAAACCTCTCGGATGGTGACTGTGACTGTGCTGCGACTCACACACAGCTTAGCCCGCGAAGAAATACGCGGGGAAAACCTAGCCGGCTCCTTCCGCCATCCCGCCGTGAATTAATTCGGAATTAACACGGATCGCAGACGCCAACCGGCAAGCGCTTAATTATCGACAAAATAGAGCGTACCGTAGAGACCCACCCGTCACACTCTGTCCGTTCTAAGAACTTTGTGAATAATTAAGCATGCCCACCGGCGCGCCCGTACTAAATGGAATTACTAATTCGTCGATGCAATTTTATCGTTAATTGGCCAATTAACGATAAAACGCAGAGCGTTGAGATGCCGCGGGAATTGCTGCGCTTCAGATATTGTTTTGAAGCTACTTACATTGCAGCTTTTATTATGGGATAATGATGGGAAAGATCATATTCCTTTTAATTTGATTTCCATTTTCTTTCCGTAAAACATGCGATTAATATTTTATAGTTCGGATAATAATTTCTTTCGATCATTATCGCAAGTATAATATGAATATTAGAGTAATTAAATATATTATTAATTTTTGGTATTATCAATTTATTACGCCATTGTTCTTTTCTAATTACTCATTCTTCTAAATACTTATTTTAATTTCTAATTCGTTTATTAATTAGAAATCCTAATTTATACATGAGATGCAAAGTAGTCAAATTATAATTTAATCGCGGTATTTTTAAGTGTTCTCGTCTTCCGCGCGGCGTATCGATTTTCTGCGTGTAACCGCAAGTAATCCGACGCGGCGTGGAAAGACTGAGGGTGCGTACGTACGATTACCGGTTGCATTGATTTTCGGATCGTTCTCACTTGCACCAACCATCATCACTCTTCGCGAGGCGGGAGTTCGCGCTCCCTTCCCTGTCGTCCTAGAATTATCGCGGATTTCTGAATAGCTGGTAGATGTGTAATTTGCGAGCGCGAAACGCACCTGCCTATTGGGACGCGAGTGTGTAACAGTGTTAAATCACGCATTGCACAGCGCAATGGAAGGGGCGAATGAGTTAAAAAGGACCGAGTCGTGCTGCGGGAAGCAACCACCGCGTAGCAGGTGGTTGTGCGATACCTCGTGTTTTTATGACGGCGAAAGAAAACGAGACCAGCATAATATAACTGTGACCGCGATGGAGAGAATTTGTCTGATTTTTAGCAGGTAGCGTTTAATAAGCCGAGGAAGTCGTCGAAAAGAAAAAAATCTTTTGTACTTTTATAGGAATTGTCCGAAAATCTTCATGCATAAAATGCTATAAGGTATAATATACTGTACTATACATATATATACATATATATATATAATATTATAGTAGTTTTTTAGGCTCATGTTCATTAAACTTTTTGCGTCTATTTTTATTTCTAGAATGTTAACATTTGTTCGAATGTTTTTGAAAGATACTTTATAGTAGGAAAACAATTACTTTATTCATAATTTATTACGCAGTGGTTACAGGGCGCTACTTAATTCTGAAGAGTAATTTGCATACTAATATTTTATATACTTTATAATATAGTATTCTGTTTTATGGTTGAAAAATTAAAACATTTATACTTCTATAATATCGTTGTAAATCGGAATATTTATGATGATTATTTATTTTTATGACAATGTATTTTTTTAATAGAATTTCTGTAGACTTCTGAACTTGCGCCGCAAAAGCATACATAGATGTAGTTCAAGAAATTAATTCAATGTTTACACATAAAATTAATTTAACGATTACTGACTTGTATAAATTACCACTGATTTGTACAAATAAATAAAATTAAGAATAGAGAATTTACTAGTTGTTGCACAAATTTGTGATAAAAGAATAAAAATATGAACAGAATGTCATTTAATCAAACAAATTGTAAATTTAATCATGCTGTTTCTTTCGATTAAATTAATCGTGTTTACGGATTTATAAATGATTGCTGGCAACGTTAAGATTTTGCAACGTGACATGACGGCAATCTGCAAGAAGCTTACTGCTCGACTTAAATGCTCTCTGCGACGAGGAAATAATTACTACATACGAGGGAATACGTTATGTAGCTGGCAAACTGTTACGTAAGGGTTAAACTGTTATATAGCTATTGTATTGCATTTCAGCCATATGTAAACCGAGGAAACGCATATTAGCAATATTATATATGCTTATTAGTGCGTAATTGTGTACATAGTATGAAATGGTAATTGAAAGTAATTAACGTTACGTTGTACCTTTCATTGTATCGAAACTTTTTGAAGCCCTTGAAATACAATACAATATGAAGAAACAAAAGAGGAAATACACTGTAAAAAATTGTAAAAGTATACCTATTATAGTATACCTATTATATAGTGGGTAAGTTTGAGACCCACTCTAAATGGTAAATTTACTACTAAAAACTGTAAATTTATATAAATTTTTGCATGTTTCTAACTCTACATATAAATTTTGCAAAAATTTTCTAATTTATTTTTCCTTGTGCATACATTGTAAAAAAAATTTACAAATAAAAAAATTATTTTTATTTATGTACTGCAAAATTAGAGAAACACGTAAAAATTTATGTAAAATTACACCTATTATAGTGGGTCTTAAAATTACATGTAATTTTACATAAATTTTTTACAGTGTAGGTAATAATAAGTAATAAGTAATTTTTTTCAACAGAGAGTATCACGATAATAACTGTAATAGATTGATGGATGTAACGATGTTGTTAATAATAATACGTCATGGCTTCCAATACCAATCTATTTTAATACATAGGTTACATACATATGCTGTATTAATAATTATACTCGCGATATTGATCTCAGTTGAGTTGTGCTTTCACGAGATAACTGAAATTACATGCCAGCATCATTAATTAACCCAAACATACAGCAGCCCTACTTTGATACTACAAAGGAAGGATTTGTTAATTTATCTATCAAAACATGACGGTAATTATTTTAGCATTCATCGAATATTATATGATCAACTAATCCTTTTGCCCGAATACAAATATACGCTCGTATATAAGTATATAATTATACATATATAAACATTATAACTATTATAAATCATTGCAAATAGAATGATTTGATCAACTGTACGGATGTACTACTCTAGTCCCGCAAAATACTTTTAAGATCATCTGTCATTGAATACGCGCAGACCGGAAGTCGATCTTTTATCTGGCCGGCTAAATTGTTCGCAGAATAAACGGGCTAACATCGGCGAGCATGTAAGCCGAATGAATAATAATAGCTGTAATAACCCAAACATGTCGGTGTATTTCCGAGCGGGCATAAAAGCCGTTGGAAAACTCAGTACTGGAGATTGACCGCCAACAATAAGGGGGAAAATGGATACGTAGATACGATTGACGAAACTGCGTGCCATCGTCCATTGTTGCGCGCAGCTGCGCGAGTTCTATTCATGTAATTGGCATCTATAAAGCCTCTGTCAATATCACTAAAGTTAAAGTATCTCGGATATAAATTTTATGTAAAAATTTCTCATATTTCTCATATTAATTTTGTGTAAATAGTTAATTAAATCTTTCTCGGAAAACTTTTTAATTAAATTTTACATAAAACACAAACTACACAAAATAATTTTTTTTATTATATAAAATTATTACATGTTTGAGAGATTAATTATAAGAGAAATCAATGCTCGTTATAAGCTAAGCCATAAAAAGGTCAATGGCCCAAAGTGCGAGGAAATCAAGAATGTTAGTTTAAAATAAAATCTAATTTATTTACAGTAGGAATATTAAAAACACTTATTTAATCTTTCGACTGTACTTAATGTTCTTCAGTAAAATTAAATCTCAATAAAAAGGAACTTAATAAAGAGAAAAAAGAGACTTGTTATAACTTCTCATCAAACAGACTAACTTATGTGTTTGCTACTTCTATTATTACATGAATTTAATCAACGTATAATTTTTAACTTACATGTTCTCTTCTTCTTTATTAATTTTTATTTGTTTTAATCTTGACTTTCTTATTCTCTTTTTATGTAAAATTATTATTGCCAAAGAAGACTAAGTAAAGTTTAAATGTTTTTAATATATTGTAATTATATTAGATTTTATTTTAAACCGCCGATATTCTTATTTTAGCCATTAATCTTCTTACATATTTGACATTATTACTTCTACTCTAGATTAATTGGTTGTAACTTCCATAAAAGTTCTTAATAAAGTGTAGACGTTACGAGACGAAATTACGACGTAAAAACATAAAGTTGTAAATAGCTGCAAATAGCTTGTTTTAAGAAGAAACATAAGATAATTATTATACAAAGTTATTTAGTAGAAATAACGACCTGCTCACAGCCAAGCGACACGCCAGCGTTCGAAAATTAGACTCTCAGGTGCTGTGTGAAGGCACGTTTCCGCATAATTTCGACAAAATAGGTAGGAACTTTATGGGCACCTTCTAGACACAGGTATATGTCGTATAAATTGTACGGCTGTGCATGAACATGTACACGCTTGCCCGGCGGGGTTGAAGTGCGTTATTCTGAGTGAATTGGAGCACCCTACCGGAGGACGAAACTCGTTCCTTGTATCTTCGCGGGCTGATGAATGTGTCTCGTTAGTCGTCACTTGCCTCGGTAATATCACCAAAATTCGACTATTGCCTCGTTACACCGGCATCGTACGTAATTCTATGGAGCTTCCGATGAAAAGGTGCTTTGCATCTTGTATGTCGCTTACAATTGCACTTTCATGCTTCGCTTGTTGCAATTTTCGTAATCCAAATTGAATAACAGTCGTATTCGAGGACGCGATCTAAATGGAGTAAGAATTGCTGCGAGTGCGAATTAGGAGATAGTGCAGAAAGCAAACAACAACCAAGCTAAAATGTTGTTAGTCTGCAAAATTTTAATTATTTTGCATTATATTTATAACATAGTTATTTCTCAAGTCTGTTACGTTTTATTTTAAAAAAATTGCTCCATAAAATAAATATGAAACAACATATATTCTGTCTAATAAAATTTAAGATTTAACGCTAAATATTGAGTTTCAAAACGCAAAATTGTACAATCTTCTCATCAGAAAGAAAAGACAATTCTATTACTATACACGTTTGAAATCTTTGCAATTGTGTAGTTTTACGATACATTTTCCGAATATTCCATCGATGCAGTCCAATGATGCATCGCGTACACTGGATGCACACGGTTTGCGTATATCCATGCTGATTCGAAAACCAACCAATCATGCGTACCGAGCGGGCACAGAATCGGTACATCGATGTGCAGCCCAATGCGACGGTATACCGTGCAATACTCTGAAATGCTCTAAGCGATTCGCTAGAGCGATGACGTTCCAGGTTGCAGTTATCAGCGTATGCTCCAGCACTTAACCCTTTATTAGCAATACGCCCAGAAATTGCTGGTGCATGACCATCCCTAAGTACACTAGTTAATGATAGTTTGGAATTATGCCACAGCTAGCGCATATTATATATTATAAAAGAATACGAGGGATTTTCGAAAGTGCGTGAAAGAGTTTGATAAATTATAATCATAATAAGGGTCTCTCTCTCTCTCTCTCTCTCTGATTTAATTACAGCTGTCCCAATTTTAAGCCCACAATACACGAAATTATATTATCGAATTCTCATTTGCGAATCTTTCCAAATTGCGATTCATTAAAATTAAAATTACTTATAATTTTAATTAAATTTTCTAATTATACTCTTTATTTTACTTTAAATCGATTATCTTATGCGCGCTTGTTATTCTTTAAATGCCTTTTTAATATCGTTAAAAAATAAATAAATTTATAATATAAATCGTAATTAGACAATTAACAAGAATTCATGCTTCGAACAAATTTTTTAGATTCCGATTCCGAGTCTGATGTTGTTGTTTATTTACATATTTATCGTTTTATATAAGAAAATTGCAAGTAAGGGTAAAATTAATAATTATTTTAATAATTATAATGTTTATATATTCTGCTTATCCTGAACGCAACAATATTTATCCTTTAATTATGCTTTTATTCCATTATTCGTCTTAATCACATTTACCTACTCTCAGTTCACTTAATTATAAAGTGCCACCTTAATTAATTATGGAAACACTGTCGCAAGATTCAGCTCTGAAATAATATCGCGCAACGTGTATTTTCACGGAATATGCGCGAAAGGTTATTTAGAAGCTTTTTGAAACATATCGTTGATCCGTCTGCGTATTAAAATTCTATTTATCGTTTCTACTGGCGCGTCCTCAAGAAGAGGAAACTTAGTATTGAACGGCAAATGAGCTTAATGAGAGCTTGTCACAGATAAAAAAGTTAGGAACAGAAAAGCTGGCCGTAGGGTGAAAACGCTCACGAAAGAGAGGCTCTTCTTTTTTCTGCTTTCGTCCTTTTTACCCGTCACCAGCGACCACCCTTGCAAACACCCTTCGGCCACTTGGCAACCGTTCAGGAAAAAAGTTTGGCCGAAAGCTCGTTACTTAGCTTGCGGACAGAGCTTTAGACGCCGTTTAGTGAGTAGCCCGCGACACTCTCTTTCCTCCTCTCCTCCTCGTACGCTTATTTTCTAGTTTCTTTTTTACACGACGAACGGGAGGTCAAATGGGACTGAATAACGAATGGTGCTTTGGTGGGCTGCAGATCGATATGCAGCGATACAGCTTCTCAGTGATACATTTGGCAGCGAGCTCTCCGAGTTCGGATTGTGTGAATCCATAAAAATATAAGAAAAATATAAAATCGTTGTTAAGCCAAATTTCATTTTGTTACAAAATATACGTATATAATTATAAACATTTTCTGTAAGCAAAATAAATACGTTTCGAAGATATAAAGTATACAAATTTCAAGAAACTACGTTAGCGTGTGAAAAATAATTGCTGTGTTTATACCTCGCTCTCGTAGTCAAAACGATTACAAGTAAGAAAGTTCGTAACACAACGAATTCTAATGAGCAATTTGTAGGAAAGAAATGATACCTTGGTTGAAACATTAGTATTGCGCGCTTATTGTCACGTAAGCGGAATACAACCGGCGCTTGACTTCGTGCAAAAATCTCAACTATTAAGATATTATGAAGAAATGAAAACAGTGTCGAGACACATGCGAGATTCTTATCCTTCTTCATTTGCAATTCTCGTATTTCTTGCAGCAGTATATTAATTTAGCGAATAAATTTATGTTTTCACTAAATTAAATTACAAATTCAATTATTAATTGCCATAGTAATGTATAAAAACTAATAAAAAATATAATTAATAAATAACTCAAATATTTAGTTTCATCTATCGTATTACAAATAAAACAAAATCTATTTTTATTTGATTTTACTGTACATATGTATATCTATATACATATAGTATATATATTCCATTTTACTGTGTGCATATATATATATATATATATATATATATATCCGAACTTTTAAGTAGCTGCATAGTTTCAATTTTTTATAATTTTTCATATTATAGTTTCTCCAGAAATTAAAAGTTAAACTTTGAACGTCAAGAGTTATAATATAATAAAAATTTAGTGTGAAATTTTGTTTTTTAGCAAAGAATTTTTTTTAGCTTGTTAAAAAGTTTGTTTGTTGCTAAAAGAAAGAAGAAAAATAAATGTTGAAGAACATTCTACACTAACACCTCTCGCATACGAGGTCACACGTGGATTACACACATCGTAATCGCGAGATGCACAAAACTGCACTTTCCATAGCAATATCTCCACGAATCGTATATGTATATAGCCTGTGAAATTCCGTTAGATACGCCTCAAAAATTACCTCGTAAACCAACTGGCAAAGATATTTCGGATGCAACGATATGCTACATATATCGGTGCAGCTGCGTAGTTGCATTTATCTAGCAAAAATATTATTATCAAATATGTATGCATGTACATCTTCGCACATTCTTGACTCTCATATGATAACGATGGACGTATTGTATAATATATGCGCGATATGTACCGTGTTAAGTCGTTTGAGTTCCACGAAACGTATAATAATGCGCGTTCTAGGTGCTTCAAAAGGTCGACCCGAGGCGCCATCGTAGAACAAGGGGGTAAAGACAATTAAGAAAAAAACCGCGTCGGCCCGCGCGCCAACGCGCTGCCTCTTCGAGCGTATGGGAATTTTATTTATGAGCTTTTATATAACATTCCGGGGATACTAGATAGTGTCGGCGTTTATTGCCTCGTCCGCCACAGCAGCCTCGCGCTGCAAGCAAGCCGTCCTCCCCTCTTCCTACCATCTTCTTCCCAAAGCGCCTCGTTTTCACCCTCGAAATGTGTTAAGGGAATTCCTGCTGGTGGGATTTTGTGGCCGGTCTACCCATCCAGGCGAAAGACACACATAACTCCCTGAATATTTTGCGATCTGGGCGAAGAGCTTCGAAAACCGGCGGCGGACGCACGGACGCGGAAAAATTCGTGAAACGAAGTATAACCCCGTGGGAGCGGGAATAGCGCCTTCGGGATAATGCGATTTTATGCGGCCCGCTTCCAGTTTCCCGTTTGCACGTTCGCGAGCGCGTTTATGGTGCGGCGCATCCTTCCGCAACAGCACCGTGACGCTTTTTACGGCGTAACGCTGTTACTTCTAATTCGCGATATTGCTCGTCGTGATACCTACAGACAAGTAATCACTATGCGTAGAGTTTGGCTTGTAAATCCATGTTACGACTGGCGCTAGTCCCAGGTAAATTACATAGATCAATTACGGATTTAATATGTCAATATCACACGCAATGTTTCTTCACATTTACACTGAGAGAAATGTTTTGATTTAGAGAACAAAACAGAAATGTTTAGAGAACAAAACTGTTTTGTTCTCTAAATCAAAACGACTTAACAAGATATAAGCAAATAACATATTTGTTTACAGCAACTAAATTTCTGGTGCATATATCAACAAAACTTTTGGTTCATAATACAAAAGATATAAATAAATAACATATTTGTTTACAGCAACTAAATAAATTTCTTGAGCATATATCAACAAAATTTTTGGTTCATAATACAAAACATTTCTCTCAGTGTAGTCTTTATGATGAAGATTAAGACAAGATTAAAGAGCAAGCAATGTTGTCTGTGATGTAACACCGTTTCCGTCTAAGATATTATCAAGAAGACATTTAAAACATATCTGGGAAATAATTATACGATTTAATTTGATATTTAAAAATATTATTACAAATATAGGAAGTTTTAAATATCGTAACAAATGTATATTAATTCGTTGAATCGAATCAAGTATAATGCAGGTAAATAAACGAAAAGTGAACCGCTGTTAATAAATCTTCGATAAATTCGCAAGGTTTCATAGCAAATGCGAATAAATTTCGTGAGTTTGAGAGAGAGAAACCCGGTAATATCTTTCGAAAATAAATTACGTCAAAAGCGGTTTGGTGGTTTCATGAGAATTGAATTAAAGGGAGCCATCTATTTAAGAATATCTGTTACAGCTATGATAATAATTCATATACAATGCGAGAGCAAGTCTAATATCCCGTGCTTCACGAATGACTGCTTTTCCATTACGAATACTTAATTAAATAATCTCGAAGTTCCTGGAAGTTTCACCTTTAATAAAGCAAAGCCTTAGCGAAGAGAACAGCCCCGTATAATTTCTCTCTTCGTGCTTTCCTAAAGCTTCTCTATATCTATTCCTTCTACGATAGAGATACATTTCAGGGAATAATGTTATTGAAAACACAATGTAAAATAATTATAAAATTAAGCAATGGGTATTCTTATATCTAGACAATGCTTTTGTACTAAGTATGTATATTATGAAATACTTAATTAACATATCTTAAGAGAGATATATGATTAAGGGCCAGTTTTTGTAAAGTCAAGTCTTTATTTTATCTTCAAATTAGACAAGTTCAGACGTATGATTTAACTATTAGTTAGCTTACCAAGAAGTTGGAAAAACCGGCCTTGAGTATTATGTTTTATTGAACATAATTATAAAAACATTACAGAGCGATTTTTCGCATTTTTACAGAGATGATAAATGCAAAATTAATCTATTCTTACGATTATGGTAAAGATATATGTTCAGATTTCTTAATCCAAAAGCGTACACTTTTTCGCTGAAGATCACGCAAATTTATGGATTTCTTCAACATTCTTTATTATCGTAGAAGAAATGGAAAGAACTATAGAATGAATTGTTCCAATCAAATATTAATCTCCAGCAACAAGCTGAAGCTGCTTAATTAATAACGTGACTATATCTGTGAGCATTCATTTGTCGTGATGTGCTTTTCTTTCATTTTTGCCGTTTTACTTTTCAAGATCTTTCCATATCTTCTTTTAAATGCGTCGGTGTATTTGCAGTATCTTTTCCCATCATGTTCATTTTAATTAATTATCATACATTCAATTTTACTCACATCAATTTTACTCTATTTTAGTTTATTAATTATATAACAGTTAAAATGGCAAATTTTATAAAAAAGGATAATAAAAAAAGCATTTAAAATTAGCTCTAAACCGAAAGGCAAAGTCATTCTTCAATATTCTTCGAATTAATGCCGTCATAAACATTGACAATAAACATTACGTCTAATAATGACATATTAAATCCGTAATTGATCTATGAACCGTACATTTACGTGGAACTAGCCAATCATAACATGGATTCTTTCTACAAAAAAAGAGATAATTACCTAGAATTATATATATGTATATGTAATTGCTGGAAGATGTAATTATAGAAAGTACATCTTCCAACAATTATACAAATATCAAATAATCAAAAAGAAGTAATAAATTATAATGCATATTGTCAAATTATAATGCAAAATCAAATGCAGTATCATTAAATAAAATTAAAATATAAGAATAAAAGAAATTTAAAACTCGGATTATAAAGAATAATAAAATTTCTTTGAAGAATCAGCTTAATTAAAAAACCAAATATTATGTATCTAATATTCAATCAATTTATGTATGCTTTAATATTCATTTCAATGTTCAACTCTTTTATATCATTTAATTTATACGTTTTGATCTTATTGGACAGCGATATTTATATAAGTAATGAAAAGTTACTAATAATTACGAGACGTAATATTGCATAGCATTTCTCGATTGAAACCTCGCAAATGAATCGAAATATATATTAGTACCAAAATTGTGAATGACTTTTATACTTTGTGACATTCCAGAAGTGAAGTGTTGGACATTGCGCTCTTCTCGCGGCAGCAATTGAATCCATTTAATCCGTTTCATCTCCAATTGTAGGGAACGACTAGCGTTATATTGCGCCTGTCGCATGAAAATAGTCACACTCGTTGTGGCGTGAGTCCGTGGAAATGCGAAATATGCTTACGGCTTAATTACTGTTGGCAAATACGCGTAAGCGGAAGCGAGGGGAAAGAGGTACGCGCGGATTTTGCGCGACGCAAAATTAATGTTATTAACTACACATTGTCACAACCCGCTTGAAATTCTGAACTTTGTCATCGCTGCAGTTTATTAGTGATAAAATGCACCGTAACAAATTTGCAAAGCTCGCCGGGTTATTAGATCCGCAGTGATTATTTTAGAAATGCTGTGTAGTATATTATACAAACTGTGTAGTAAGAAACTAATAATGATTGAAATATATCGAGAGGACTATAAGTAGTGGAGTTTTGCAATATTTTGTAACTCATAACGCATTACATTTGATATGACAGACATGTCATGTAGACTAATATGTCATTTGATATGTCAGACTAATATATGTTGATAAATATGTTGATAAAATAGCGAAAATTTCTCTAATGCAAGAAAATTAGAATATTATATAAAGAATAATTTACCTCGTGGTAAATATTATTTTTATCATGACACAATATCAGGTTTCTGTATTTTTTTAAAGCATATTAATATGGAAAATTGTAGATCTTAAAAACACAGAGAATATCATTATATGACCATTATTTTTCAGCGTAGATCTCTTTACTCTTTTTATGGTATAATCGACACGAATTTACATTCTCGTAGGATTTCGTAGCATAACCAAAGAGCAGGCCAACGAGAAGCGATGGACGGCATCTCGTTACCCCTCTCTAAATTTAATCCACGGCGGATCGAGGTCGCGCGATTCGAATTTTCCGATCAGAAGTGGACACGTATCCCCTTATCTGATCGACGAGTGCACTAGCGAACGACAAAACCAAATAATGAGAAAGAGGGATAGACAGGAATTTATTGCATTCGAGAAAAAATGCTCGTCGTTAGTATCCAGAACTATCGATCTATGAGGATAAAGATATATTACGCAAGAAATATGATCTAACATTTTCACAAATTTACAGAGGGAACAAGAACAACCAATATTTTTTCTAGAGTGTAATCTCGTACTGTTACGAATTATTTAAAAATTTTTTTATATTTATAAGTAATATTTACTTTTACGAATTTGTTCAAAGAAATGTATCTATAAATATTTGAGAGTTTATAAAAATTTATAAAACACATAAAAATCTTAATTCTCCTTAGTAATGAACAAAATGATTACAACTTTATAAATACTTATATGTAGAATTTTATAAACGAAATACGACTGTGGTTCAATTATCGCCAAAAAAATTACAAAGCTATATTTTCGAGAAGAAACTTTATATTTTAGCATTCTCCCTTTCAAAAAAAGAGGCACAATAATGAATATAATAAAAAATTTTTATATTGTCACAATCAAAAAACAAATGAATATAAACAGAGCAATGTTAATACTACAGAGAACAATAAAAATGAACAAGAAAAATGATTCGTGAATTTTTTAAGTTAGCTATTTTGAAAAAATGTAAGAATATTATGAAATATTTAGATATCGATTATTCTATTATAATCTTAACAAACTTGGAAACTTGATTAAAATCTATAAAGATCAATCTATATAGACTTCTTCAATTAGTTCTAAAAAAATATTATGTATAAGACATTCTGCAAAGATTGCGAAGTACCCTATGTTAATGATAAATGACGAGATTAGTAAAAATTAGAATCTCAGAACTACCATATTCGCAGGATCACAACTTTTCTTTCATTACGGAACATAAAATTAACCACAATCATAAATTTGACTCGAAGAATGTGAAAATTTTGCATAATAAAAGATTTTTATCCAAACGGTTAGTTTCTGAAATGACACACATAAAACTTCAAACTAATGGAACTAACTTACAATCAGACGCAGACTGCATCATGCATATACATATTTCCATCTTAAATAAATTGTAAATCTTGTCTATTACGTTCACTTTTCTACCATAAAAATGTTAGTTAGTCTCCAAATTCATATTGGCAGCAGATTTTATTTCAGTTTCCNTATTATTATTAATTTAAAACCCTTTTCCTTTTTCATTCTTTTCATCTACAATGCTTTTTACCGTACAATAGGAGTAAGTCATGTTTTTGCCTTTTAACCTCAGTCAATGTTTGACAGCCGAACGAACTAGCTGTTATTTGAAGCCGAGTCTATTTTTCAATTATATCATTGTCTCAAGTACCGCCGATTAAAAATCCTCTCAGTTTCCTGTCTTTCCCAAAGTTTCAGTTTGTCAATCTCATATTCCCTGGACACGACTTGGTAAATGGATTTCATTTCTTTTTGCCGGTTAGTCCTAATTTCTATTTCTAGTCCGAATATATATTTTAAATAATAAGTATATTAGCTGAATTTTTTCGTGAAAATTATTTTGTTATACATTCAATTTACAAATACTTATTTTGTCGGAAAGAGCTTGAGATTATTTAATTTATTTATCATCGATCATTAAAGATGGTTCAAAGTAGAATTGATTCATAGATTGTATCATAATGTTAATTAAAAGTTATATAACTCTTACGCACAATTAACCGCATTTGATTCACAATGCCTGCTTTTCTTCGTTATTCATTAATTTTAATATTGAGAGTCGTTAGCTAATTAATCGTTTATTAAAAAGATTTTATAATGTAGCGATAATATTTCAAAGACGATGGTAAAACAAAGTAGAGAGGTTTACTTTGAAAATTTGATATCGCTTGAATAGTAAGTACGACAATCGCTAATTCTCACACAATCTCAGTTTTTTTAACGAAAGCGTCATTGATATTTTGGAGCATCTCTCGTCGTTTGAATCGAATCTACAATCTGCTTCGAATTTCTCGATTGGAAGTATCTTTGCTGATGTGAATGAACAATGAAAAGGAGTGAAAAACAATCGAATAGAATTTTCCCGCTTGGAGTAGAATCAAATAGAAAGAACTACATCCTACGCTCGCGCGCGCATTCTCAAATCATGCATTCACGTTGCGAAAGTTACCGGCGCTGTTTAACGTACATAGAATTCGCCGTGAAAAGATTATAGACATTTAATCGTGGATAAAGGATCGCTGCGCTACGGGAAGATGGGAAAAATGATGTGAGATACGAGCCAACGTAAAGTTCAGAAGCCATTATTACATTCTGCTGACGGTATGTAGCTATTTCGCGTAAAGGGCAAGCTGCAAAAGGCAGGAAGACGGCAGTATCGTTCACGAGGCACATCGACCGACGAGATCCGTTATTATTTATTGCTAGCACGAAACGCCTTTTCTCTCTCGTCATTTTGTCGTGCTGCAGCATGAACAGATGCGACAGCGCAGGAAAACGCCTGGGAGGGGTGAACAAGCGTAGGGTCTCTTTTCAAAAAAAAAAAGAAAAAGAAAAGAAAAGTGTTATTGTGAGAGATGGAATCCCGCGGATGTGGCGGTTTAGTTCGACTTTGTGCCAGGTAAAAAGTTAAAAAGCAGGATGGTGGCTGAATTTTAAACTTCTCATAAGCGCAAAGTTACGGTTTTTACGGTTTTATTGTTTTGACTTTATTGCGAAATTTTTATCGTTCGAGGGACAGAAACGACTTACCCTCTCCGGTAACATTCTGCAGGCTGCGGAAGCACCTTTTTTTTATTCATTTATCATTTACTTTTGATAATACAAGTTCAAATATTGAAAAAATAATATGTTTGATTCCTACGAAAGAGAATATTCCTTTCAAATCTCATTTTAATGTTATCGTGGCTAATTTAAAACTAATATAGCAAAAAAGAGGAAGGAAAGAAATATTAAATATATGAAGTAATTAATTTTGTCGTACAAATCTAATCGGTCCATGAAATTAAAAAATGTGAGATAATTTTAACTTGCTTTAAGCGTGCAATTTTTGTAAGACGAGATTTAATTTTATGAAACATTTATTTCTTATATTTCCTTCAGGTTCTCCTGAACAGTGAGAAAAAACTACAATTTGCGTTGTACAACAGAAAATTCTGTCGCTCTCTTTTATATCTTCTGAATTCTGAAGATAAAACTCGACACTTATTCACGCTTGGATAATTTACAGTAAAACGAATATATGATATTCCTTTGATATGAAACCTGCAATTCTTGTAGAAATTTTCCTCGTGTATCCTCATCGGTCGTCCCGTTCTCTTTTACCATCTCTTTACCGTAGACGAAATATAGTTGAAGATTCGCACGTAGATATTGAGTAAATTCTAGTCTTTATCAAATGATCTCGGTAAGCCCGGAAATAATTGAGGAACGACAACGGGAAAATTCACGGGAGGTCATTGTGAGAGTTTGCGCGTGAATCAATTTTGAATAAGCATTGACTCGCCCTGAAATACCCATTCAGGCGGTGAACATTGTTAATATGTGCGCGACGACACATTTATACAGTATATTTGTTAGGTACTATATTTCCATTGTGCGCTACGTCTTTTTTACATTTATGTTACGTTATACGCCCATAATGGTATTACAGGAGCCGCGGAAATACACGAGCGGTGCATCGCGAATGCGATCATTTCCGCGAAAAAGCGCTGAGGAAGATTCATGCGCGTGCGAGCGAGCACGGCGTCCATTCTCCGGCGTCCTTTGTTGCACTCAGAATAGGAGCCATGTATCATTTTCGTTCGAATAATAGCTAATTGCGCCGTGGATTCGTTTACTCTCGAGTGTAGGGCCCGGAGCTGTTGTTGCGTTCTGCTGGTTGCATGTAGCGCGGCTTCAAAGAGGAAGAGAGAAATGTCTATGGAAGCGAGGAAAATGGCGGTGGCTGCGGAGAATATCGGACTAGAGCGAATGGATGCATTATTATTTATTGCTCGCACGAAACGCAAGCTTTCTTCCTCTCTTCCTCTTTTCCTCTTTTTCGCATCTCAGAAATATATTGCAATGCACTACGGACGTTTTTGACGAAATTCGAGCGATCGTTATGATTTCTTTCGAACTTTCCTGTGGCTTATAGAGAAAAGTTTTTAAAAGTATATTTAAGAGCTTTTAGCAGTTGATTCTTTGTTCTTTGTACAAAAGGAGATGTACATATATCGGAAAATGTAAGATATTTTAAAATATTTATCATGATGGAGACGAATTGTTTTCAAATATTTAAATACATATATAATATATATTAACGGCGAAAAATATTAAAAATATTGATATACGTAATCAACTTATAAAACTATTTAATATTGATTTTGAACACTTTTTGATCGGCTGAGGGAAAATAGATAGCCAAAAAGAAGGAAAATGGGTCACGGAATGAAAAACCAACAAATCCGTTATTATTTATTACTGCTGTAACTCGTTATTATTTAAAACACTTTTTCGTCGCTACATGCTATGAAAAGAGCTTTAGATCAGCTTGGCAGAAATTTAAAAAATCATTTTTGCAAAAATGCTTTGTCACTAGGCAATATTCATTCGCGCCGCTACAATTGTACTATTTTCCGATATTAAAACAAAAAAAATGAAATCTATCATGCTTGTACAAACTGTGATTACTAAATTGGGACAAAGTTGAGTTTATAGATATATTGCATTGCGGAAAATTAATTGTAAAAGTGAATCAGCGGCTGTTTTATTAAATATAAAAATAAAAAACATGTGTAACAAAAATAGATAATAATTTGTAATACAAGAGTATTTGCGATAGAAAATTGTGTTTGCAAGTGTTCCGAAAATTTAAATCACATGTAGGACGGATATTAAAAAAAAAAAGGAATATAAACTGAGGATAGTTTTCGATAGTAACTATATTTGACATTTCAGTAAATTCATCCACGCTCAGCACCCATCCCCGCGCTTTTGACTGAATACAAACAAGCAAAAAAAAATGAAAAGAGGAAAATCGGTCACGAGGCACATTGACCGCGTGGATTCGTTATTATTTATTGCCAGTGTGAAACGCTTTTCCTCTTTCGTAGTTACGTGCCGTTGCAATGCGAACGAGTCGAGGACGAGCACGAAGAGCTCATCCGTGATGTTTCGTAGCGCGCGGGACAGCCGGACGAAAAAAAAAGAAGAGCGAACCTGTCACGATTTTCATGAATAGACGGACTGCTGATAAAGATTCATGTACATACGAGCTGGCATTGCTCTGACTTCTCATTGGGCATCGTCAAAACGGGAAAAATAGTGCGGTCGAATATCGACCGTTGAAATCGTTAGAGATATTAAAACCGGATTCATATTTTAGCAAGCCATCGACTCATTTTTATACATTACTATTTGCTCATATTTCTTAGTATTTTATTTATGAAAACTGATATATCCGATATCCTCTTTAATATTAAAGTAGAATGTAAAAGTTGAAAAATTTCTGTTTATCTTCAACTAATTGCGATGAGCTCAAGATAGATTATTAAGACACGAATATAAAATTGTTTTCTCTTTAAGTTGTTAGAATACAGCATTATAAAGATAGAAAAAATTAAACAACAATTTTATATAACAATTAAACGAGCTCTGCTATGTATAAGAACTCGAAGTAATATAAAGAACTCTGTAGTGAAAGGAAACCGTGGCTTCCTTGGCAGTAATATTAACAAGGAAGACGGCATTTAATCTGCTTAACGTGATTTAACAAAAAGCCGTCGCCGGGGAAGTCGTTAACGAAGAAGGAAGTAAAATACTTCAAACGTCCGCCACTCCAGTTACTTACGAATGTTATTATCCGCGATAAAGCGGGACGCTTTACCGCGCCAGCTGTGAAAAATTCACGTTGTCCCTGCTCCCGTCTCTCGAACTCAGACATCCTAATTAAAAAAGTTCCGAGGCAAGGGTGCATAATTTATAGAAAACACATGGCATGGTAAGAAACTAGCGCTGTCGTTACATAAAACGCCATATCGAACATTTGCAACAGGAGAATACGGCTGATAGTTACTTCGTCGTGCTTCGTCTTTATTATTTTATAATTATTTTATAATTATTTACGCATCCATTATTACTCATTTTCACATTGCGACTTCTCATTCATTTCTCTTTAATCCGTTTGACTAAATGCAGTGCTTGCATTATTCATATAATTCACAGATGAGATATGTCAACGAAGATCCGTCAATCATAAGCGGCATGACATAAAATAAATAAATTAAGCATGACATGAAGGCGTCATTTTCTTACGAGACTAACACCGCATATGTTGTATGCAATGAAATTAAGATACTTTTTTTCGATTAATTACGGAATGCATAAAAGTGTGAATTATTGGCCAATGGATCAATACAATAAACAATCATTTTCGACTCTTTTATGCATTCTGAAATTTCTCGAAAAAAAATATCTCAATCACAATATTCTATTGATCTATAAACAAATAAGTAATAATCATTACATAAAAATATATATAAAAGTAATAATTATTACATAAAAACGTTTATAATCTAGGTAATATTTTTAAATTTATATAATAACATTAGATAGTTAATTTAAACGTTAAGGGGGTGTTCTGGTCAAGAGCACGAAAAAAAGTAATTTTTTAATAATTTTTTATTCAAAACATATAATTCAAATCATATTTTCTATATGAATAGGCGCAAAAATTGAAAAATTAAAAAAATTAAATTTTTGAGTTTAAAAAAAAACGTCTTTTAGCTAAAAAAAAATCGGTAATAATGACCTATACAAATAAAAAAAATTGTTTTTTAAATAATTTTCTATTCATATTGAAGATAATTATGTATTTTCAAAGTATGTTAAGTTTCAAATCAATCCGTTTAATAGATTTTGAGTAATCATGTATGTACGCCAACTTTAAAAACATGTTTTCACAAGTTTGCTTATCATTTGTTTAAATAATTTTTTTTCTTTATAAAAAAAATTTCTCTGTATTGTCTGAGAGTTACACTAGTGTGCAAAAAAAATTTAGGATTGATTTGGATTATATGTTTTGAATAAAAAATTATTAAAAAATCACTTTTTTTTCGTGCTCTTGACCAGGATCTCCTTAATTAGGTAGTTAAATGTAAACATAACAGAAAACAACTTTCAAGAAAAATTTATTTACTAATTACTTATTTAGCTTATTTCAAATAATTTTTTAATTTTACTATTGATAGTTTTTCTTTCTTTCAAAATATCTTCTAAATTGATCTATTTTTATAATTAATAAGAGGGTTGAAGTTTCATGAATTTTTAAAATACCTGAAATATTTTTGCCACTTTAAATACTCTTTTGCAATCAAGCAACTTGAATTGGTATTTTTTATAGAGTAACAATTAAACAATTTATAATAAAAGAATACCCAATTAGATTATTCAGAACATATTAAATATTTTCTTGACATATATGTATAGAGAACTAGTTGCATGGAAAACATTGCATGGGAGCGCCAAATAGCCTAGTGCCGTTTCTGACTAATAACAGCTATTTCGACCCTTGCAGTTTTCTCTTTCCCTGTTTCCAAATTAGTACGAGAATCCATGTGCTGCTCTCTCCAAAATGAGCCATCATTTAATCATTTATTTTGTAAAATGGAAAGTACGATAATTAATCGTGTACAAATAATATCAACGTGTTTATATCGTAATAATATCAATAATAATCCCTTTAATAAACAAACATTACTTCCTTTTAAATAAATAAAAAATGAGAATTTTGTTGTCTAATTGTACCACCGCAAAAATCAATAACTTGTAACAAATATGTTTATTCAAGCGTGCAACTCATGATATAATATATGAGATTTTTATTAGACTTCACAAACCATCAGCACAGCTCAAAGACTAACGTGACCAACGACCTATTTCTAGCATTGTAAATTCGATTCAACGAATTTCGAAATTAATCATTAATTAGAATGCACCGCACCATCAAATGGACGTGCAATTTCGCGGCCTCTTCATCATTTCCGCCAGCTACATTTTCACGCAGGGTCTGACGACCGATCGCGCCAATAATCGTTACGCAACCCAATAACGCAATGCTTCCACTCTCTGACCATCTCTCTTTCGAATGTAACCCCCGCAGAGTGCGTATACGCATGTATATGTGCGTGTGCGAAGGAGATGACTAGAAGGAGGATTGAATATTGCTGGAAACTGCAATCGGGAAATGAAATTCTTGTGAAGCCCTCCGCGTAAGCAACAGGAAGTGCGAAGGAAGAGAGCACATTGCGAAACCCGGGACGATAAAGTTAAGAGCAGTTAATCCATTCCATGTTCAAGAGACAATAGCGTCGCTTTAAGACACGGAAAGAGCGAATAAATGCAGCAAACAAGTCGAAAGTGAACAAGATGATGGGATAAGAGATTGCAATCTCGGGATCGTAAATTTATAGCAAATGTATTGTTACACATAAATCGCAACTATGCTGCGTACATAGTTTTTGAATATTAATGTAGCAAAAAATAAGTACCATTTGCGTCTTAAAGTTGGAAATAAATATTAATTATTCAAAAGGAAGGTAACAAAGATTTAAAAGTAGCAAAAGAAATTCTAAAAGTAAAATTGAACGTAATTTATTTATTCTTTATCGTTTGAAAGAAACAAAAAATCCCTAGATGGTTGAAAATTACAAAAGTGTGAAATTAATATAAAAAAATGCTGCGTACATAAATATAAATATTAATAGCATATAAAAAAATAAAAAAAAAGAAAAAATATTTTACTAGATTAGATATACTAATTAACATAAAAATGAACCATAAATAATTTATAAAGGAATTGCTAATTGTTTGCATATAACATAACATGCCTTTTTTTAGTTACTCTAGTTTTTATTGTTTCTATTAATCTTTATTAATCTTATTTTCCATAGACAATAATTACATGCATATATCTAAAAAAAAATGATATATTTTATAAAAGATATTATTCTTATTTATGCCGACAAGGCAAAATATCAAATACTTATGAAATATGCTCGATCTTCCGCCATATTTACTCTTCATGCAAACTATTCCTTTAACACTAAAACATATTTTATAGTAGAGAATAGCTTCAAAGTATAGTCTCAAAGGTGGTCGAGCAGAAGAGCGAAGAATACCGCAACGTAGCTTCGACGAACTCGAGGATTACGTACGCTCAACTTTGTCTCTTCGAGCTTTGGTTCTCTAGCGCTGCCACATCCTTCTTCTACACCTTCTTCCTTCGTAGTCCACTTCTCACAAGCATTCGCAAGAATTTCAATGAAAGACTGAAAGACAGATCCTGCCTAGCCTCAAACCTCTTAAACAAGTAGTTATATTAAGTATTTTCGAAGTACTAATGTAGACACACGTTGTATTTTGGAGAGAGTGGTTAAAATAAGGCATGTACACGAAGAATTACATATAATCATTCTTCTAAAAATCTTGTATTCAAAAAATATAAAAAAATTGATATATGTATGTTACACACATGTTGCAATGCTGAAGGTATCATGGATTATTTCATTGAAATTCCTGAAGTCATATTTTAAATACTACTTTCAGATGTCTCCCGTGATAGTACCTGCCGACATCAGCTTCAATGAGGCAACAGCGCGAGGAGAAAGCCCTGAAGGAGCGATAAAAGTGCATTATTTCAATAACCGAACCGATTCTTCCGAGCCAGCGGCCTCCGACGACAGGAAACAACATCTTCTGGCAGCCGGCCAGGCGGTAAAGAAATGCCGAAATCCCGTCTTCCCAATAATCGGATGTGTTCCTGCAGTGTTCCTGGCACAATGCAGTTATCCACTTCAATGAATTTATTCCTCTCTCTCCGACGACCGATCTACCCCGCTTTCACTCGGTATCTCCGACCCTTACTAGATTCTTCAAACTCGGCTTCCTTCCGGCATTTGTTGGCCCCATCACGGTCCCTTACGTTCGTCTTATAAAATTACAAATTTTCATCTGTCAAATGTCGTCAATCTAATCAAATGTCAAAAAGAGCATATTTCATTACTATACGCAAATTTTAACTTTACACGTAAGATAATTTAATAACGATTTTAAAAACTTTTTAAATCAAATTTTGCATACTTTTTATATTAATTTTTGTTATTTGTCTATTTCATCATATCGCTAATATTCACTAAAAACATATAATTTTAATGGGATAGTAATTTTTAATTTTTCTTTTAACTTGCTATTATTAAACAATAATTATTTAAGATATTAATTGATTAATTAAAAGTTCTATTCAAAATCATTTAGTATTATTTCCAGTTATCGTCAATTTATCTGTTTAAATCTTCTTTGTACATACGTAATGTTGTAATTGCTCGAAAAAAAGAAATATATACTTATTTGTTCCGACAAATTTTATAACAATATTGTTTTTAATACAGGTTTTATGCTCCGATACGCATTCATCTGTTTTGTTTACAGTCAACGCGTCAATCGCTCTCCGCTCTCACGCGCACTCGCCAATTAGCTGACATCACGAGTTTTTTGTTCTCCTTCGAAACATCTCGTTTTCCGAAAATTCGTTATAATATAGATTTCTCGAGCGAAATAGCGCTTTGCGAGCACATTTTACTAATAAATTGATTGTTCTCGACTAAACCCAGTGCGCATTTATTTCTTAAAATTGAAAAGTCTCCTGTCATTTGCCGAACAACCGCAAATCTAAATCGAGATACGCAGACAATTAAACATTCTTTTTCGAACATTTATCTCTCGTATACAAAAAGGGTCATCAGCTGACAGACTATTTTCTGCATGCATTCTGCGCATTCGGCTTTCCGAAAACTTTAGGCAAGCATAAAGTGCATCTTGTGCTTTAGCTGCAAGCTGAATCCGGCTTTCGGGTATTGCCATAGTGCTGCGGTACCTATTCGCTTTATCTTCTTTTCGAAAACCCCCATTGCCCCCATTGGCGTCTTTAAATTGCAAGTGGTTTAGGGCTGACCTTACGTTTCGTGATCCGCGTGCAAAATATTTTGTGATGCATTCCGTCTCTTGGCATTCCGCACAGCTCTTTCCTCTGGGAAGGCTACGGTTCTCTTTATAGATCTACAGGACGGATACGAAACTGTGTGTGCAACATATATCCCACGATGGAATCAATTTGCAAACTTCGTAACCATTCGTGTCTCGTAAGATAAAACATTGCCTGTGAAAGTTATATTTCCGGCGAAACAATCCGCCATGGTTACTACTATGTTTATCGTTTCCTATACGAATATCAAAGTGTCGAATCTTACAAACTCTTTATTCCATTTATTTTTCTAAATAATTCCTACATTATATCGCATTATTAGATTAGAATATAGATATGATTTTGATATGAAAAAGATTTATATAAATAACATTCTTCTAATTTTTATTCATAAAGTCGTAAAAAAAGCTATTATTAGTGGAAATATATAACAGTTGTGTTACAAAGTAATAGAAATCGAAATGAGAATTTTACATTTAATTAGTTGCAATAAACTCGACTTGTTCTCCAAGCGTATAATGAAGCTTTAAAACAGTTCGCTAGGCTGTTATCGTGAAAAGCAAAAAGAATAAATAATCAGATTCCGTTGCAAGAAGTAATCTGCAGTTTCGACGGGGTAATAAACGCAACAGAGGCAGCGTTTCAGTCTGAAAAACAATTCCTGTTTATGAAAGAACATCGCGAGTAATAGCAACTACCATAAACTCTTATTACTGCGAACCTGATTTTAATGAGAAGGAAAATTATACGAAAGCTTAATGGCAGGTAGGAAAATTTTTGATCCACGAATTTTCGATACCTCGCGGATAACGATTTCATTGAAACGCGAGTGCACCAGTATGACCGAAGTTAAAGGTTAAGGAGGCGTGAACTTACGACAATTGGATGCCAAAAGCAAACGTATGAAGCTATCGGAAAACTTCTGGATATCTACTATTCTTTTCAGGACTTTCAAGAAAAAAAGCGATTTATGATGGTCCAGCTTTTTCTCATTTTCGCGATATGTTGAGGAGAAAATAAGATATTTTTAAGAATATTTTTTTGTTTCTTCAATTTAGAAGTATGACATCCAAAAGGATGTAACAAAGTATCCTTCATATTTTAATGAATAGGAAATTAACGCATCATTAATGTTATTATTATTACTAATTTTCTTTAGTACATAAACTTTAGTACATAAAGATAATTTTATATAAATAGAAGAAATATTAACATGTATGCATATCATTTCTTTGAAATCATTGTTTCGTTAAAAATCTATTACTTTATATTTAAGAAAGCTAAAATAAATTATTAATATTACATAAGTATGTTTAAAAATATTAAAAAATTTGATTACTTTATAGAAAACATCAAATTTATCAACAAATAATAAAATAAAATGAGAAAATATGATATTTTCATACTGTACTTCATTATTTTTGTGTAATGATTTGATTTGAAAGGTGGACGTTTTATGTCATACATAGGAATCACAATTTCTCAATATTTTTTTTATTCCCAGCAAAATATTTTTTTCGAATCTGTCGAGAAATCTGAGGAAAACTGAAATCTACAAAAAATAGAGATAGAAAAAATTTAATTTACTAAAAGTTTTTTAATATTTATAAAAAATAAATTTTCAATTCAATTNAATCCATATCGTATAATGTTTTAATATTTTTAATTACACTTTGATAAACATTTCAGTATTAATTATTTAAGTATGGTCGACAGCGAATTTTTATTTTCTCAACTATTCCGTTCGATAAACTGTTTTCGATAAACCACGAATGCCGCGATAATCAATTCGCACTTTTGTGTGCGCGATTCGTCTGTGCGCGGCGAGAATTATTTATGTAATTATTAACGCAGACAGGAATCGAGGCTTGAAAAACGAGAAGATCATGATCGAATCGATCGAATACATACGAATTTCCAAGCGCAAACGAATTTCACGAGAGTCTGGACTACGAGGTGGAGTTTGAGTTTCGAGGATGTTGGAACGTATCCAACATTCAGACAACTTCTGAAATAACGTCTTCAATATTTGCCAGAATCTCGTGCGTACAAACTCATTGTCCTCAATCGAATATGCCGCCCTTTCGACATTCGATTTCCAGGCTCAGACAACGAATTAAAGTCTAGTAATAATGTCTGGTATATATTTAGCAAAACGTAAATCTCTATCTCAAAGTTAAATCTATATCTGTTTGTATTTAAAATTATATTACGACCACAGGTAACGCCCGCGGATAATTTATGTAATAAAATTGTATTGCTACATGCTATAGTTGTTTTTAAACGTTTGTTATATGAGTGCATATTAACAAGTACAATTAATTAGTTAAATGTGCCCAAGTGATAGGATAGAGAGAAAATATACGTTACTATAGTTTCCATTTAATTTAATAACAAATAATAAAATAGAATGATTTTGAAAGTTCCATGAAAACCCATTTAAACAAAATTGCGAGTACGTCGTGCACAATATTAATTTGTGTTATAATAAAGATAATTTAGAGTCTTTAATTATGATAACGTTATTATAAATTATACAGTACCCAAGGGAAAATATTCCAAGCGTGATAAATATACTCAGGCGATATTATCGTGCATACATTTTATGCTAATGCGATTTCGCCATATTCCTCAGTTGTTATTCCCAGTGAAGAGACAGGCTCTCTCTCAAGAATGTCGTTTTGTTTGGCAAATTATGGTAGCCTCCGGAGCAGCGGTCCATAAACAACCGATAAAACCGCGGCAAAATCCTCCCATCTATCCTCTCCGATCTGTCCGATCGCCTTTTCTAGTGTCTCGCTTAAGCCACCCCCCGTTCCAAATTTAATCAATCTCGATAACAAATGTACACGCTTGTCAATAACACGTCTCGGCTCTCTCTCTCGCTCGCGCGCGCGCGCGCGCGCACGCTCGATAAAAGTGCCGCGATAAACGTACCGCGGATATCGAATATGGCTCGCATTTTCGCCCGTGACGCTTTCGCTCGCTGATCCGCCCCGACGATCGGGCGGACGATCAATCGATCTCCGGGATCTCTCCCTCGCTTCCTTCGCCAACACCGATACCGAAGTACCCTCCGTATCCTTAACGCTCCGCACATACACGACGGGCGCGCATTCGCACGTGCAAACACATGTACATGTGCACGCGCGCGCGGACACACACACACACACACACATATACAGCCGAGACGTGTTCCCAGTTTTCTCCGGATCCCGGGGGAGGAGATCTCCGCGCGCGCAGGTGTCCCGCGGCGAAGATTCCCGGAGGAGATTTCCTGGCAAGTCTGACGCGAGAGTATCGCTTCTCCACAGCGTGTGAGATTGCGTTGGGTGTGCTTTTTCCTTTCCCCGCTCTGTCGCCCGCGCGATTTCCCTCACAGTCGCAATGGCCCCTCTTCCTTTTGCCGCCGGAACGGAGGAAGCGACGTCGATGCAGCGACACGAGATAGAGGCGGACAGGAGAATAAGTAAGGCGGGGGATCGTGGAAGATTGAGAGGGGTGCGATGGGTAGGGGGATGATGGATATGCACTTTATTATGTTACCGGCTCCGGGTAGCAGTCTTGGAAGAACTGCGTTTACGAGCAATTAATGCAGCCTGCAGTGAAAGGGGATCGGTTCGTTTCGAGATCGTTCAGGGCCTCCGCACACAAATTTCCATAAGACATGCAAGAATGTAAAATAATTACGGTCAACATCTGTCCTATGTTACAGAGGACAGTCCTTTATTTTAGATCTGTGTCCTTTAAATTTCTTTCTTTCTTGAAAACTCACTTTTGACCTTTATTTCTGAAAAGTCCTATAAAATGTCCTATATTTCAGTCTTTATCACCTTTGTATATTTTATGTAACGTTTAAATAAAGATGTGTTTCTTTTTATATATATAATTATTTTAATTTACAAAATTTTACTTTTTTTTCTATATAAATATATATTCAGGAAAAAAATGTTAATGATAATTATAAATTTACATTGCACTTGTTTGTGGAAGAAAGGTAGGTGGCAGTGTCCTTTATTTTTCTCAAAGAAATATGGTCACCCTAATGATAATGCAAGAATTAACCAATAAATGAATAGAACAATTAAACCAATTCTAAAAAACTCTATGAATGCTTTATCATTAAATTGTTGTTGAAATTTTACTGTTACAGTTACGGAAATTTATGTGCCAAAACCCTTATGCCGCAATAATGAATTTACAATACTTTTTGAAAATTTGGCCATATATGCTCTCCGGATATTCTGATAAAAGGATTACTGATGTTAGCAAGCTAAGATACTTGTAGCATGACATAACAATGAAAGTATCCACTTGCCTGTACAGACGAAAAGCAGAACGGTCAATATCGAAGTTTGCACTCGACGTTCCCGACATTGGAGGTTGGCAGCTTGCTCCGATACCAATTGTTTGTCCCCTCAAGGACCGCATCCTGGTGCAGAATCGCAGCTGGCACATTGACCAACCGAATCGGGTACGCAAGAACTTGGAATTTTCAGTCGCATCCGCCGTGCCTCGGCGCTTCTTCTATTTTCACCGATACACCGGTGGAGCGTAACGCCGATACACGGGAAGTATTGGTATCGGGGACGAAAGAATGCTTCCTGCTATCGGCGGAAAAGCTTACGCACGATTCGACGAATGGCGATAAATGTGGGCACGATTGGGAGCGGGTCAATGGATGTTTCTGCCTCATCCGCTTTTCTTTTCTTCCGCGGCAAACTGTATGTTAGCGATAATGCGAGAGATGTTTAATTTTTCCACTGCGATTCGCGCATACAAAAGACGTCTGAAACACTATTTCTCGCTTTCTTCTGTGAAAGAATTCCACTCGAGTGAAAGCGTTTTATCCCGGATAAGTCGACGTCGAGTAAATCAATATTATATACTAACTATATACATATTATATTGTTGATACATGTATATATAATGTATATACAACAATTGTACAAGAATTTTGAAGCATTTTATAGTTAAAAGCCTAGAAGAATGTTAAAAGAAAATTAATTCCTTGAATTCTTTTTCAAAACTCCATATACGAGTTTGGTAAGTCTTTAAAAGTCACTTTTATAATGTGCTGAAAACTGATATAAAAATAAATGTAAAAAATATATATTCATATAAAGTATATATGCATATTTTTTATTATATTTATTATCATATTTGTGAAGAATTGATTTAGCTTACACGATAAATGATAAGGAAATATTACTTTGCGATAAAATACACATAAATACAATTAAATAATATAATACTATTATGGGGAAATCTATCTAACAATTAAATTAATGCAAGTTTCAACAATAAAGGACAGATATGTAACGCGACGATCTGTTTGACCATTTTTTCTGGCAAGCGAATATTTGATGTGACACTAGTAGCGCGGATTAATATTTACAAACCGTAGATCGTGCGCGTCGTCTAAATCAATATTTCATGCTGCTCCGAGAATGGCTGATTTATTTCGCCTTCCTGGCAACGCTATGTCGTTCGTTTGAAAATAGACGGCGTATCACGTAGAAATGGCGACTTGTGATACATAATATAAAATTGATATTAAAGAAATTCGAAAGCTCCATACATAGCGTTCTCTCTCCGTGGACGATGAAAGTTCAAGAAACTCAATCCGATAAATTTGCTTATAAAGCTCTCATTGTTTCTCTCTTGACTTAAATGGGAAAACTTCATCTTCGCTGGAAATGGATTACTTGCTGAATCGCTTATCACTTGCATTTATCCATAGAGAGAAGATAAAAGTAACGGATTATCGCGTAAGAAAAATAAGCCATTTTCTAGACATGTAAATATTAACATTATTAATATCAATATTAATTAAATGTTTATACATACACTGAGACAAAAATATAGTTACTTTTGGCCTCAATCATAATTTTATAATATTTCTAACAATAAATATGATTAACTTAACTATAATATGCATCATTACGTTAACCATAATTATTGTTAGAAATATAAAATTGTGGTTGAGGCCAAAAGTAACTATGTTTTTCTCTTAGTATAGAAATCTAGGTTTTAGGTTTAATAACAATGAAATCTTTATTCGCAGACACAATCGTTATAATAGCAATGTCTCTAAGTCCTTTATTAAAAAATTATTAGAGTCGTAATACCCAATTAAAGGCAACCATTTTCACAAATCACGTGCGCATAGTCAGCTGGCGCACGGGTAATCGCACAAACTTACAGAAATTGCCGTAACGTCCGAAAAGTTTCCCATGGTTTTGCCGAGGTTCTTACGTCTTTACTTTTACAAAAACTCGGACTCCGATAAAATCACGAAGCGGAGGAGACCTTCAGATTGGTCCAATTAAGGAGTATAGCATTCCAGTCCGTGACTTTCGAACGTTGATTGGCTTGTGGACCACTCGTCTGTATAGAAGTACGAAAGCTACCGAGCGCAACCATCGATTTTCCTCTTTCCGTTTCGCTGCCGAGTCGCAAGCACTCCAACTTAGATGAAGCCGTACGACAAACTAACTACTTATTAATTTACTGCCGACTAATAAGCCGTGCGAAACGCCCGGCAACGACGTCCGTATTTTAAACGGCGGCGTACGGAGGTGCATGCCGCAGTCGGATACGAAAGTCGGCCGCTTGAGAGCCTACCTGTATTTCCACCAGACACGTTTATACGTAGCGTCTTGCTCAAATATTTATCTTCGCTACCGCTGTAATCGTGTTGCAGCAGGAATTACATGAAATTGTATGACACCAGAAAAAAAAGTATGTTTTTCTCATAAATGACCGGACTAGATCCATTAAAAAGGCAGTGAAAAAATTTTAACATTGTAATAAGAGACCTGCAACCCCCAGCGAATCCAGGTAGGTTTTTTTGTTCATCAAGAGTAAAACAAGGATGTTTTGCGTACAATTTTTTAGCACGCTACGTACGCGCGTTAATGATTGATGGAAGTGGAAAGTAGTTCATACACTACTTTTTGCACAATGCGAACGCCATTACGTGACTTTCCTCATGCTTTCCTTTTTTTAGAAAAGATCGGAGTTAATAAGTGTACAGTTATATCGGAGTTTTACAGAAACCAAGACTCTATGTGCCCGCGGCTTTTTGCTGGAAGCCATGCTGCCTACAAGTATGTTAATTTAATCTACAAGATTCTATGGTAAATTAGATTTTAATTCGACGGTTGTATCTTGGTTCGTGTTGCGCGTGAAGCGCCTACGAAATATTCGGCGAACGAGATTCGAGCTACAGGCGCAACACGCGATTAAGAGGGAACGACCCTTGGTGACGTTAATGTCTTCCGGGCCGCGAGCAGGTGTCGTGGATGGATGTAGTTCGTTAATATATAATTTGCCGAGTCTAATATGTTGACCATAGCACGTAAATCGTATCTTAGCTTGTCCGGTCAATTGAGTCATGTGCGGTGATTAATATTACATATTAAACAGAAATTAGAATTTAAAAGAGGCTATTGAAAAAGATCCGCTATTAAAAAAGATATTTAGGTCACGTGTAGATATCGTTAATTGCAGTTGGTACTGTGGAGTAGAAAAATGATGTTTGCGTTTTAAATAAATGGATAATTAATTAAAGACTTTCAATATCAAAATTAATAAGTAACAAAGAAAAATTGGTCTTTAAAGATCTCATGTAATTAGCTATGCGGGAATTAATATTATGTGATATTTAATTAACCATGTAATATAAAGTTATAAATCATACGTTTCAGTGAGGCGATAACAAATAAATTGAATAATCGCATGCTCTCCAATTATAGATAAGCATCTCAAGATTAAATGGACAAAGGCAGTGTAATTTTTGCGAAAAACCTAGTAAAATTTTTGCTAATGTTCATAATCTGCAATATAATCGAACTTCAACTAATCAACACTGAAAGCCCATTTTTTCTTGTTACCTATTATATTTGTTTTTGTTATTGTTTTATTATTACATAGTTAACATTGATATATAAAAGAATCAAGAAAGAAAATCGATAAAAAAGATACTTTTCAAGTACATTTTATTTGTAAAAACAAATCTCGGTATATACAGGATACATTAAAAGAAACAAACGACATTTTGTCTGTCGTGTTGTAGTTACGAAATAAACCGTAGAAGTTGAAAAGACGTGGAAATACGTGGACGAGAATTGTTTCGTAAATTACAAGCGCCCGACGTTAGTAGTTACAGACACCGTCGCGCATTAAACTTTGCACTCTTGAGACTACGTTGCGCGGAAAATGTTTACAACGCCTGAGTATTTCATAAGCGGGCGCAATTAGAAATCTCGAGACGGCAAATCCGTTTTGTTTTTGAATGCTGTACTCTTTTCTCTCCTACGAATGTCCACAATGGATGATTACACAAGACTCTCGGCGGTGCCTTACAACGGAAAAAGGGAAACAGGAAAACCTGTGCTTAAGGAGTTATTTATAGCCGGACGAGCCATCGTTAATCTGGAAAATCTGTAGAGTACCGTGTTGCTCGTAAATTACCGAGACATAAATTATTATTTTCCGTGCAAAGCAGGCCGAAGACTGGAAACCAAATATTGCTCTTTATTCTAGGACATAAACTATATGAATGAATATCTCATAAATATTTTTTAATGTGTTCGATAATGACACAGTCAGATTCACGAAATTCTCAAAGCTGCAAAAATTTTCGAGTATTTTCTTATAATTACACAATAGACATACTTGAAAATAGTTGAGATATTTACACTTCTCCTTAATGTCATATTTAATGTAATATTGCCAAAATTGCATAGAATCGTTAACAGACATCTCGTGTAATAACGGATAATACTAACACGTTATGTAAACTGTAACGAGATTGCAGTAATTAAAGGGAAGGTAGAGAACGCAATGTCAAAATAGAAGAGGAGCGGAGTATGTTCGTGTTATTACAAAGCCCGTCCGTGCCGGAATGCTTTTATTAAATGTTCATTTTCACGCTGATAATCGGATTTCGTATTTATCGATAAATTTTTTCATATCGGATTCGTAGCTGTCCTATTTTGCTCTTTTAACACTCGCATTATAACAGTGATTTAACCTTGGATAACGGGCGGTGGTAAATCACAGCAGATAGAGTAAAAAGCAGCCAACACGTATTAGTATATCTGCACAAATTCATATTGACATACATTTTGCTGATGCTCTTTCCCGGATCATTGAAACAATCTCGGTTATATGGAACACTGTTTCGAGCGAGAAATGGACTTTTAACTTTAGTACGTAACAAATATTGAGAAACGTAATGTAAATGCACTCCCTTTCTTTAATCCTAAAAATGAGAACGCGAATATCTCCCAAAACAATAAAATAACGGGACGCGAGTGCATTGGAAGCGTATCGTTGATTTTATAAAACGCGGACGAGATAGTCGAGTATGCATCGGCAAGTATCCAGACAGGAGATACTATTACGTCCATAAGAAAATTGCGCGATAGCTTATAAATATCGCATTCACGTGCATTATCCGGGATTTTCTGTTTCGTTCTCGTATCGAATTTCCATCAAGGATAAATTTTTGTATGATGCGTTCTGAGGATGCTAGATAATGCCGCGTCATTAGACTAAGACGCGCAACAAAGGACGCAGATAGCGGGCACTATTAGGCCGGATAACGTTGATATCACCTCTTCTTACTTCGTCAGCCGGTATCGCATAACGTTTTGCACAAACGTGCCCGACTACAATGCTCGGCATTCCCCATTTCCGGTTGAACGATACATCTCTCTGTCCTTCCACGCAAGCTACAGTACATTAGAAGCACTCGGAAGAGAAACCGCGCGAGTTTACGAAGCGGTTTGGGGGAAAACGGTAATGAGAAAACTCGAGCAGAGATCAAGCGTAAATCTCATTTTTCTTATCCGTACTCTAGAAACGACGAATCTCTCGCCCTCAAGAATTGATGGCTATCTTGCCACGGCCGGCAACAAATTTTGAGTGGCAGGTAATTCGCGTACCTCGCTATGTTTTTTTGATTGATGTACACAATGAGATTAAGAAAGAAATAAACTAGAAGAGTGATCAAGAAAAGCTCTTCAAATATAATTAAATAGTAATTGCGAAGCGCATATAACGTATTAAAAAAATTTAGAAATGTTTTTTACTTTATAAATGTCTATATAAATTAATCTGTAATTTTTTACATAGAATTTTGTTTTAAACACGTATAAAATTACTGTTGAAATCTCTTAGTCATAAAATTCAGATTTTATTCTAGGTACATGCTGCATAGAATCATCCGCATATTGTTTTTCCCTCATTTGTCAATCAACAATTTCGGAGTTCTGTCGAAAAAGAAAAGTTTTCCGGTCGTTTTACGGACGCGTAAATTGATTTCTCGACGAATTGTGAGCATTACGGCATTTATGGCGTTCATGAATCGTACGTTACGCGTAAAAATATTTGTCAGGTCCTCGATGCGAGCGAATTTTAAAACATGCGAGATCGCTTCGCGCACGATACGATGCGTAACATTTTATGAATTCGTAACTGTGTTTTTTTTTTGCGAATCTATATAGCGCCGTTAACGGTTTAAACGTTCGATATGCTTTCAAATGCGCTCGATTACGTTCAATTACTACAACACGAATGTTCTGTATCTGACACACGGAAAAAATAAGCTGAGGGAAGACAGATGAAATTCATTGCAGGTTGAAGCGATGAAAAGTCAATTTCTTAAATACAATTCCATATGTACATTTTTTTAAATATGTTTCTTTTTTATGAAAAATGTGTTCTGACTAAATAACTAAAGTAGCAAAAATTAATTTTTTTTTCAATTTGCGAATAAAAAATTTTGTTGTGTTATAATAGTAAAGAAATATATGTATAATTGCCATAAGATAAATGCTTGGGTAGCATTGAACAGACATGGAATTAACCACTTAGCTATAACCCAATAATCACTTTAACTTTAACTTTAAGAGAAAATCCCATTAATGAAGATATTGCAAGCATATTAAATTTGCACCTAAATCCGGGGCTCCTATTTTCGTTAATGGCGCGTTTCACTTTTAATAATCTCCCGCGGGATCTTTTTGCGCGCAACCTCACGTTTAATAATCTTCCACTTAAATTATGCCTGCATCCGGCTGATAAAAGCTAGGAGGCATTTTTACCATCGACCGTCATCGACGCTTTGCTCCCTTTTACATTCTTCGTCGTCTTCCATTTCTCCCCTTCGATCCGCCATTCTCAGCCCGGCCTTTTTCTACCCTGCTGCAGCTCTTCTCCAATATTGGGAAGAGAGTCCTGCGCTCGTTGCACTCGACTTAATAGATTACATTGCGACGGATCGAGCCTTCGTCCGGGATAACAACGGTGCGGCGCGAAATAATTAATAAAAAAGGAGAAAGAAAGAGGCGAGATCGAAAAGCCATGCAGTGTCTTGAATCAACCTACAAGATAAATCTCGGCGAAATTTTAGTGACGCGTGAGCGATAAAACGCTGAAAGGGAATTATTTCGTGCCGTAGAGCTCCAATCGAAGTGCTACCGAGTGAAAACGACTTCTTTCTAAAGTTTTAAGAGATGGTTCTTAAAGTACGGAGAATGCGATAGGGTTCAAAGTTTAAGATAAGGATTATTGGGTGTAATGACGTTCAGGACGTAAATGGCTCTGACTTCGAGATATTCGGGCTATAATTCGGGCGCGCATAAATGGAGTTCTCACAACTACAACTCATATGTAACAAGTTTTTCATATTACGAAAATTTTATAATATAAAAAAGATGTTTCTTTCCAGCGAAAAATTATATCTTTTTCTAAGAATTTGACGTAAAAGTGATTATATAAAATAAATTATATTAATAAAATAAAACTTATTTAAATTTAACATTACAAAAAAGTAAACATTTCTTTAAGAGAAAGAATGCAACTTTAATCTTTAGATTTATTTCACAGAGATCGTATCGGTTTCCCAAATATCAAGATTGCAGAGATGCGGAGGGCGTTCGATCGAACAAAAGCTTTTGGCGTCTCTGTGCAGACAAAGTGACGGAAGAGAGCCGTGAGGATTATTCCGTAGTTTCACTCCGTATTTGGTCGTTGTGAGCGTAAATAAGGCTAATTAAGGAGGATAATTCCCTAAGTGGCATCGTCCTCTCAGTGGAACAGGCAGGCGTTATCTCGGCGCGCGTCGCCTTTCAATAATGCCGTTTACTTCGTGTGTTTCGTTCGTGTCGGATGCTGGCAAGCGGCGTTCGTGTCCGTCGTGGTTAATGGCCGCTCTCGGAATTAGCTTTGGGAATGTTCTCTTGACTGACCTGTTTGACGTTTTGTTTGCGCGAATCTACTCCGACGCTTAAGCGAGTCAGATTCACGGTTGCATCTCCAGATCGATCCGAATCATTTATCGATCGCTGGGAAATAGAGGATATCATGCTGTTTTTCCTGTATTTTACTTTACTGTACGTCGCTTTATTTTGAGAAAATATGATAGATCGTGTGTGAATAATGTGTCAGTGAATAATGAACCTGGTGTGTCAGCAATGCTGGTGCGGTTGCCTCAGTTGAAAGGATGTGACAGATGATTGATCGTCATTCATTAATATAGTTTTCAATAACATGTGAATAACGCGTAGCTACGAACATTTCACACTGTTTTATTCTCTTTCCATAATTTTATCCGCGATAAACGGACAAGCTTGTGTAAATTTATCGATGTATTTTGATCTACGATTTTACAAATTAACACGGAAAATTTTTAATAGCTTTATGTGAATATTTAAAACAATTTGATATTTTGTTTGAAGTTTTAGTATAAGTTTCAACGTCAATACGAATCTTATTATTGTATTGTATTCTTCTTTTCGATTAAGAAGAAATTAATTTTGTATAATATATTTGTATTTGTATAATATATAAAGTCAATACATGAATAATACTTACAAACATCAATGTTATATGCAACTGTATGTTTATTTATCTGAGAAAGATTGTAAAGAAGGTAAAAATTAACAAATAAGATTGTATACATATAAATTACTTTTTCAAATTATTGCCAATTAATGTTAATAAAAATCGCCATGATTCTACTTGCTTGAAGAAATTGAAATAATTTTAAACTTCTTTAATGTGTCCAATTTGTTGGATCTGGAATAACGGTCACAGTAAATTTCACGACAAACGAAGACTTAGAAGCAGTCACAAGAGCAGGCTAATTCTATCCGCGCATCTATCCGAAGGCAATCCTCAAGGAACGAATGCCAATTATACCCGGCCGGCCTTTCGTCGGTCACAGTAAATACAGATAAAGGTAATTGAAAGCAATCGTTTCTCGCGAGTTGTTGTTCTTCCGCGTTCTGTTGAATCGAAGATAGAGAATCGGATCCATTTGTTCTTGGCCAGTCATTGTTATTGATTCTGCGTATGTACATAAACCAAGTAACGGCAATTTGATTGCAAATCTTTCCAAAATTAGTCTTTTCAGATAATCCTCGTTAATTAGGATCGAAATCGAGTAAGTTCAATTTATTTTTTTGCTTTTATTTGTTTTTGTTTTTAAATTATATTAAAAATTGAAATGAAATTACAGATATATCCATTTTTCTTCGTTACGTTAATTGCAAATTTTAATCGAATATTTATTTTACATTTTTTTGTGTAATAATATTTCTTGTATTTGTATTGAAGCAACGACATGGTTTTTATTCTCCGTTCAGCTGACACTTCGTCGGGGATATTGGGAATCACCAGCGTAGTAGTGGGTGTGGTTCGATCGAGTAATGGACAGGACCCTTCGTCCACTGAGCAAACTCTAGGACAGAGGTTCGTAATCGAAAGACGCTTCTGGAGGAAATCCTAGAGAACGCTTTCGTTCACAAACACTCCACCTTGCCAAGGATTAGAAGGATGGGTTTCGTATCCGCGCGCTGACGATTGCATTTTTTCCCCTTTTCATTACAATCCCGGAAAATATTTTAAATTATCTTTTCCAATATAAAGTTGAAGCACACACATGTACATATACCATACATATATGCGAAATATGAAATTAAATTCCTTCTTCCTTTTTCATTATTGCTTTGGAACAGTTACTAATAGCTGCAAAATCATTTTCGCAAATTCTCGCAATTTAATCATAATACGTTTTATATGATGATAAGTTTCAACATGAATTTATCGCGTATTGTTATTCCGCTACAGAAATCCGAGTCAATGAAAATTTCCGGAGCGTGAAACTATATGAGGTTTTTACACGACATGAGTTGACAAAGAAACTGCAAGTCAGCGCTCGCTCAAGGATGCAAAATGCTAAAAGCTCTACTTATTGTTAGCTCTTTTGCCATGTAGGTATTATCATTCCACGGCTGCTTTGTCGCAATTATGTCAGTAAATCCCTCGATGAGAAAAACGATGGCTTGTTGCCCTATTTGCATATTTCTCGAAGCGCATTAACCATGCTCTCTAATCAGCTGTAAATTAAGATGTGATAAATTAGAAATCAATGAACTTTCCTAAATATTCATTGAATTTCGTAGATTATGAGATTATAATTTTTTAAACTAACAATATTTTCTATGGAATGACCTTCGAAATATTCAAAGAATCCAAATCTCCTCCATTAAGACAAAGAGAAAAAATATCTGAAGAAGAGAAAAGTGTAAAAATTATAATTTACGTTGTAATATTAAGAAAAAATTAAAAATCAAAATTAATATAAATATTAAAAATGTATAAATGTATTTTACAAAACTTAATTTAATATAATATTATTATGGTAGATATTAAAGATCATTTTGTATACACGACAAAGAAGTATGTAAAAATCGCTTACGAAAAACAATGCATAATAAGGCAAAATACAAATACAATTCACAATATCACTTTAAATCTACTTCATTAATTTTCTGCAAATATTATTATTTCAAAAAATATTTATAAGCATTTACAATAACATTTATATGATGCATATAAAATTTTAAATCTGTTTTTTAAAGAGATTAAATGTTATATTTTTAAACTAAAAAAGTTAGGAAAAATATTAAAAGTAGTGTTAATTGATACAAAACTTTATAAATTACACATTGCAAATAAAATATACTAATTTAACCTATAAAGTAAAACGCATTTAAATAAGTGGAAATTAGTATTTGTAATTCTACTTCGTGTAATGAGTTGCCTGCAATTGGATACGTTTCAATGGGATGCAATTCAATTACGTATGCATTTCAGCTCCTTAAATGCGTATATTAGTGGTTTCGGTACTAAGCTTGGCTCTCGAAATGCACAACATTCCAAGAACGTCGAATTACAGCGATATATGTCTTCCTATATCGTAATAGTGTTTTCGACATTTTATCAAACTTATGCTATTAAAATTGTAACAAAAATATTTTGCTATCCAAATGAACATATCTAAATTTAAGAAAACATATGCAAATAAGTATGGAAAGAAACATACAAAAATATATAGCTAAAGATATTCTTTACATCTCGACAATTATCATAAAAACAATACATAGAAACAAAACATAAAAAAATAATATATATATATTTGTAATGTCATTAACGAAGTTTTTTAAGAAAAATTTAAGCTATTTCTAAAAGAAAGATTGCATCATACAAAGAAAATTGAATAAGAATTGATATCGACACATGATTTCTTAGCAACAATATGATTCGAGAGAAGAACCTATTGAAAATAACCGAGCAATCATCGTGAGATAGGACGAGAACTGGGCAGCACTAAATGCTTTTCGTGCTCATCGCTCTTCCCAATTAACCGCGAACTTACCCTTGGCAGTGTACATTTCGCATCCGAAGAGCAGTCGGCGCCCTTCATTAAAGTGCGATTTCGCTGAATATGCATCGCGGCTCATTCCGTGACATTTTCGAGGAGGGAAATATCGCCTCTGATTGTGAGTGCCGTGGGCGCTGTGGATGCTAGGGAGGGCACGAAACCGATTTCTTCGCGAATCTTCTTAGATCACTCGCGCCATTATCCCAATTGATGTCCCGCAATATTTCTCCCGGGGCCATTTGGAAGATTTTGTCCCGTCTGCATGGCGTATACACTCACACAGCGGCTCACACTGGCGTGAGGATGCTCGCAGACACGTGTACCATGCCTCCTCTTCCTTCTCAACCCATCCTCTCGCCCATCAGCTTCGTCCCCTACTTTATCTCGCTTTGCCCTCCCCTACCGACTCAGGTACACCGACGTACCCTCTTGTCGCCTGCTAGTATGGCCGTGTCTTCGTGTGCGCGTATCAAGCGGTGCCCAATAAATCCACGGTTTAATTAAACTAAGTTTAAACGGAACCTCCCCCCCCCCTCGCCCCTCTTCTTCGCCGTCGCCGCCACGCGGAGCAGTTATATGTGTTACGTTCCTGATCCGCCGCTAAATCAATTATCGGAGTTACCGGCGCAATGTGAAAGGGTGTCGCCGGGAAATACCTTCGGGCGGCTCGCATATTGTCCGATGTGCTTTTATTTTCGGGCCACGCTTGAAATCGTCTGTTACGGATTGAAAAGAGGATGGCTGAGGATAATGGTGAATTATACAACGTACGCCTTTCAAACAAAGCACGGTATAAGTGATTATACATTTTACGAAACAATAGAAAAGATTATTAATTGCCACAATGTCTGAATGAATTTTGCGTTACATTTGATAACATCAAAATGTGAAAACCCAAACCGTTTGCGACGATATAAAATTTTTGATACGAGTTTTTATTGTTCCAATAGCTATTATTATATTTGATGTATTTACGGAGCCATTACAACAATATAGTTTTATTATTAAATCGTGACCAAGATTCCCGTTTATACATATAACAAGAATATAAAGATTGGGTGAAAAATTCAATATTATCATGACAGCCTCGATCTTTCTCGTGAAATATTTATCGCACAATATTCGGCGATCTACATATAAAAACGCAATAAAATTTATATAACTGCGATCGTTGTATTTTATACAGAGATAAACAATGCATTACTCTGGAGCACTCTGCAAATAGCCAACAGTTTATTTTGCTGAATTTTGTATCCGCCGTGACTCATTCCTACTTTATTGATTTTGAGAAGCGAGATACGGTATCGCGTAAAACGTGCAAATTGTTAAATGGAAAGCGGATCGGTTTACGATGCTCGCCTATACCCGTCGCTGATTTATCATTTAATACCGCCGCTAAGTGGATGAAACGTTAGCTCGGTCGGCCATATTTTTGACGATTAAAATGAATTTGCGCCAATCCTCCAATATCGCATCAAAGAAGAGTATTATAGCGTTTCAAGTGCTCGCTCTCTGTGTTACAGAAAGTAGATATAATGTCGCGCCAAAAGTGGAGAACCGATTAGAGTGACACGGCCTCTCGTACCTCTACAATCCATTATGCTTAATGAAAATGCAAAGCCGATTCGCGCAATCAAATGCTAACCCTTGTAGCATGTATCGGAATTCCTTCAACAGTACGTATCACTTTGGCAGGGTGCAGATACACGATTAAGCCTAAGCCATTCGAACTATTTCAGATGGTACATGCGATGGGTAGGGCTCGATTAAACGGATCACTTCCGATCCATTTTACAATCAACCCGGCTGTTCCGCCTACAAGCGGAATGTAGGGAGAAATGCGACCTACTCCTCGCAACTTTTCTTTTCAAGTTGTTTTCCAATTGTTAATTAAACGAAAGACATATAATATCACTTTAAACGTTCAATTCTAGTTTCAGATATATGTATAATACATACATACTGAGAGAAAAATATAGTTACTTTTGGCCCAACCATAATTATAATTAACTTAACTGTATACATCATTATTATCGTTAACCATAATTATCTTTAAAAACATTATAAAATTATGATTGAGGCCAAAAGTAACTATATTTTTCTCAGTATAGACATATACATTAATATTTATAATATTCATATATACATATAACAAAAAAATTGAAATACTATAATCTATTATTTTTACATTAGACAGTGCATTTTTAATATATGTATAAGTTAAAAGTTAGCCTTACGTATATATTCAACATTTCAGATTCTCTTGGCACTAACAAATGTAATGTATTAAATACATAATATCACATGTAATATGTAATACTGGCTAAAGTTAGTCCCTATATTCACGTCGTCGACTTATTTAATTCGGTAGCACTTATCCTTTGATCTTCGCCTCAACTATCCACACTCGCCAATGTAATAGCTTACCTACTCCGAGACGTTTGTGCTGGCTATATGCATGCTGTGCGACATGTATAATATCGTCATAGTGACGGGTGGTCTGACCCGATACTCTCTTGGCAACCACTTGGCTAGGTACGCTTGATCGGTTCATTTACCAGCGCCGAGAACGTGCAGTCGAGAGTAACCACCCTCGCAATCCCTATTTGCTTCTTCCACTATTCTCAGACCCTTCGGCCTGGCCAATTAAAGACAGCCTTCGCGCAACCAAAACCATCGAATACATTTACGCTTATACTTATACCAAGTATTTCATCTCAATTACCAACGTCGCATGTCTCTTCTAAGATCTAGAAAGCGACTATAAAAACTTATAATACTATCAATTATAAAATATTTAAAGTATAATTTAATTACTTTTAATATATTCAGAACATATATGTATACTTTTTTTGGGATGTGAATTTTATTCTCGTTTGAATACATTTTAAGTATTGCCAAATTAAAGAGAAAGATGATTATTTTTATTGTTACAAAATTAAAATTAATTTCAGCGAATTATTTTTAAAAAAACAGAGAATATCTAGGTCTATCCTTGTATCCATCTTGTATATGTATACATATAGGTACGCTCTATACGGATGAACAAACACACAATATGGTGCGTGCACTCCTGGGAATTTCAGGAGCGAGTGAAGACGAGTTTAACGACCGTCTCTCTCTTGTTACGATAGTCGAGGGTGCTCAATGATGCGTTAAAGTAAGAGGACGATTGCCCCGTTTCGAAATAATAAAACTCCCTGATAACGATGTTACGTACTATCCTGTTGAGATTGCAGCTGTTGTGTGTATCCAGGAAGCATCGAACAATTGATCGTGCCTGGTTATATCAATACAAACAGCAATCTTGTATCAATGAGCTTTGTGCTAAGTTTTTAGAATTTTCTAAAATAAATTATAAAAATTATCTTAGAAAATATCTTTTATTATTTAAAACTCTATACGCAGAAGAGAATAATATTGATACAATAAAATAGATATTGTGTTTACAACATTACGGTGATTTAATAACATTAATTTGCAAAAACAATGTAACGTGTTACTCTTGGAATTGAGATTATTAACTTACATTACTTAACAAAGAGAAAATATTTTGTTGTGATTGGAAAACGATTAATTAAATGGTATGTTAACCATTTTGCTCAAATGTTACAAAACTCCCGGATGATCGTGCGCGATCAAAATTGACGAATGATATTAATAATGTACAACGCGCGCATTCGTATGCGATGGATGCGATCACATTATACGCCCCATAATGCAATAATACGCGAATATGCAGTGTAAAATAAACATTAAACCTCAATTGTTCATTACGTAACTTTAATGGATTTAATATACATATTGATGTCGCACCGATACGTATGGTAAATCGGATAAACACCCATAATTATGCGAACATTTACGTATAAATCAAATCCGCTTGGTGCCCAATGTACAATATTCCGGAAACCACGCGGTTTGACACAAGTCAAATAATGTAATTGACATAGATCAACTGAAAAATGAATTTCGGCGAGTTGACGCGTAATTGTGCTCTTTGAACCGTTTGCGTCGCACCGTATGTTCTTTTTTTTTTCTCTTAATAAATTCACACGTGGAAGACTGCGCCGATATCGAGAGAGCACGATAAAACAATAAAATTGTCGCGACAAAATGGACGAGCATCTCTACGCCATTTACACACAAGGATTATTATTCCATCAGGCCACACTTCATTATCGCTCGCGCTGCACAAAGTGTTAATGAACCCAGAGACGTACATTTCCAAACAGGTAACAAGGTTGAGACAATGCAAACGAATTCACAAACGCTCTCGTCGGCGCCCAGAGTATCCAAGAACAAACAATAACTGACTCCGAGGTGTTCGTTTGTATTTGCAAACAGTTCCAGAGGAAGAAACACTTCTTGCTAAACTATGCGAATTGTCCGAAATTACTGTTTCGATAAGTTTGCTCGGGATGCCTTCGTAAATTCGTTGCAAAGTTAAAATTTGCATAGATATTGCAATAAAAGTCAAATCAAATATGAAATACTAAAAATAATTTTAATTTATAAATTCAGAAATTTATTTCTAAGCTCAGAATGTGGCGCTTTGAAAAATCCAAATATAACTTAAGAGTGATATTAAAACGAATTTAATATTATAAATAAAAAAAACCATCAAAATTGATTCATTAAATTCTATTTTATTTTATCTGATTATGTCAAAAAAGAAGAAAAGAGAGATCTGCCAATGTATGTTTTCGAAATATATTTTAAATATATTTCAGAAATTATAAGAGAAACGCAATTATCACGTCGAAAATGTGCAGTTTTCTATTAATAAAACAGCTAAAACTATTACGCCTGGTTAAAAACATTCAGTATTAACAATATGTACATGCAATAAGTGCAATCTTGAACAGTAATTAGTAACTAAGTTAAATGATGATATCCGTCTACAAGTGTTCCAAACTCGAATTTCCTGTAAAGCGAGGATTGAACATTTGACTTTCCGTGTACCGTCAGTACTAGTGGGTCGTTAAAGTTTAACGACCCGTTAATGCTTGTCGAAGATAATGCCCAAAACAATTCGCGGCAAGGCGATAAGGTTTAACGATGCCGTAAATATTTCTTTGCAACTCACCATGAATGTCTCTTCTCAAGGACCTTGTCTCGGGAAAGTGCGAGATCTATTGATCGTACTTGCCAGCAAGTCCGTAACGAAAGCGGAACGGGGTTTGCATGAAACCGGCGCGCGCATTAATTATTATTTACCAATTTAAAACTAAATAATCTTACGGCTGTTAATTGAATAGCGACGTTAAAGAACGGCGTTGCCTTCTGCGCTCGGGCACTGTAACGGCGAGATTTGCATTTAATCAGGGACCGAGAACTCCTTCGCTGCGTTTCTTGCCGGCCATTGTAAATGCAGCAGCGCAGCAAGAATGTCCGCGCGCGCGTTTTTATCGCCTCGCCATTCTACACGCGGATCCCCGTGAAAACGGCCACCGTTGTGTTGCGCCGCACATTGGATCGCGCGCGAGTTCCCCCCAGTAACTGTTTGCAGTTACAGGCGAACTGTCTCAGGACAGCGTTATTGGTCGCTTGTCGAGAGAGACTTTGAAAGTTTCGCTGCCCCATTTGCATCCTAACGATAAATGTTCTTCTGGAGGAGATTTCCTATGCCGACATGCGCAAAGTTATCGCGCGCTTTGCGCGCGCAATCGCGACGCGACTTCGCAATTACGCGGTGTATTAATTACAGCTAGGAAAACAAATATTTGTTACCGTGGACGTAGAGTAGAAGCATGTTAAATAGAAATGTTTGTCTTTTCGATTACGTTGTTCGACGGCAAACATATTGAATGATGGTACAATCAAATAGCTTATCGATTATAATTCAATTCTACATGGCAATATACATATAATTTGTCGAATATATGTATATCTTACATATAATAAATTCATGTCAAAAATTACAGAAATAGAAGAGGAGCTTGATTATTTCGCACCGCGGGAAAGTATCATATTTGTGACTTTCTGCGACCAGAAAATAGATCGCAACACACATGACATTATTGACAGAAAATTTCCATTTATGGCGCTTTTGAAACAAGAATTACGTTTCAGCGAAAAGGCTTCTATTATCTTCTCGATCGATTTTTCCGTATAGCGTGCGCTTTTGCAATTTGCGTTAGTACACAGAGCGTGTACCATAATCTGAGATCTCTATTTCGGGTATTTCGACGTAGCACGACAACTTAACGTCATGCGGGAGCTATACTGTGGAAATGGTTTTCCATCATTTTTCGAGCTAACAATTTTGCGACATTAATCAACGTGATTAGCTCTCGGAATGGACGGTAACATGGAGCAGTAACTTGACGTGGTAAGGTGTGAAACAATACGGAATGAAGAATAGCATTAAGTATTTAACGGCTTTCTACCTTGACGTAAGGTGTAGTTAAACCTTATAGTTAAGTCTTTACGCTCTTTCATAACATTGCAAAATCACCTTATGCTACAAAATCGTCAGGATCGTTTTTACGCTTTTGCGAAAAATAAGCACCGAATAGCTGTTGGAAAAATTGAGAGAAATTGGTGTACGCCGATGAGAATTCCCATAGACTTTTATCTGACAACGCAGGGGAGAAACAACGGATGCGTGGTAAATGTAGTATGAAAATATTACTCACCACACGGTCGCCCGGATGTTTGACGTAACAATTCAGCTCCGCTGTCTGGCCGACGATGGCAGTGACATTTCGCGGTGCAATATCGTCGAATTGAGGTTTGTCCCAGGGTCTTGTCGGCTTGCTCCCTGCTACCACGCTGGCAATACTGGAACCACCTGAAACGGAATACGCCATATTAATAGTGATGCAAAATGTAAAATAATTTTAAATGTAAATATAATTGCATTTGTATATGATTTAAAATAAATTTATTGTAATTGTACATTAATGTAAATATAATTCTTTTTATTTTGTGGGTCAATCTGAGAAAAGTAAATATTATATGTATATATATATATATAATATATATAATTATATAATATATAAAAATTAAATATCACATGAGATTATTGTGTATTTCTAAAGTAATAACTTTGCATCAATTTAAAAAATTATTTCAATATTAAACAAAACAAATACATATATATGTAAATCGTAAATAAATGTTAAAATGCAAATTTAGAAATTAGATTAACTAGAGTTGATATTTTTATTGCAAAGTAGAAGCCTGGCCTTGGGGCACAAATTAATCTCATATTCAAATTAATTTTATATGATGGTCAGTAACGGATTTAGAGTTGTTGTAGCTTCAAGCTGTAATATAAATGAATCCTTCTCAAGCGCGTGGCGCGTGCGTATAATGTAAAGTCTTAATCCATGGCTTGGTTAGTTTACAATAAAAACAGATGTGATGATAGTAATGAGAAAACATATAATACAGATAAACAGACATATTATTTATTTAATTAATACACAAATAATAAAATTAATTTTTTAGGGGAAATAATAGCTGGTAATAAAGTTAATGATGTTAGTAGAATTTTTTTAAATTCAAATAGTTTTCACTTATTTCACATTTTTTAAATTACTTATTTGATAATAATAATTTGATAATAAATGAGGAAAACATGAAAAACATGTAAAAAATATATACTTTATATATAGATACTTTATTTTTAGTTACTTAAAATTTAGTAATATAGTAGATACTCGTAGATCTTATCATTGTTGCTGCAAGGAAAGATTGTCTAAGACAGTATCGCGAAGCTTAACAGTATATAACTCGTGGACAAATCTTATCTGATGAAACATTGAGCGGGCTATATAACTCACGCTAAAGTCAAAGTCGAAGTTAGATGAATATGGAAACTCAGTACGGCGTACATTCAAACGAGATTAGACGCAGAACCCTTTACAGTATCAGATGCTGCAGCTGCGAGTGGACTGAAAGTTGCCGGGTTGCGCATGCCGTAGGTAATTGTAATAAGTACTTGATTAAGCCCAAACTTCCGGGATTATAAAGCGTCACGCCATTACTCACGGTTTCCGGCACACAATTGCGTTTAGCATTCACGAAACACGATGCTGTTCGCGCCAAGAATACCACTATCCTCTTTGAGCTTGGATCGAGGCAAATAATTTACAAACTAATAACCGTAAAGCGTATTAACGCGTGCGTATACACACTTGTCGCTTCCTATCACTTTTACCGCACCGCGCTTTAACGCTGTTCACCTGCAACAGCGATGTTAAGATCGGACATAATGTTCGACAAATTGGTTTTAATTGTTAACAACCATGTTTCAGCAGTATTTCATTTTACTTCACTTTACAAGTACGATGTATTTAGAAATTTATGCACTATAATAAGTAAACAAATTAATGATTAATTGTCCATATTTGTCTAATTTGAACGATCACATGTTTATAACGTTTAATGCACTTCTGACCGCAACGTCCGATTTACAAAATGCTAATTAATATCTTGCAATCAAACTCATATATAAACATTAATTTGTATAACGTATAACACGAATATGTCTATCTCTCAATAATAATTTAATGTAATGTTTATAGAAAATATATTAATAATTACATTTTCAATTACTTATAATTCCCGGCTGATTTATGTATATGATAGCAAAATGTAATTTATTTTGCTTCCAAACAATTAAACATGTTAATTAACATTACTAAGAATAAAAGATTAATTAGAAACAATAATAAATTTGTTTCTTAAATTTTTTTGATACAAAAGTATCTAAAATAAAGTATCTAAAATTAATGTACTTCAATAATGTTCACGTGGTAGTTAATATGCTGTATGATGCATCCCAGCGCGGGTTTCATTCAATTTATATGAATCGCTCGACTTGCCATTAACCGAGCTTTCGACGATCGCGGAGATTGTCATTATCATAATCCCATAGGAGTAGCCGAATGGAATAAAAAAGAACGGGCGGGTTTCCGAGGGGTGGCATCGGAAAGCCCAATGGAACAGCCGTGCACGGACAAGAAGAGCGAGATAGAACGCGTCCGATAAAATTTTCCATTGTATGTCGGGGAAAATGGGACTTCGGCGCGGGTAGAAATTGAAATTGTTACGAGGTACATGTGAAAATTGCGGAAATCGCACAGCGAAGCTCGGAGGCATAACGAAAGCGTGACGAGATCAAAAAGGTCGATATCTTGAAAACGCTCTTACTAGCTGTGAAATTAATTCACTTGTTTTACAGTAAAATTAATTTATGGTTGCGATAAAACGGGAATTTTTAAGCTTGCATTGATATTTTCATTGAAAAATATAATGTAACGTAAAAGTATAATGTGATATAATAAAATGGAAAATATGAAAAATTTTAATATTGTAGATATATTATTCATAAAAGTATAAAAGTAAATGAAAAATTAAAATTTTGTGTTTATCTGTTGAATAAAACAAATTTAAATATATATATATTGAAAGATTCAAAAGCAATTACTTTTTACATTTTATTTTTAAACATTTAATAATTTTATTGAATGGTCTGTGGTTTAATTAAATTCTTAAATTTAATAATTTACATGTATGTAACATGTGTGTAACATGTATATATGTATATAATATATACATTATAATATGCGCGCGCGCGCGCGCGCGTTATACATATTCCATTTCCATATTACCTAGACGAACTTTTACGTTCCTCAGCGAGAAGTTGTTTCGCCAATAAAGCATTCTCCCTCAACTTTCAATGAACAGTGGGAAATGAAAGCTATCGAATACAGCCTTCGATACGCAAAGGCTACTCTCCTCGCCGTACCTTGCACGAATTCAATAAGGTTCTGCATTCTCCGCACTCCGTGGCAACAATAACTTCTTGTTATAGTCATGGCGCGGGGGTTAAGCAAACACCGGTCACGAGAACAATACGAGTACTGCCCACTCGCCGGATGATTTTCCAAACTTCCTTCCAGTCGCGGCACGTAATCCGAGTTGTTTGATCTGTAGCTTTGAACTCGGAAAACACCACTAGTGAAATTTTCCACTTTGCCTTTAAATTTAGCCACGTCTGCCTTTATTCCTGATTTTATCTTTGTACGTCTGCTGCCTGTGCACAGCTCCAACAACTTTTCACGATTAAAATTCACGGCAAATAAATATAAAACGAGACTTTTCAATACGCAAGTTATCGTATGCAAATTGTGAATTTTTTAAATAGAAGAATAATGAGAATGTAAAATGTATTGTATTATGTATGTAGAATTTTTTAATAACCAACGTAAAATGAGAAATAATTACATCGTACAATGCATATAAAAGAAATTATAAATTTATCAAATACATATTTATTATTCAATATTCAGTATCTTAAAGCAAAAGGCAAAATTACATATAAACATATTGTAAGGATCAAAGAGATTCCTTTCTGTTGCACTGAGAGAAAAATATAGTTACTTTTGACCTCAACCACAATTTTATGATATTTCTAACAATAATTAACATAATGATACATTAAGTTAATCACATTTATTGTTAGAAATATAATAAAATTGTGGTTGAGGCCAAAAGTAACTATATTTTTCTCTCAGTGCGGAGAGACTGCGAGCCGAAAGTCGAAAACAACATGTCGCCAAAGATCACTTGATGACTATCATATATAAGCGGAGCGAACGAGAACCGTAAATAATGTTGAAAATTTTATACTGAATACATTTAATAAAGAGACTCTTTCTACGATATTTATAATCTCGTTGGAAACGTACGTATCATGTAGTTGCCTTCACGCTCGCGTGTATAACTATATGATCGCAAAAGAATATGTTATAATGTGTTTTCCACTCTTTAGAAATTATTACGCGAGAAACAGAAATTCCTTCTCACATTAATGTGAACTAATGGCTGTGCGCGATGAAAAGAGAGAACGCGGTAATGCCGTTAATGTCAAAGCGCGCTGCGCTTTACTCACGGTCCACGCCATATTTCACCGCGCTAAGCCGCATCGAATCTTGCCCGGTACTGAAGCAATATTTATTTGCCGTTACGATAGCGAAAAGCGGAGCAAATGCCTGTACAAAGTGTCCCGCCGTTACGATACTCCGCCATAGTTTTCCGACCAGTTCCTATTCCAGTCGCACTTGGCTCTGAAACTGCACTGGCGATATTTCGAAATGGATGGTATCGTCGATTTCGGTATCGAGTGCATTGCCGAAGGGTCCGTTCTTTTCTAGCCGTTTTATTCCGTTGCTCGCTTCGTCGCAATTCGTCGCGGTGTACGCTCGATCGGCTCGCAGCAATATGAGTCCGCATTCCCTTTTACCTGCGATCGGAGAAGCTGGATTTCGCCGTTCAGATAAATCGACGACTCGCGAACGACGTCGACGGCAATTGCGCGAGCTAAGTCGAGGTCGGGGAAAATGATATTTATTTTTATCATTCCCCGCCCTGCAATCTGCGATGAGGCAAAATGTAGTACATTATGTATAATTCATATTGCAATCGAATAAATTGATATATGCCTGGATAAATTCCTTTTCTCGAGAGAAACTTCACTTTTTCAGTTATGAAAGAATTTTAATACAATCTACTTGAAATTTATAATTTATCAATTATTGTGATAAATACACCTGAAAACATCTTTTTATTTACTTGACTTTTTGTCAAGAGAATGTAAACGAATTAGAAAATCAATCATTTAACAATATACATATTGTTAAAATATTCAAACGCAATTAAAATTCAGACACATAGATTAAATCTACGCTGAAAGAAAAAAAAATGGTTGCAGCAACCATAATATCACTATAATTAATAGTTATTTTAAACCCAATCATATTTTTATAGTTATTCCAACTATGCAAAATATGATTGATTTAACATTATGTTAAAGTCTCTGTAATTATAATATTGGTTCATGCCACTTATAATATGCTTGCCATTAACTAAAACGAGATTTTTATTTTTATTTTTTTACTATGCAATTATAGTCGCAAATATCACATACTTTTCTCTCAGTGTACGTCTGTATCTACATCTTAAATAAAAAATAGTGACAATTTTTTAAGAACAATGTTGCGTAATACCAGAAACAGCGAATATCCCAAAAGTAAACCTCGGACTCTTCTCTCTATTCTTCCGTTCCTTTTTCGCGAAATGTTATGGAAGATCAAGACATTACCTCGAAGGACATGATGCGAGATCGAATTTGTACGCGCGCGTGTTTCGTAAGTGAAGTCAAGCTTCCGTCCGTGGGTGGCTACACGGTCGATTGCGATAACGATATGGCGAGGCAGCCGATTACAATCCTGTAGCCTATATGCCTCCTTTGGGATGGGGTACGAGCGTATTCTATTAACACGACGGTTTACACGGTCGCGTATCCCTCGTAAATAGAAATGAGCAAACAGATTCCCTGCGCGGTAACGTAGCCATCGGGGGCCCCTTTGCCGCGCTCCTGTTCGCCAATTTCATCAGCGCCCGCTCGCATAACTGAAAACCGTGAAAAATGAGGACGCAGGAGGGGGAGGGGGGGGAGGAAAAGGGGAGACGCGGGAGTACAAAGACCTTCCGGCATTTTCCGGAAAAATGTTCGCGCGCGCTGTGATACGCGGGCGGAGCAATTTATCACTCTCAGAACGCCGCGACATTAATAAGCGTTTCGGGTCAGACAATGAGCGGTAGAGTAATTCTGACGAGCAACTCGCGCGCGTAGCTATTCGTCTCGGAAGGATTTGTCGCCAGCGGGTGGAAGAGCTCTCGGAGTAAAATGGAATATTAACGTTGTACATAGATCTCTAAATTCAAGTGGAAGACGCGCAAAATGGATTTCATATCTTGCGATGCCGATACAATTGTTTGATTCAATAATGTGTTATTTTATCGAATGTAATAATGAAGAAATATTCTATATTAAATTAAAATATTACAATAAAATATTACAATTTCTAATGTATTACAGAGAACCATAATATATTCTTATATATGTATATAAGAATATATTTCAATTATATACAATATTATTATTTAAATGCTATAATATGTTCCTAATATGTTATATACTAGGATTTATTACAGATTGTGTTATTGTTTAAAATACAATATTAGGAATTTTGTGATATTAACAAATATTACAGTAGACATTAAAATTTAATTATTACTATATTCTTTCATTAACAATTATAAACAGTAATTGATAATTGTTATGTAAATGTTATATAATAAATATAAAAAGCATACGATTTAATATGTCTCATCAGAAATACTTTACATTTTGCAAAGATTTGAAGATATTACTATAAGTCGATTTTTTAAGTATTCGGATTGTATCTTTTCTTATATATAATTGAAATAATTCTTTACATTGCGGTCCATTATGACCGTGAGATTTATTACGGAGGTTTACTCGTCTCATAAATTGCAGTACATGTTAGAATCGCGCGTGCTTTCATTTTGCGAACGAAGATAATTTAAATGCGCGTGACTGTGAAGATGAACCGTCGAGGTAAATAATACAGCATGTATATATCAAGGAAACGGGATGGGAGCACATGAAACACCGAGGTCTTAGATGTCTGCTCAAACAACATGTACAATCGAATAGAAGGGAAATATAATGGCGGAGATACTGCAAATGCGAAAATCCGAGCAGCATTCAGAGAAAGTTCACAGACTACTCGTTTCCTCTTTGGCGGAAAGAACTCGAAAGATCGGAGAAATTGCTGAGTTACTACTGCATCAGGCTTTAGCATAAAGTGGAATATGGTGGTATATTGCGGAACTTTAATGGCTGTATAACCCCGTCAGCACACGCGTGATCCTCGACTATCGACTTTGGTCGTAATTATTAAAAGTTTGATTCCAGTTTGACTTCTTATCTCCGCGTGGCTAAGAAATTCTTTAAAATAAGAGAAACGGCAAAAATATTAAACATACGTCATATACTGCCTATTTATTTACATATTTGTATCAAGCTTTGCTTGTATTAAATAATAAAAGAAGTTTATATAATATTTATATATAATTTAAACTGTTTTCTATTTGTTCAAATTGCATGCTATAAAATGTGCCACTTGAAGAGAGCACTTAACTGAGCAGAATAAACATTTTAGTAGTTCCAGTTCAGTAATCCATCTAATATAACAGAATCTCACCTATATCATACGTATTCAATAGCGAGCTTAAACTTTACGAAGCCCATTAGCGAGTAACTAGGGGATGTTCTATCGAGCGAAGTCAGCAGTTAAATTCGCGAACGTCCAAATCTCACGAGGCCGTTCAACCTCACGGCACGAATGCCGTCCTTAAGGGCACTAATTCTAAAGCGTCTACGTGTACGTGCGTGCGCTTTGAAGGTAGTACGGAGTCATCAAGAGTCGGCGGCGAATAATCGGAAGGGTTGGTCCTAGCAAGCGGGGGAATCTGTACTCCTCCGCTCGTAGTGACACTTGACCCACGGCCAACACGGTTGGATACAGCAAGGTCAGAAGTCCGGGAAATCGCGCGCATTGAAATTCGAAACCCGTAAATTTAATGCGCTGGGAATTAGGCTATTAAGCGTGAACAATGCTGTAATCTTGCTTGGTACATCTGTTCTACCCAAGCATGGTAACGCTCATTGCGCAGTAAACGACTTAGAATATTAAGGCAATAATAGTGGCGGACCGATAATTCCGTGGGTGTGTCCAAAGATAAATTTAAATTAGTATCACCCTCTTTTAAATCTAAAAATGCTGAAAATCAGTTTATCAATCGGTATTAAATAAATCAAAAATGTTTTTAATTAACAGAAAATTTATTAAGTATTTATTAAATAAATAATAAAGATGCGGCAAACATTTTGTAGAAATTTTCTTATTTCTACATTTTTCAGAACTTGAGAAACGTAAAAGTCAAATTATCTTCTTCAACTCAAGAGTGTATTTTAATCATTTATCACTTATCACTTATAATACTTATTAATCGTATCATTTTTACCTTCTTCAATTCGACTGCCTTCTAACTATTTATCTATAATTGAACATTATATTTTAATTATGTTAACTTTGATTCGGATTTCCTCATCTTGGTTTTATAATAATTTTACTGTATTTGAGCTTTTTAACATATTCAAGTAATTTTTGCTGTATAATCCCGTAATAAAACATACATATAAATTTTTACAACTTTTTTCCAAACCTTTTGGAAAACCAGTTCTACAATGCTTTCGCTATAAACTTATGCAGAAACTTCTACGGTCTACCGATAATAAATCGCAAGGATAAGCGATATGACAGGCCGAAGTATAAGAAGCTTACTGCCGAATGAAGATGACGAAGGTAGACTGCCAAGAGCTGTTTGATATGGGATGGTGACGAGTCAAAACGAGGGCGTGTCGATGGTGCGTTCTCGCGGTTAAAGAAGGACAGTCGGGTTGAAGAGGTTGGTCTGGAACAGCGTAGGATCACGGACGAAACTAGGCGCAGGCAGGTTCGAGGAAATTGCCACTCAGAAAGTTACGTAACCGAGGGGATTACAAAACTTATTGTATGAGGAGAAAACGAGGCGGCGAACGGAGTCGCGATACTGTATTCTTACGACCCACAACGCGATCCTCATACGAAAATAGCGCCCAATATTGTCCGCCATCTTGGGTAGCCTGGAGTAGATTGGAGCGAGGATGGTATGAAATAGTGATGATAGAAATTTTGACCGCCACAAATTAATCCATAATTTTTTATACAGTTACTACATTAAATATAATAATTAATATTTTAATAACATATTAAAATATATATTACATATATATTTTGTACGTAGAAATTACAAAATCAATCGCGAAAGAGTGGAAAATTGAAGAGATCCGAGTTGCGTTAAGATCGGGTTGATCCGAAGAGATCGAGATTGCGTTGCGAAGAATTGAAAAAGGAATCAAGAACATCATTGTTCCGGAAAATTGCCACTCAGAAAGTTACGCAACTGAGAAAATTACAAAACTTATTGCGTTGAAGGGGAAACAAGTCATCGAGCAACGCCGCAATGCAACATCCACCTTAACTTCTTGAAATTCCATTCTTGCGTGCTATTTTGAAGCGAAACATAAGTAAGATATCTCGTATCTGCAGTAGCATAATTCTCCCTGCAGAGATGCAATGTGCAAATTACATGCGAAACGACTGACTGTGCACCGTCGTCTCTTTCAGCTCTGCAGTAGCCGGCGAGCGTCCCCGAACGAAGGAAGTAATTTCGCATAAATTATACTTGCGAGGAAACTCGATACCGGATGCGTTGGATCGCTTTATTTAACATTCTGTTCGAGAAAGAGGAACGCATGTTTTCTTTCATTTCCCTTTTAGTATTGTAGCTTCACACTTGTAAAACAGAATTATAAAATTGTCTTATTATATTGAAAAATGTTACATAAGATTATACATTAAAAAAAAATTCTGGTTAGAAATGAACGAATCAGAAAAATTTTGTAGGATTGATCAAATATTCTAGTTATAATAATAGGAATTCTGGTTATTATAAGTTATAAAGTATTGAGTTCTATTATAATAACCAGAATATTTGATCAACCCTACAAGTTTTTCTGATATGTCCGTTTTTAACCAGAATTTTTTTTCAGTGTAATAATATTATATATGTAAATAAAAATTTGTATTTTACGTAGAAAGTTTATCTAAAAAAAAAAATTTTGCTTCTTTATATTTTTGATATTGATTCTCTGTAACGCATAATCCATCAGCTTTTTTTTTGCAACCCTGCGGCGCCGACTTTTATTCGCGCGCGTATCATCCGCCTTGCTACGTAGATTGTTTAGAAAGAGAAAAGGCGGTCTATTCCGTGAGAATTGCTACACTCGGCAAGATAACGTAACTACCAAAACTTGCGTCAGGAAAAACGAATCACAGGGTACGGTTGTACATTTCTGAGGCTCGGAAGTGGAGTTCCGGGGCGGAGTCGTATGTCGCGAGTTTCCGGCCGCGCGCTACTTGCAAGAAGAATCGACGTCTGTTCCTTCTCGCCCTCCCTCGCGAAAGTTCGAGCAGCATTCGGCTCCTACGATGAAGAATGAGGACAGCCGGCAGACGCGGTCATTTGTTATTTACTGATCATTACACTTCGACGTGACTGAAATGTCAGACGAGTCACGAGCCCTCGGACGGACTTGCGACGATGACAACGATGCTTTGTCATTCAATGCCTTGATTTCTTCGCACGCTGAGATTCGTTGATATTTCACTTTCGATCATCGTACATGCAACTCAAGGATGAATAACTTAGACGCAAAACATGGAATCAACGGATTTCCGTCGGAAACTTGCGTTTCGACGATAGATGTTCTCTCTGGGAATTCTTCTGAAATATGCGAGCTTGATATTTGACATAAAACAAAATATGTATATGTAATATGTTTATTATCAAAAGATACGTCCATAAATTTCGGATATGTGAAGAAATGTTTTAACGCTAAGCGAAAATTTTGATTGAAAAAAAATTTTGGTCAAAAACGAACGAATCAAAAAAATCTTGTAGGATTAATAAAATATTCTGGTTATTATATAGGAATTCTGGTTATCATAAGTTATAAAGTATTGAGTTATATTATAATAACAAAAATTTTTATTATAATAATCAGAATATTTGATCAATCCTACAAGATTTTCTGATTCGTCCGTTTTTAACCAGAATTTTTTTTGAGTGTAGCAACATAATATGTAATATTATATATATATATGTATATATATGTGTGTGTATGTGTGTGTATGTGTGTGTATATGTATCATGCATATGCATATGTATACATCAAGATCATGCAAAGTGATTTGGAAGTTGCCTCAGAGCATCAGAACTTCATGATACAATTTTCATAATAATTACTCGTAATTACTCGCTAGTTAAGGGATGGCGACGATGCAGAGTGCTTCATCTTCCGCGTGGAGAGTATGTGAATAATAAAAAGTTTTTTTCTGAAAAACATGCTGTACGCCACATCGATCGGGATAAACTTTGAACGTGAGAATATTGACGTGAAAAGGAAGTGTGAGAGGTCAGCAGTATATTCAGGCCTGAAGTTACCCGTGGCGGGCATTCTTCTCGTACTGATCATTTTTTTTTCCTCGCACGACTTCATCCCGGGGAGAGAAGGAAAGAGAAAGAGAAGAGAGAGAGTTGGTGCTGGGCGCGGGAAGCCCCGTTAAAGCCTTCGCTTTAAAGCTTTGCAACTTGGGCGGAAAGTTCGCGTTCGAACTATCGGGAAAACCTCGCGCCGCAGTATAAGTCCGACCTTTCTGATATTATTATTGCCCTAATCGTGCCTTGCACCTCGCAATGTCCTCGTTTTACCTCTGCTCTACCCTTTCCGTTTTGTTTTTTTCTGCTTACTTTTCAGCCGCGGAGCACGTAGCAGCCGGAAAAAAAGTCGCGAGGTGCCCCACAAAAATCGCCTTGTCACAGCACCCGCATTATCTACCGTATCTTTCTTTGTAATTACAGTTAAACTTCGTGACAAAGAATTAATAAGCACTAATTTGCAATCGTTTCTAGCTTCACTCTATTACATGTTTTTCAATACATTGAATTAATCATTGCAAAACTATTAGTTAATCTGTTAATCCGTTTCCATTATTTCATTCTTCAGTTTTCTTGCCTATTGGTTTATCATTATTACGATGATATAACAGTGAAATATTTCTCTTTTTTTTCTTACTATATATTTCAAGTCACGTTATTTCAAGTTTTCGTGTATTATATGATTTTATTTTAAATCGATATTGTGTATATATATATATATATATATATATTGAAATATATATCTCGTTAAATATACAAGATTCTTGAGAGTAATAGTCCGTGATGAAAATAAATATCTCAGCTTGAAGCAATCTTTTTGAATTATTTCATGTTTATACTCTTTAGCCAGAGATCGAGATTATATTTCAAGTGTTTATTGCTTTCAGTGCACAGATATTTCTTAATTGAGAATTTAAAAAATATATATGTAGCAATAGCAATAACATTAAAAAACAACTATGTAATAAAATAGGTGCAAATTATTTATATAATTTACAGAAAAACGTTTTATACAATATACACATTTATTGATATGTTGTATAAAACATATCAATACTAACCCGCTAGGTTTAGTAAATATTTCGTCAAATTTATAACATATTACAGTTTTACAATAACATTTTAAAACGTGTTTGACAAACAACAAAAAAAATAAAAAACCAATAGTAAATTAAAATTTTGTAGACAAAAATCAGATTGTGTTTCGTATTTATATTAGTATACCATTGATTTTGAAACAATTCTATAATTTCAATTAATCAAAATACAGTATAATTTAGATTCAGCATTTCAGCGAAAGAGGATCTATACCAGTATTAGAGTATCTATCTGCGAACGTTATTTCCCTCATCAGTAAGCGCAACGGCAGCGTCCTCCGTGCATCGACATGTACGCGAAATGAAATCCTATTGTCATATACCCGCGGGTATTGTTGAACGTGCGAAGAAACGATCGACACAAAGCGGCGACAGCGAGGCAATTGCGTTACTAACACGCTAAGCATAAACGAGTGAAATTCCACATTGAGACATCATTCATTTTTGTTTCGGAAGTTAATATTGGAGCGATGCAAAATTGTGAATAAATTCTAATTCGAAGATAAAGAAGCTTAAGAATTATCTCGTAAGGATTGCTATCTCAGCAACGCGAGATCTTCGATGATGCCAGTAAACGTGGTGTGAAATTTCTTTTATCCAGTCGCGAGTGGAATTAAATTTTCCTTGTCGACTCGATTCGGTGGATATGATATAAATGCTTCGTGCAATGCACATTGCTTATAATGTTGATACGTTACTCGAGTAAGAGGCTCATTTTCACCAGCACTTAGACATATTTTCTTAACAATGCGACCAACGCGGCTTATGAGCGACAAAAGTCGTTTTAGCGTAAGAACTTTGTAACTTTTCCCATGTCGAATGTCATATTCCAACTTCGTGTCCTGTACTAAAAATTTGCAGAGCAAATTTTTATAAGGTTATACGTGAGGTATTATAATAAAATTAAAAAACTATTTCTTGTGGCACTATTACAGTAAATTTTTAAAGAATATACAGATTAAATAATATAATTTAAGTGTATAATTCTGATTACAGAAATAGAATCTAAGAGATTATATAGGAAGTGAATTGGAACAGAAGAATAAATCCAAAAAATAGTATTATCAAAAAGCACTGAAAAAAAATTCTGGTTAAAAATGGACGAATCAGAAAAATCTTGTAGAATTGATCAAATATTCAGGTTATTATAGTAGAATTCAATACTTTATAACTTGTAATAACCAGAATATTTGATCAATTCTACAAGATTTTCTGATTCGTCCGTTTTTAACCAGAATTTTTTTTTAGTGTAGCGTAATCAAATTTTAAAAGATTAAGAATATTAAGAATATATTGCAAACGCGATAATATTGAAAAGACTGAAAAAGTAAAATAATAAAATAGTGACGAGAATTTAAACAAGTTCGACCGTAATGTCAATCACGTTGACTGGCATGGTTAGTAAACTGGTCGGCACGACCGTGACTGACATTGCGATTGAACAGAGTTTTCGGATCATTTACGATTCATTGACGGCTCGCGGTTGCCGTAGATTTTCGATTGTACCCTTCAGACTTACAACGAGAGCTCGCGATTCTGAGAAATCAGCCGCCACCACGAAAAACGATTCGCACGAACGTGCCGATCGAACTATCCGCCCGCAGTTGCGCTCCGTGCCAAGATATTTAATGCAAGCACATCGATTCACCAAACCCCCCGTCACATTTTTCTCGCTCGACCGAGAGGTACCCCAAAAGATTACGGTGAAAATTCTATGAGCAATGACGACCGTGTAGGGAGCATGAGTATAATCTCCGTGCAAAGACCGGAAATAGCCCTTTCCAATGCCAGCAGAACCATCGCACCGGCATAACTATCCAAGTTACGGACTACGCGACGATCGTAGATCTGAGGATAAGCTGAGGTAAAACGAAACTGCAATCACACGAACCCCATGTGGAAACCACATTGAATATTCATTGACTAATCGATTGGAGAACACGTTTTAGACCATATTGAACTTTACACGTAAAATTTGCCCGAAATAGATTTTCGCGTGAGATGGAGACTCATCTCTATGATCGACGATGAGCACTCTCAAAGTATTACGCATGACGTAATAATCTCTCTACAATCTTACTTTAATTTCATTGCGTTTTTAATTCTAACACACTCTTATCCCCATTTTGCATAGCTGAGAAAAAAAGAAGTTTTTAACAATTCTAAAATCCAATGCATAAACCTTTACTCGTATACAAAATTTAAAACATTTATTATTAACTATTAATAATTAATAATAATTAAATTTGATTTTGACTGTTATGAATAAATCCAATTAATAATAAGAAACCTTATACGGTCGATGCTGGATCTCTTTTGCATAATAATTTCTTCGAGCATATTTTTCTCGTCCAATCAATTTATTATTATTAATAATGGTTCTTTTTGACTTTTCTAAATCGCGAAAAGTGATGGACAATTTAAAAATCACTCTTATTAAAGTTCGTTTCAGATATATGAGAGCGCAAAAGTAAAATCAAATAAGACATCGCGATTGAGAAGGCGTTACGTCAGTGGCTGAAAACGTCTTACGTGAATGAGATTCATTTCTCGTTCACCAGATCCAACTTGATACATCGAGCGGGGAGTGACACTCGCGTTTCTTGATTAGCCGCATAATTTTTTCTCCCCCGATAATATCAGGCCGCCCCGAGGCGAGAGCTTCCCGGTGGAATGAGAAATGTTCTTGGACCGCGTTACCAAACGATTCCGCGGGAACGAGCTCTTCCTGATACCTCGATCCCGCGTTCCCCATATCCGAGGCTCGTTCATCGTGAAGCGCGGCTCATGAATTCCTGCGAATGCCGGTTCTTATCGCCGGGACACGTCGTTGCGCATGAAAGGCGCGCCTTTTGGAAGAAGAATGATCGTCGTTTGCGCAAAGACCGTGTGAATTGCGCCATTACATTTTGCGGAGCTTCTTCGCCTGACGCGCTTCTTCATATTAACTTCTTTCTCATGATGCGGCATTCCTAGGACTGATCATTTCTCATTGTGGATACGTTGCAAATAGAACTCGCGAAATCCAGCGCAGCTATTAAGAAGTATTGCGCGGAAAATTTTAATACTGATAATAATGATTAAATTGGTAAATGCTTGAATGTATCAATTAATATTAATAACAGCTCCTCATAATGTATTCCAATGAGCTTTTCATAATTCTGTATTCATATTAGCTGTTTCTGGTTTGACTGACATTAATATGGTAAATCATATTTTCTGACCCTTTCAAGAATTCTAGATAGTCTTAGTGAATATTTACAAGAAATATTCTGAAATGTCTTCTTTATTGCTGGTCAAGGAAATAAACTATCAATATCTTTGCCAGTGCATACGTGAACGAAATATATCGTCTAACACTCAACATATTCAAGATATACTCGCAGTTGCCAGTCTAACGCGAAGCATATTTTATATATATTATATGTGAATTCTAAAAGCGTTAACTTTAAATAAAAATCGGACAAAATACATTGCGTGGCAAACAAAGAAGAAATAACTTTTAATTTACTTGTTAATTTCATTTCCAAATAAAGAATTATCTCGATTATCTTCCATATTATCTTAATTGTTATTAACTTAATTGTTAATAATATCTATGCAAACGCATATTTAAACAAAAGTTTTAAAAATTAAAAAAATTTTTTTAAATAATTATTTTATATCCCTTAAAAGCATTGAATTATTCCATTTTTGTATAGATTTTTCTGCAACAGAAAAATTTACACAAGAACAAATTATACATATTTGTCGCTTCTTACTCACATTGTTCGTTATTAGACGGATAATGAAAATTACTGCTAAAAGTATTTAGGACATAAGATCCGAACAAAATGGAACATTGACCAAGAGTATAACTTAAGATACGCAACAGAACTTGGCAAACTTCCTATGACGTCATTACACCTTAAGAAGGGTAAAACTCGGAGATGGATCTTCTCGCCTTTCTGGGCGAGAAACTTCACACTTTCATCGCCTCTTATTGTCTTTCAATCACGAGTGACACGCTTCTGTCCACTGGACCTAATTCTCTCAGTTGTTTTACTCCGCTATTTCTATAAGACTGAGAATAAAATAATATTTTCCTTTTTAACAAAATAACTCTTTTGTTTTAAAAGAGAAGTTTCGGTAAATTTAAAACTTATACAATTTTAAATTTATATGATCTTTAATCCGTTTATATTAATCGTTATTGTAATTATAATGAAAGAGATACTAAAACAAAGATGAAAATTTTTACACTTAATATAACAAAATCGCAATTTAAGGTTTAAAATATATGGGGAATTATCTCGTTCACTTTGTTATTTGATAACATGTAATTTTCGAATATTCTAAAATATTCCGTTTATTACTTTAACACATATATATAATTAACATATATATAATTAACAGATATGTATATTTTTGAAATTTTTATTAAATATTTTTTATTTTATATTTACCTCAATGAGTTTATCTTTTAATTATAATATTTAAAATTAATTGTTCCAGTGTAAAATAATAATTACGTTATTAATAATAATAGAATTAAGATGACTGAGCATTAAATAATACAGACTATATAGAATAAAAATTATGAAAAACTGTTAATTATATGTATATAATATGGCTTTTATATACAATCACAGAGATGACACTTGCCGTGCTCTCCATCAGTTCGCTTCCTCTGTATACAAAGCAAGTTGTACAGAGGTGTATTTCGAGAAACTAAACACCTTCGTTCCATATTTCGAGACATTTCTCCACTGCCGCTGCAGGAGACACGAACGCCCGAAGTGTGGTCTGCTCCTGTAACCCCAACCGTCCTCCGTTTTTCCTCCACATGGTGGAAGAAAGGAGGAAAAAAAAAAGAAGCTCGACTAAACCGTCTCTCCTGTTTTACGACGGACGCAGACCATCCCCAAACCAGCGCGCCTTCTCTTTCAGCCCCAGCAACAACGACGACTAAGACAATTTACAGCCATCTGATTCCGTCGTGGTGCGGTGCGGCGATTACGCAAGGCAGGGTTTTTTTTCCTTATTTACGAGCTGAATAAGTTCCGCGACTTCCCGGCACGGCTTACGTAATTTCTTATTTATCTTCGAGACACGCGTCTCCGATGTCCTTTTTTTTCGTATTCTTCGATAACCGCTCGTTTATCCCCTGTAGCAATTTCTTTTCGTCGGTTACGCCTAGCGTGTATCTTCTTCCGGCGTTTGAAGGGGGATATTTGTCTCGACTGTCTAGTTCATCGAATCGTAAAAGTACCTAGCAAAGGTTTTTGCACGGAAGATCTTGCTTTCGAGTTACCTTGACATGTGAAAGAAAACGGATTTCTCGACAAAGAACAAAAACGTGAGGAACGCGCGACATACTGCTCAAAAACGAATATTTCATCATCTTCGAATTCTAGAGAAAATAGCAACACTTCAACAGTATAAGTAATTGCATTGTATAAAAATTAATCTCATAATAAAATACTGATATACGTCTCGTTCTGATATAGTATATATTTCACTGATGTATAGAATAATTTTAAGTTAATTTAGATTCATTTGTACGATTATTTTCATGATATAATATGAATAAAAAAATTAAGTGTGTCACATAAAATTTAATAATTTGACTAATATGGGAGATTATAATATGAGACGATGCCATTGTGGATTTAATAAATATTCAGTTCAAAGTGCACTAAAAGAATTAATTTATATATAATTAATGTATGAGAATTATAAAAAAAATACTTTACCCGTGCACACCTGCACACCTGTACTATACAGATAAATATTTAATATTTTCCTCTTGAACATTCCGTAGATATACGCATCTGAAAGAAATCACAAATACCAATCAGGATCAGTTTCTTCGCGTTTTTCCGTAAACTGCAAAGATCGCTTCTTTACACTGGGCATGAGAAAATTGCATGACTCTCAAAGGGTTAGATTGCTCGAACGAGCATCGAGGGATCGCTATTTCAGCGCCAATCGGGTTTTCAACCGAGCAAGTGAACGACGTTAGCCACGAATTCCCCTTTTTAGCGCTGTTTCGAGCGAAGGAAGATGTGCCCATAAAAAGGGCAAGAGCGCCAGAGGCGTGGTGAAAGCACAGAAGAAGGGCCGTTGAGAAGGATGGTATTTTCTAAAGACGCTTACTCTTCAGGCAGATGCGAAACCGCGGGCAAGGAAAAGCAAGGGGATCCGACGCCTATATTTACTCATTTTCTTTCGGGCGTTTCTCAAAGGAAACGTCGCCTTAGTCGTCACTGGGCGTAAAAATGCTCAGATATTTCGCCTTGCCTAAAGGCTTAACCCTGTATACGGTAACCGGCGCCTCGTAGATCTGCGCGATCATCATCTCATAAACGGAGTGAAGAAAAGGAAACGGTGGAAAGGAGTTGAAATTTTGAGAATCGGCTGGTGAATCTAGCCGTATCAATCTTCTGAAGAAATTCAGCTAACGAAATTTTCACATTCTCGTAGAATTCACGCAGTGTAAAAAAAATCAGTAAAAAGAAATTTGTATATAGCTCGTTCGCGATTTAGATTATCTTATCTCTAGGAACCGGATGTCTCATTCTTTTCTTACATTTCCTTAACCCTAGGCTGTTCATCTTTTTTTCGAACGAGACTGGGTCACCGTGACTCGACGCAATTTTCGATGAGTTGCAGTTTAAAAAAGTGTGTCCAAAATTTCTGAAAAAATTCTGAAATAAAGATCAAACATAAAAAAAAATATGTTCCAATTATAAAAAAAATAATATTTTACTTGTTTTTACTTTAATTATTTTTACTTGAAAAAAAAATTTTTTTTAATCACAGTTTGCTTGAAAAATCATAACTTTCTTAATTTTTAATATTTTAAGCTAAAAATTTAGGATTACTCTCGAGATATGTACTATTGTCATCAGTCCAGGTCATGGTAACCCGGTGTGAGAGCCTAGGGTTAATTTTCATTTTAGTTGCAAACTGAAATTCACAATTTTTGCATTCCATTGAGAATATTATGAAGTTTTTATAGAATGTGTCGTTCTGAATGCTATTAATGAAATCAGAGAAATTTTCGTCTATTGCCTATCGCCACATGGCGCGGCTAGCTTACGACCGACGAGAAAATGTCGCAGTGCATCGCGCGCGCTGACGCGCTGAATCAAATGAATATTTGCAACAAGACCTCCCCACGGAGTGAAATCGGTGATCGGACGGAATACCGGAGCTAATAGTTTGGAGCGCAACTGAAACGCGAGCGCGTCGGTCCGCCACGGAGTTCCGGACGGAAGTATATCGTGAGCCATATCTGGTTTAATTTGGCTTGACTTCTGCGCTGCATAGTTACTGACGATGTCAGCGTGGATGCATACGAATAGCGAATAGTTTCCACCGATTATCACCGAATTGTCCACGGTCTTTCATTCGCCATCTGCGAATGCCGCGGTAGCACGCACCGCACGATCGTCCGATTCGCCGTTTATATCGGGCCGAGGTTTAAGACGCGCTCGCACGCATGCAGGGCATCGATCGCGGAATACCGAAAGACTTTTATGCCTTTTCCATGTACGCTGATTTGTAATCGCTGCAATCAGTCTGCCACGGTACACGATTGTCCGCTCGTAAACCTTAGATCCCTGCTCGGACTTTAATCCTTTCCCCCTATTTTTTTTTTACGATCGTAATCGCTTCTTGTAATTCACAATCAGTCGGGAACCAGCAACGTAATGGCGAGAACGTTTTACGTTTGCTACATGCGCGACGATCGCTGTTTTAATGCGTACATTGCCAATTGTGGATCTACCGAGAACTGGAAGATAGGATTTTCTAAATCTGATTGCGATGTAATCTCTTACTTTTTTATGCTTCGCTGCGCGGTCTGATGGCAAATGGAATCGCGCAGATTTCTGTGCCGACGTTTGTCGAAGATGATAATATTGTCGGACTATTCGACACTGCCGCGAGAAGAAACCAACAAAATTCCTCAGGAAGGAATGCTGAAACTGTGCGGTAGAATTTACAGATTTCTCATAGACGCGATGACAGCTGGAAGGCAACTATTTCGCGATGATACTTATTGGGCAGCCTTTTCCGCGCAAAAGCGCGCAGGAATGCTCGCGAGAGGAAGGCATGCGAACATAACGGCGCGTTATCTGCCGTTTGTTGAAAGGCGGATTTATGGAATGGTATTTAGTTGCAGCGGAACTTAGTGAGCGTTTTACAGTAAAGTGGCGACTGGCCCGCGGTAAGTGGAAATGGCGTTATTACACGCTCATGTAGCACAAATAAAAGTTGCTGCGCGCAACAAAGACAGACGTCTTCCTCGCGGCTTTAGCTGCTAGGCTGTAACAAACAAAAACGGAACAGTTTCGCGTTGCACCGCCAACTGAGAAACACGTGCATATCACGCTCGCATGTTTTCGAACATTTATCGTATCTGTTGCGAGGAAACAGCAGATATTATACTTCCGTCTCTAAATTATGCTTTTGTATTAAAAATAGACTAATTGCGATTTTATAATGCGAAAACTTAATAAATCTATTATCATTCAAATATGTATACTTTTATTTAATTCTAAATATAGTTGTGATGTTTTATTTCTCTAAATAAATCACATAATATCTGAATATCATATATTTAACATATTAAATATCATTATTAATTTTGAATATCCCTGTAAGAAATTTTATAAAATGTTGTATTAATAAATTAATAATACCTTTTTTAATATCTAAAATACGAGTCCAGAAATTTTTGCCTCTAAAGAGATTTTATTACAATTTCGGAAAAGTTTTACTTTAAAATGTCAGTCTTTTAATTGCAAGTGTTCTTGAAATGTTGTATGTGTGTCGTAAGCTTCTTTTATACGGTTATACGTCGTATACTTAATACCTGGTATATTAATTATATTAGACTTTCACAAGCGAGAAATGTACAAAATAACAATGGCAATTTTCTTTTTAAAGCAATGTTTACCAGTGACTCTAAAATGTTTGCGATAAGAGAACCTCTGCATCCATGAAGTACTTATACTTGATATTTTAAAACTTTTTACAACTCAGAAGAACGAATGTTACATATTAAATAAACTATTTCATTTTAAAAAAGTGTAATTTAATTTGTACCGTATATACTTCGTATATACAGATATAATAAGAATAGAGAAAATTTTCTCCGAGTCGTCCTGACAAAAGAAATGCTAATGCTGAAACAATTTCTCGAATATTTTGCCTTTCGCAATTTCATATCTCTTGCCACCCTCGAAGAAGGTATGTAACAGTAAAGACCTTACTATGCTGCGGCACGTTTCGATGACTTCGCTAAACAACAATAATTATTATTCCAAACNCGCAGTCGCTCAAACCCCCCCCCCCTCCCCCGTAATCGTCCCTTCGTCGAAAATCCGAGGGCGAGAAGTTGTACGACGCGGAACAGATTAAAGCGTTAAGCTGCGCTACGGTAGTCAGAGGTGGTATCAGGAGGCGACGAAATAACAGCGGCATGGGATTTTCATCCCCGTCCGTACGTGTCAAGCGCTGCTTAATTACCTGGTCCAGCGAAGTTCTAGCCCCATCAGGAGAACTCGATGGCCGAATCTATAAGCGATACGCGAAGGATGTATACCACAGCGTCGCGTCGGCCCGAAATCTGCCGTTAGATGTATCCGACAATATCGTACAGTTTAAAGGACAATTTTGCCCATACGCCCTTTATCCCAAAAGACCTGGCTCATTCATGCTCCAAGTGTGTACACGAGAATGTTATCTCTTTGCCCGGTTTAACGCGCTATCGAGTCGTTCATCGTTTAAACGAAATATGCAAATTACATTTAGCGATAGAAGGAAAAGCTCGCCCTGCAAGCTTAGCGTGCAATTTAAATTCCAGCTTTGCGGAGATTCGCAGAGAGCGCGTTCCTAAGATTTTCGGTGCAAGTATATCGCTTTGTTAAATTCTTAGATGAGTAGATTAGTTATAAGTATTTATCTCTTTAAGGGCTAAAGACTATATCCCTATAGAAATATCTCATCTTCAAATATTGTACTAATTTTTAATTTTAAGGAACACTACTATTTTATATCGGGTAATAACATATTATTATTATAACATTTAATTTATGCTTCTATAGTAAGTTAAAAGTTATATTAACATATGTCAAAATAATATAATTAATAGTAATGACCAAAAATTTATTTATTAAACTTATTAAATTAATTATTAAATAATATAAAATTATTAAAATATTTAAAGCATGTTAATTTCTATAATATGCTGCTAATAATAACATAAACAAAACATAATAGCGCAAAGTAATAATACCAAGAACAAGTACCACATTTACAGTTTATATGTATACATAATTTACTATTGATTGTATTGTAAGCTTATTTATAAATTTATACTTATTATATAATTACGTAGAGCAAATATTATATACCCTTATAAAACCATTATTTTTAATTATTTTAAATCAAAATGTAATCATTACACTTGTAATATGCAATACTAATGTTAAATAATCATTAATACAATTAGTAATTACTTTCTAATTAAATACATGCAATTAATTAGCAGTGTCAATAACATACAGATCGTAACAAGAGAATATTATATAACATTTAAGTTAAATAATTAATTATGATAAAACGTAAAGAATTTAAGAGAACTTTGTGCTTGAATTCTAGTTAAAATTAACATCAAACATAAGCTGCGAAGTATTACTCGCGTATTAAAAATGTGCTAAAATTTATAGACATCTGCAGAGAACAATAATTAAATTGTATCAGAATTAATTATAATTATTTATCATTAAATAAGATAAAAAAAATATATATATATATATATACGAGTATATACATATATACTCATCTTCTAATCAAGCTTATACATTTTTTATTTCTACTTATAAAATAAATATAAAATTTCCTTTTTTGAAGGATCAATGTCGAAGGTTTATTCGAAGTAAATTCTCTATCGTCTCTATATCTATATCTCTTATCGTCCGATTACCAGTTTCAAGATTTTTATATTTACTTGCATACTTGAGTCTTTGATAGCTGATTGATTAGACTCATGATTACTTGCATACAGTCCAAAACAAATACGTGAAGCTTCAAGTAACGTCTGCAATCAGAGTACCGTGGTCGTGATGAAAATACAGTGGCTCGTGGAAATCCGAAGCTTAGAGAATTCTCCATCCGTTCAATGTACAATTATACAGTCCAAATGAGAAAGACGGTCGAAGGTCTCGGCTAACCGACAACAGCGGACGAAACTCTGGTTTCCAGCACGAGTTAACCATCAGAGACGAGAGTTTATGCGAGGTCAATATGGAAGGATTCCTCGAAACGTGACGTAAGCAGTTAAGCTTCTTGCGTGAAAGACAGTTTGATAATCAAACTGTATATTACATCTTTAACTATATACAAACTGTTATTTCTTATGTTAATAATAATAATAATTATTATTATTATTAAAGACATCTCTTTAGAAAACGTCTCACAGAAAAGGCTTGACGTTGCAAATTGATTACAGAAAAAAAGAATTAATGCAAACGTTAATACAATGAATTATTGCGCGTTCACAAAGATCGACTGTCACTTGCATAAACACTCACAGCATATTTCTAAAATGTATTACAACTTCTCACGAAGGAGACATCGCAGACAGCATATCGAATGCATCCGCATACACGCGCATACTCTTTGTCGTATGACATCAATATCGACGTTCAGGGAATGTTCTCGGAACATTTCTTTTCCCAGAACAAAATAAATTCATCCGCATTTCTGTTACACAAGGAGCATGATTCCCCTGCGAGAGATCTGCGAGAGACACGACAAGATGGTGTCTTTCTGACAACCAAAACGAAAACACGCGTGAATGTTGTCTCCGCAACAACGAGCCAGTCACCAAAGGCGAGTTTGTGTGCCATGTGAGTATTCATCGTACAAGAATTTTTCTTTTTAAGCGACGCGCCGCTATTCGCTCTTTTTTTCGACGCGCGATGCTTTTACAATTGTTTGTTCAAATAAAAGCGCCGCAAAGTGCAACTGACGGCGGGCCATTTCGTACTTCTGCTCAGGAAGAAACTAATCAAGACTTCATCTTGAGATACTTCACTCTCACAAAGTACTAAATATGCAACTCAGAACCACTTGCCTCTGTTTAGATGAATTAATTGGAAAATGAAATATTCTGCACTTACCATAAATCCTTTGCAATTTTCATGAAGCAACGGCGTACAAAGAAATTACTTCTAAATATTGATTCGACATTAAGGAAAAGAATTCTACACTAAAGAATTAAAAAAAAATGCATTGTGAATACTAAGAAGTGTAGTCGAAGAAATGTGATTGCACTTTGAGTGAGTATATATGTATATATAGAATGCCGCACTAAATTATAGTGTTTTATCTTTCATGAATGTTTCAGCGAATTCAAGAAAATTCAACATGCAAAATATTAGAATATATACAAACATTGTAACTGTTTCCATTACTCTTACTATTCGGAAAGCGAATATATTATACGTTACAAATGTATATGCCTTTATAGAAACGTGTAATCACTCACGCAACATTTGCTCGCTAATACTACTTACCTCTATTTTCTATGAATTACTGATTGCACTTCAGGGAACTTAAATAATAAATCGCGATCGATACTCCGGCCCGGCGCGCTCGGCCGCAGGCTCGCGTCCCTGGATTTACAACAAAGGGCACTTTAATCCGCCGCAGGAAATCCATACATAACGCGAGCATGTTCTTGCGGCCGCGAAATAAAACAATGACGACGGTATCCTTTGCAACGAACGAATCTACGAGTGCGAGTTTACACCGAGGTAGCATTCATGACGCGCGCGCGGACACTCGGGCGCGATGAAGAGATAGAGGGAGGGTTTTCTCCTCTTTTCAGGCCGCGCGCACCGCTTTGCTCTTTCGGTGTGCACGATGCTTTCACAATTGTTTTCCTAAATGAAAGCTCGAGAAAGTGCAACCGTCGTCGTAGGTAGAGCAAGAGGAAAAGCGCCAGGCAGGGATAGTCGGACACGGACGCGAGGAAGAGGGGGTTTAAAAGGGCTTAGTTACACTGCATCTCATTGTTACTGTAGCCCGGTATCACCGACGCTTCCTACCCGCTTCCTAGAACTTTATGCCCCTCATCGCGAAAGTTTGGAACTTACCCTCGACACGAGAGCTTTTTAACCCCGCCTACCTCACTCGAGCCAACGAATCGCGGCCGCTAATGGCGCAAAATCCTAGCGGATAATGCGCAATAGTGAAATTTGGACATTTGGACATTTGTGCGAAGTCCTCGAGTTTGTCGCGAAAGAATTTCTTTATGCACTGAAAATTCGTGAAGATTACCCCTTCGTTCGTTTAGATTCCAACAACAGATCTTGTTTCTTAGAGAGATAAAACGTTAAAGTAACATAAAGCTACAAATTTGAAAAGAATAGATATGAAGAAATTAATTAACATTTCCAATAAAAAACAATATAACAATTATGTTAAATGTTTATCTATATCATATTAATTTGTTAAATTTTTGTTAAACATATATGTATAAGAAATTATGCTCTCTCTTGTTAGATAACAATTATTTATTTATTGATAATCAATATGAATAATTATTCGATATATCTACACACTGGGATAAAAGGTTAAAAACACACACACACACACACACACATACACCAGACGATTGTAAACTGTTCTAATGTCTCTGCTGAATTATTCACGATCCATTACAGTGTATCGAGTCGTTATTGACGACACCCGGAAATATGTTATACGTAGTTAAAGGCTTTTCAATAATGCATTTCCGGAAACTATGAGAATTACTGTCGGCCACACGGTAAAAAGCATTAATTCCAGATCGAACTCTACCAGTAACAATGCCATTTCCTGAATCGGGAATTGGGATTTCGTGGTCATAGGGTCGAAGCGTGATATGACTTCCCAGTTCTACAGGGAACTCGGGCTTTATTTGGGTCCTGTCTGATAAATTTGGTCGTATACAAAGTCGACGTGTTCAGGATTCCCCAGGTGATTTTGCTTATATCATTCGAACAGATCTTTATCTTATACAGGTCTCATGGAAATTATATTTTGTTTTATCATCGTTACTTACCGTATACAAATCAATTTTTGTATTTAAATACCATTCAGCAACTTATTAAAAACTTAATGTACTTATTATAAATTTATAGTTAATATTTTATTCATAAATTCTTCAATTTATTTACTTTTAAAAAATGTATTATAGCAGAACAAAAAAATTATATTTTGATGTATTAATAATACGTGAATCCAAGTATATTATTAAATTTAAATAAAACTGTTATGAATAAAAACATAAATATTACTTTATATTACTTTTTTAATTAAAAAACATAAAATTAATAAAATAAAAAATGTAACAAGGTAATTCTTGTTGTTTATGTTATTGTTTTAAATTATAAAGAAAAATAAATAAAATATGAAAGTTCGGTATGTATAACTCGAAACAATTTTGCAATTAAAAATAGATTTTCAAAGCCGATTACTTGCTTTCAAAATTTATATTTTATAAACTATTAATATGTGTACATATTAATATGTACACATATTAATAGTATTAATATTAATTATGTTAACAAATATATTAAAATAGATTAAAATAGAGTTCCTATCGTTGTATTGGTTAATGCAAACTGCTGCAGTGTAAACTGTTTCTCGTATTCCTTATTTAAACAATATATGTATATAATATTTATATTTACATATTTCGCTGTTATTACATTAAATTTCACATATCGTAGAAGTTTCAAAAATAAAATTATTTTATGTATAAACATTTTTTACAATATATAGATAATGATACTAATTTCTAAAATTTTACTATGCTATGGCTCTTATTATTTGTCTATAAAGATGTAACATAATAGATATAATATTATGTATTACTTAATTTTTAATATTAAAATCAATTTTTCTAAGTAGCAGAATCAAAGATTAAAAAAACTTTGTATTAAAATAAGTAATTATTGCAATTTATTGCAACTAAGAAATTATGAAATAGTAGATTATATTTAGACTGTAAAAAGGAATCAAATTAGTCCGAGTATTAAATTTTCCATGCAACGATGATGGAGTGAGAAAATTCATGATATCGGTAAAAACCTTTATGGAATGCTTCCTGCAGCTTGACATTAACGAGAAATTAATCACCGGCCATCGAGTGATTATCTAGAGCCTAACGATCGTTTCCAGCAAGGTGTAAAAATCGCTCAGCTGATGCGAGCAGCTCTTAGAAACGACATTCATTGATAATAATTGGATGAGCATCGCTCCATTATCGTCTTCCAATAACCGAGATCGGTCAGAGGACACATCTACTGCCAACTTCCAGATATTCCAGAGTCAGCAGAGTCATTACAAACACTTCACAAGATTCTTAAAAAGATTGTTTGCTTGTTGAGCCAAGTCCTCTGACTCCAATCGACGATATCTGAACGATACGTCGCATTTTGCAATACGCAATAATTTCCACGTGACTTCGTTGAATTATATTCGGCTCTGACAATGCAATCATTATGATTGACTATTACCTACAGTAAGTCCCAATAATGAAGTTTGAAAGAATATTAGAGGGAAACATAATTTTTTTTCGTAAAGTTTTTTCCTTTCATCGACAAGCTATTAATTTACATATATGTTTTATAATTGCGTATACTTTGTTATTTTATTTAAAAAATTGTTAGAATATGCAAGGATTCTTGCCGCATTAATCATGTGTTGACTATCGTTAATCACATCGAGTCAATGTCAATCTCTTAGTATAAAATACATTTTTAAATATCGTAGCGCTATGTTATATTATTTTACCTTGATACCAATGGACTTCTGGTATATGAATTGCGATTATCCTAACATTAATAATATAATATATCAGAAGAATTATGCATGCCGATATTATTTTTCCGCATGAAAAGGCATTCGTCGCATGCATCACAGCATCTGTGTTCTGCTTGATGGAATACAAATGCGACTTTTGCTTCGAGGATACCTTTCAACTCGATACGATCATCTCAGGGAAAGATGCATTTTTCGATAAGGGAGATCAAGGAAATTGCGAGGGCCGCCGTGAAATCGACTAGTTTCAAGAACGTTCATTTTTGTCTCGGCCATTCCCCTGCGCTGACTGGAAATTTCGCAGGGATGACGCAGGTTGATTGGATTAACTTCCTGGAGGAGAGAAGTACAACAACGATAACGGATAGCGCGCGCACACATACACATACAGGTTGTCCTTTTAAATAAAGCTCTATAAGACAGAAAGAAAAGACAGAAAAGGAAAGACAAAGAGAGCAAAACAGAGAAAGAGGAGGGAGGGAGGAAGAGAGAGAGAGAGAGAGAGAGAGAGAGAATATGAAGTATATCACATACCGGTAAAAATATTTTCAAGATTCCATAAAGCCGCGCTTAAAATTTCCATTCCCATAATCTCATAATTCGAAAATGCATCTTTTGCAAATGCATATTTTTTCGTTTCTGCGTTAGCGTTTATCAACTGACACGAGCACAGTAATAGAAGTACATTATGCTTTCACCACCTGTACGGTTCATATCAATTTTATTTAAATGCGTGATATGCAGCAATGTAATATAAACATTTTTTTACGAAAAATCTGATGTTTTGTTCTACGATTTTGCAGCGTTATTTATGACTTGAAATTGCTGCGGTGAGAGGTTTATTTCACGCATTTTGTGCTACATGTCAACTATATTTTATATATAATTTTTTAGTACTGGAAAAATAAATATAAATACTATATAAACAAAATATTGTGCAGTCTAAAATAAAGTTCCAGTACAAATAAATATGTCTACAATAAAATTATTTCCATCAGTTCTCTAACTTAAAAAAGTATAAAATATTTATTCATTATATCAAAAAAAAATTTTTTAAGTAGATTAAAATATGTTAATAATTATTAATGATTTTTAAAAGCAGAAATAATTTTAGTCTTATTATACAAAACTTTTTTATTAAAAATCCGGTATTCAATCAATTGTAGTTTTTATTTACTGTAATAATACCAATCTCAAAAATAACAATAGAGTTAACTCTCAATTTATACAAAACTAACAATAAAGAGAAAAACCATGTTTGTTCCGAGCTAAATCTTGATAGCCTAATAATATTTCTATGTGAATTTTGTACATTTTTTTTCAAATGAGTAATCAGCCCGGTGCAAAAATAGTCTTTCTCTCTATTTAGTGATGTATTCACATATTGGTTCTATTATTTACTTCTTAATATTTATATTGTATAATTGCTTAGAAAAATATAAGAGAAATTAATTCAATTTAATTTAATTCTGGCATGTTTACAGTCTTTTTATTTGTATTATTCTAAGAATGGAAAATTAATTCAACCATAACCATTAAGAGTACTACTGGTTTGATGAGATTAAAATAAAATTGACTCTCGCGCGCGAACGCGCGCGGAAGTAACTACTCTTTGGAAAATCCATCGTAAGATCAATCATGCAGACTTTCAATCGACGATTAGCGGAAATAAACGTAAGAGGCAGCTGCAATCGCAGTAAACATAAATGCATTGCAGATACAGTCTCCATTAAAAGAAGTGCCGTCGCTTGTAGAACCGATATTCGAGAGGACGTTGCTCGGGATTATCCTGTGATTCGCCCTGGAGTTTCTCTACGCCATGGATTCAAGCAACATTGGAAATTGTCACTTTATTCGAAGGAGGATCTTACGGAAAGCTAGTGTCCGACTATCTTTCAGCTCTCCTCGCCTCCTACGCCATACAATTGTTTCGAACGAGGAGCGAATGGCAGGAGAGCTCGTGGAACGGAGTACTCCATGAAGGTTTGCGAAAGAGTACCGACGGGGGTGGATGAAGCGAGTACGGTGGGAACATAACGACTGCATTCAGCGACCGAGTACCTCGCAACGGTCCGCATTTTACAACGACTTAACGAAACTTATATTGATATTTGAACGTTCGAAAACGCATCGAATGGCATTTTGCAAATTGAGTCTGGAGAGAAAACTACGCATACAAGCGTCATGAACAATTGCAAGTAAAAATGTATCTGCCGACTATTTCGTCGAAAACGATACGGCACTGCAGTACGTAATGGAAACACAGCAACAATGTAGCAATGAAAAACACAGTAGCAATGAAAAAAATTAAAATCTACTTTCTGCCTCTTTCTCGACTTCAATAAAAATCATGTTTTTTCATCTCGAGATCGAACTAAAGTAATTTGCGTATATCTGGTTTTATAGAACGTATCAAAAATTTTGTCTTTCTTTTGCCAGAGCTAGAAAACACTTTGTTAAACTGTTACTTTAAATTAATTCTTTCAGCTAGTTCTCCAATTCAAAATTAATCTCTTCTTAAAAAAATTTAATTTCATATAATTTTTCTTTAAGATCTATAAATATTCAATGGTAATATAAATATATCATTGCGTAAATAAGTCTTAAATTAGAATTCTATTAAAGCAACATAGAATTATTGCTATTTTCATAAAAGTATATATGTATTTGTTATAGTTCTCAGATTTTTATTATTCAGAGTTATTATTTAATGATTACTTTACAGTAAAGCCATGATTAATTAATATGATAATGATGAATCTCTCCATTGAAACATTGACAGATTTAAAGCCATTAAGTAAATATGTGCACAACGCGACAACAAAGTGCAGTTGTAAATCTACGCGAAACCAGTAATGTAATTTCTGAGAGTCATCGCGTGTAATTTATGGGTGAAAACGCGCACGTGCAAATTGCAGCATTTTTCTTGGCTAAACTAATACTATAATTTAAAACATGCCAATAAGGTCAATAAAACAGTTGTCGACATCATTCAATCCGATCAATGATATCGTATTTTTCGATATTATATCATTTATCAAAAAATTACGATATCTTATCAAATATCTGTCCCTCATAATCAGATGTGAATCTTCCTTGTCAACAAATGATTACATCACAAGTAAATTATAAAGACATACGATCGGTTGCACTGCACTTGACGTGAGATATTACCATGTCTCTTGATAATATCTTACATTACATAAGCATTTGAACTTAAATTATAGTTACTCACGTAATTATGACTAAATTATTAATTTTTTTCACTTATTCGTAAAAGAATCAATTACCACTAACACTTCTGCAAAACTGAAAGAAATAAAGGCAGTACAATTGAATTTTTCTTAAATATAAATTAGAATCCTTTATTTTAAATGTAATTTAATGTGTGTTAATGTAAATTAACTCAGCTCAGACTTTTTATGACAAAACGATAAAAAAGCAACTTTATCTTGTTCATGTTTAAGTGATTGTGACCAATCCTGAGTGATGCACTTATAAGTGTTGCGTACTGTAATTCATCAGAAAATCAGTTTGTGATTATTGAAGGATCAAGACTTGTTGTTACCAGAGATCATTATTACGTGATATTGAATAGCTTAATACCTAATATTAACAGTATACAATAAAACTTAAAGCCAGGTAATCTTATGAAATTATTATTCTTCTATTTGATTAAGTTTTTTTATTATTCGTGATACGTAGGTACATAGTCCAATTCATCACTTTAACAATACGTTATATGTTCTTATTTTTCTATTTTTGCCAAATTTTACCGAAGTGCGAGAAGAATAAAATAATTTATTTTACTATTTTTATTATTTAAGTTTTGTTAAACCTCGCGAATTTGGAGGTAAAAAATTTCAAAAATTTCTTAATTATTAATTTAACTTTTATTTGATATTTATATAATAAAAAGAGCCAACTTGTAGTAATGAATTGTTTAAAATTTAATTAATTATTAATCTTCTATTGAGCAATATAGATGCAGAAATATTAACAAGCATATTTTTAAAGAGTTAAACTTCATAAAAGAGAAAAATTGATCAATTAAGATGACGGTAACAATTATATTTATGCATGTGTAAATTATGTGTTACATGTGTATGGACGTAAAATCTGATCAAATAAGGTAGTCGCAATGAATTTTTCCTTCATCTTTCAAGTTTCGTTTTTTTCATCGTTTCATTTTTTGTCGTTTCGTTTATTTACATATCTACACATATAGACATGTAAAAATTGTTCTTGCACGCAGACCAATAAGGGGTCAGAATTTGACCTTGTGTAGACGAATACCATTTGATTGTTAGACTATTTTGCATGTTATGCACGTTTATGTATTTGCCCTTCACTGTGATAGAGACAATTTATATCTCCTTGGCATGAAATAGTATCACAGTTTTACTATGAATAGCCAAGTAATTGTTAGGCAGATCAACTTGCAAATCTGTGTAGAATGAATGCACACCACATATTTCATAATAACGTAACATATTGTAACAAATTTGCGAATTCAACACGTATAGTAATACGATAGTAACTATTTTGAGATTATGGTTATTTTTCATGCTTACACATTTTTAATNCAGGCCTGAATATACTGCTGACCTCTCACACTTCCTTTTCACGTCAATATTCTCACGTTCAAAGTTTATCCCGATCGATGTGGCGTACAGCATGTTTTTCAGAAAAAAACTTTTTATTATTCACATACTCTCCACGCGGAAGATGAAGCACTCTGCATCGTCGCCATCCCTTAACTAGCGAGTAATTACGAGTAATTATTATGAAAATTGTATCATGAAGTTCTGATGCTCTGAGGCAACTTCCAAATCACTTTGCATGATCTTGACGTATACATATGCATATGCATGATACATATACACACACACACATACACACACATACACACACATATATATACATATATATATATATATATATATATATTGTTTTTAATTTATAACTATCTAGATTTTTATATTGTATTTTATATTGATATGTGTAATTTTATTAAATAACATTTATTAAAACAGTATATCCCATGACATTTTAAATTTGCAAAAACACACATAAATATTGCAATATCACGTAAACATACAAAATATAATTTAAACTAAACGCTATTTGATATTCCCAATCAGTGTCAGTTGAGTTAAAAATTATCGTTAATTTAAAAATTAATTTGTATTAAAACTTACAATTTTTTTAAACAGTATACCGAAATTAAGTCGCAACGAGAATGCTCGATAGGTGCAGCTGCACATCGCAATTTCTAATTTGCGCGAACATGCTTGAAATTCCTGTCATTTTCCTATTCCACTCACACGTATAAATGCGCCTGCAATATTGCACGCAATTAGAATTTTGGACAGCTACGCCCGGCCGATGTGTTTCGTGCAGCGCGCGTGATCGCTGAATAATGTAATTGAAAACTACCGACGAGCGGTCCATTTCGTTTAATCGGTTCATATAAATAAATCGCACGGACAGTGAATACAGCGCACCGATACTTCAGAATTGCACGCGACTATATAATTTTAGTCATGGCCATTAACGATTCAATCGAATAGTGATACTTATCGGCTTTACCCGAGAATTAATTAAACCGTTAAAAATTCATCGTCATCGATTGGTCTTACGAAATGCGTTCAGGAATTTCGTCCAACCGCAGGCTTTAACATGGATGTTTGACAAATTAATATTTATTCTAGAATAGATAAAAATTAATTCAAATTTTGTCTGCTGACAAAATTTCGTTATAGAATTTAATATCAATATAGTTATGAATCAATATAACTTAGAAAAATGTACTAGTTCAAATGCAATTAGTGGATTTTGCAAAATTTCAAATCTAAAAATTAATACTCTCAATCGATTCCTTTTATTATTCTACATCTAAAAGTGTTAAGATAAAATGATTGAAAAGTGAATACTTTATGTGATACATAATACTTTATGAGATCATATTTTATATTAAAAAAGTGTCATGACATAATTTAAAATATTTTGAAAAGTGCTCAACAAAAACATACTTAAATATAATATTTTTGAAAGCTCTCGAGATAAGCTACAAGAATATGCAATAAAAAATAGGAAGTTGCATTATAAAAAATTAAGTTAACTTTCATATGACAGCGCTACTTATGGTCAAGTTCCTTTTGTTATCAAGTGCATCTTTTTAAGCCTTATAACTCTTATCTAAAACATTTTTCTCTAAAATGTACTGTTTTTGAGATATTCGACCCTTTCCGAACTTTTCGAAAACAATTGAAAAAATATCATAGCGTTATATACAAAAAAATTTTTCCTCTAATTTTTAAAATAAATTGTTTCCATTGTATATATTTTTTTATTTAGTTTTATTATTATTCAATCTTAAAGTTAAAGGTTTAAACTTAAATTTTATTTAATTGAAAATATGTATTGCAAAACGTTACGTCATAATCAAGTTGACTTTTATGATCTAATAAATCTGCAATATCAGATTAAAAACTTAATTTTTGAAGAGATAAAAGAGGTAGCAACATGACTTGCACATAAATACGATAAGTAAAAATAATTTTTCAAATAAAGATATTGAATAAAATTCATCAACAAGTTTTCATAATATTGATAAACATATACATATAAAGTCCATAAATAAAAATATGTAGAGATTTCATAAATATAATTATTAAATTAAAATACACAAAAGTTTTATCTAAAACAAACTGAAATAAAATCACCCGACAATAAATATATTATTACAATAAATATATTGTTATTATTATGTCATGATAAAACTTTTTTTATTATTTCAATGCCACATCAATTACGCCAACAAATCGAATAAAATGATATAGTCAAGATAGAGACTAATCACAGATAACGATGACTTGCGCGATGTCATAACATTTACTGTGCGATTTTACAACGCACCAATTAACTTCCTGAACTTTGAAAAACAACTTATGCAAATTGTTGGAGGATAGAATATCAACTGTTATATAAAAATTCCAAAGATTGCGTGGAGCATATTATGAAATGTCTTGCTTATTCACCATTTGCGTGTAAATAATTAATTACCTTTATATTACAGTCGTTTCGATATATTAGTAATCACATATCAAATTGTGTCATATTTATATTATTAAGTTAAAAATATAGCATATTCACATCAAGTGTTCTTCTTACATGATATTTTGAAATATCATCTGTTATTTTTCGTTCTATTATCGTCCATTATCATTCAACGACTAATGTGGAATATATGTACAATATTGTAGTAAATTAGATGCGTATGCAGACAAAAATATAATAATAATAAATAATAGTAATAAATGGATAATAATAAATAAATTATAAAATAAAAATTAATAAATGCATTAAACATTTATCACTTTAATTAACATTGATGAAATATTGTTTCACTTCATCTTTTCAATAAAAGAACAATACATATTAAAAAATATTAATCAAGATACATATATTGAAGCAGAGTAAAATCTGCGGAGATTTTTTTCCCTTAAATATCACATATGAATTTCATATCACCGAGATAACGCTTATGATAGACGACCTTCGTGAATAATTCCACTATATTCTCACCGTTTGGAAAAATTATTCAAGTTTAGGATGGCGGCATTATGGACGACGACGAATAATGCATGAATTAATTTTGAAAATCGTACATTCTCAAAATCTGATAAATTTCATGCAGCATTCTTCTGAAATCTTTCTTCCTTAATAGATTATATATTCATTGTGCAATATATACTTGTGTATATGTAATTGTCTACCTTCTTGACGAAACAAACCCCTCTCTTGTCTCAATATCAGGATCATAAATACGCCTCCAACTGCTCGTCGCATTCAGTTCACGAGTGCACGTATGCTGCCGTCTTATCGCTCTGTTATCTCCATTAGATTTGTCTATTGGTTTATTAAAGGACAAATCAACAAATGAGTTCAATGTTGATAGAGTCTCAGTTAGCCAAAGCTCAGAATGAATCAGGGAATCCGACAGTTTAAACGGTGACCAAGCAGATCATTAGATGTCGTGTTCGTGATCGTGTCGTTATCTACGTGCTGAATGAAACTATACGTGCAATTTCATTCGACAGTATAAAAGAATCCACTGACGTAGATATAAAGCCTGTTATTTCTGTTCTGCGTGCATCATTTCGCGGCTGGCTTTACGAAACAGCGCAGTGAAGTGAGCATTTAAGTGAAATAAGCGACTGAAATTGAAGACGAGCAATTTACAGGTCAGTGTGTCGATTATTATCAACACTCTGTTTTCCTGAAACTTGATATTCATTCAATACCTATTAAAAAAAATTTCAAATAAAATCTTGTAAAACATTGTAACATTATAGTGAACTCTCTGACGTACTTTGATTATACTTTGAAACTATGAGATAATACAGGAAATATAACTATGAGATAACTTACTAATAATGTAACAGTATGTACATTAACAAATAAACAAATAAAAAGAGTCTTCATGAATTCTATGATACATGATTTCATGTATAATTAAAAAAAATGCTACATTAGTGAAGCATTTCAAATTTATTCCGTGTAATTTACACAAATTACCTTCTTGAGAGAAGAATTTAAATTGTAAACGTTAACGTGAAAATATTACGAAGTTATAAATTCTTATGAGATGTCCTATAGGTTCAACTTATAGACAATATACATATAAAGTCAAAAATAAATAATTTTCTTTTATAATTATCTTCAAATAACCTTATTTAATAAAATATGATAATATATGTAAAAATCACATATCTGTCTAACATAAATGACCACTTTTTCTCTTTCTCTTCTCTTTTTCTTTTTACTTCTTCAATTAAAGGAAATAGACTATAACAAATTTCAATTTCTTAATATAATAAAAATTGTTATGTTTTTGAGATTAATAATCTAGCCAAAAAATTATTCGATTAATCGAATAGATGTTGATACTCGGGTTGCGTTCTTAAATTTGCAACAGATGTATGCATCTCTGTATCGTGTTATCCTTGTTTAATATTTAATAAAAAACAAGAATAACACGGTATAGAGATGCATTCAGCTACATTCGTTGCAAATTTAACAACGCAACCTCGATATCAAATATTGATATTTTTATCTTCGACTTTATCATAATGATTAAATGAAAAATTGCGAATATTTCTGTAAGAGTTCTATTAACTTTTAACTAACTCTATATTGAATCAATTAATGCAAAATCGGAAAACATTATATATATATATATAGCAGTATATATTATGTATCAGTATATGTATACATATATTATGTATTTGATAGAGCAAGAGAGAAAGAGAGAGAGAGAAGAGAAAAGAATTGATTGAAAAACATAGAAATCAGTAGTAATACTCATAATCATTCTATTAACATAAAAAAACGTAATTATGATGACGTCAAAGATGACAAAAATACTAATCAGTCTGCAACATCGAGTATTATCGAGTATATCAATACATCGAAATAACATTGATCAATCTTTCTGACTGAGAAATACTTTATTATAATATGAAATATTTTAAATATATGTATATATATATTTNTATACATGTATGTATGTGTATGTATGAATACAATAAGCATAAGCGTACATAATATAATTTTTGCGTAGAATGATAGTGATATATCTGTCAAAATAGTAAAAGAAGTCCAATAAATAAAAAAGTTATTAATTTGGTGTCAAAGTTTCGAAAAAAAAAAAATAAAATTAGAATAATGCAATAAAGCATAATAATATTAATAAATGCATTTACAGTAATATAATAAAAATCACGATTTTCTGCATCATGAGATAAGTGTCGTTGTAAGACTGTTTGCATTAAAAGTTCATATAAAACATTTTTGAATATTTCTTATCGTTTCAATAAGATATTCTCTTAGATTAGAAACATAAAAATTGATTTCTTTTAATAGGATATTTCATTCTTTTTAACTGCGTAAGAGTATTAAAAGCACTCTTAATTTGACATATATTGTTCAACATGTTCAAAACTTTTCAAAATTGGGGAGAAAAATTGAGTTTCCTTGTACATTAATTAAATTTAATCTAACAAGATTTAAGTGTCATACGTACTTTATAAGTTTAGAATTTTTTGCAACAAATATAGTTAATGATACTTTCGTAACTCTTGATGCCTTTAACAATTAACCATTTAATACGTTATTCTAATTAAAATATATTGGAATATTAAAATAAAAATGCATAAAATTTTGTATTTGAATACTTTTTACGAAAAAACAGCAATATCTAATAAAATAACAGCAATAGAATAAGCAATCAAAAAGATTTACATTTCTTTATTATACGTATAATGTGACAGATGATTGACTGATAATTGACATTGAAAATTGAAGATAATAAAAAGAAAAAAATTTTAATATTTATACTGATTTCAAATAAATGCAAATAAGGTATTACTAAGTAACAATGTAAAAACAACGATTTTGATTGAATACTATTATTTGACTTCTGACTGATATAAAAATGTTGCGTTCATCTTTTTTAATAGCGTAGTGACTTCACTGTAAATACATAATCATATGATTTATCTAAGCATAACATTCGATTACATGTTTTAATAACTACGTCTAAATAAACAGTAGTTCCACTTTAATCGCATCTTTCGTTATTTTCGTTTTTATAATGACCGGTCCTAACGAACATTATATAATGATATAATTACATAATATGAAAATAGTATATAATTAAGAAAAATATATAGTATATAATAATAAATAATAATTAAAATTAAAAATTTATAATAATTAAGAAAAAGGGAATTACAATCACAAATATATTAATACACATTTATCAAATATAAAATATAAAAGAATATGTAATTTATATAATCACATGTATATCTAATCATTTGTTTGATCAAAATTTTTTTCTAATCAATTCTAATCTATTTCTTACATCAATCATTGCAAATAAGATGTATCGTAATTTAATTTAAAAAAACTTTACTTGAAATTGATTGAAGAATAAAATTTTATCATTTATTTGCATCTTTGGCACTTGATTTCTAAAACACTTTCAATATAGCGTAGGTATATCATTTACTATAAATTATTAAAATTATATATGTTCCTTATAAGTTTAGTCATTAAACGTCCATCTAACGGTGGACGGATTTGATTCTGAGAAAACCGCGGAAAACATTTCTGAGAAAACTCATCAAGGTGAAATATGGTCGACGTCGTTCGACCACAAGTACGTACGCGATCGCAGCGCGCCAGACGCGTCGTAAATTTCTCGCAAATACCGCAACTCGATCACGTTCGACGGGATCTCAACGCGAAACGTACGTATGCCGTTGGTCAAAAAGGGAAAAAGGGAAAAGCGGCTTCCCATTACGCTCTTAATTGAAACAGCGATCTCAAACGTAGGAGAATGCGTCCGTCTTGAATATCGACGGACATGAAGAAAGAAACGACGGTAAAACAGACGGAAAAAAAGAACGGCGGAAGGGTGGCGCGCGGCGAAGAAAAGGGTGGAAAAGCCGGAATGAGTGGAGGGAGCCGGTTGGAAAGAGAGAAAGAAAACGTGATAAATCTCGCTGCGAACAATAAGTTATCGTAAAGAATCGTTTTCGCGTTTCGTGACACAGCGGGAAGAACAATGATTTGTCGGGGAAATTCTCCAATTCCAATTCCAATTTCAGAAATGGCCCTAGAGACACCGACATGGCTGGATGTATGCTTCGTAGAGAAGGTCCTGCGAAAGTCGGAAGGCGACAACTCGATCCAGGTGATCGATATATTCTCGAAACCGGCCACGGCTAAGGGTGACAACTACACCAGCGACATGATCAGGATTACTGTCGAATTTTCGCGTGACCAAGGCGGCCCTAAAATTACAGAGAAAAAATCAATCATTGCCAAAGTCTCGCCTATGGTCGAAGGTGTTCGTCAGGAACTTGTAAGCTGATTTAATTCATATAATATTTTTAATGCAGCTAGATCACTGTGTGTGCAGATTTCATTATTTCGATGTAGATTTCTATTATATGAAGCAATTAAATGATTAAAAATAAAATCATAAATTTTTATCAAATTCAAAGAGACATATATATTTAAAAAAATTTCTTTTCAGTCACTTTAAAATAAATTTTGATTTGGAATAAAATTATTATTTATTTGTAATCTGAGAAATCAAAACTTTCTATGACACAAATTTTATATTTAGGCTCTTATTTGTATCATAAAAATAATTATATTGATTAAAAGATTTTATTTGAATCTTTTACAGGTCGAACAATCGGGTATATTTAACATCGAAATATTGATGATGACTGACACATTGGATAAAATGAACAAGTTGTTAGGACCAAAGCATCGCTTAAGCGGGAAGGGTCTATACGTGCAAAAAAATCCAACGCTGTTAGTAATCGAGGATCTCGAGCCTCTCGGCTTTCGTATGGCAGATCGTATGGCTGGTCTTGACCTAACTCATTCCATACTGGCACTTCATGGACTAGCCAGGTTTCACGCAGCTTCTGTAGCCGTAGTTGAAAAGGTAAATCACTGTGTGGTAACTCAAGGTAACTCAATTATAATGTCTCATTGCTATTATCAAGAATTCAGGTCAGTGATACAATTTCAAGGACCACTCAAGAAGTCTACTTTCATGTTAATACTCTTATCATAAATAATATATAAAGTATATATGAAAAATTATTTTGCATTGCATGCTATATTATTTTTATGCTATTATTTGAAGTAACTATTAAACGTATAATACATAATAATCGGAAATATTCAAAAGTTTTATATAATAAATGTTAATGTATTTTAAAGCGACAAAACATTAATTGCTCTGAATACAAAAGATAAGTTTGAAACTTATAAAGCTTTGAAACCATATGAGCTTAATATACTTTAGATAATCCTATAGAAAATAGTTTCTAATTGATTTCTAATTGATATTAAAAAAGTAGTACAAATCTCGTTTACAACACTGTATACAAACATTATCTCAATTTATACTAATAATAAATCAAATATTCTTTTTGCATAGTTTACAATAAGCATATTATTAAAAATTTTATATTTTATCCTCTATTAAATATAATTAGCTTGACTTTAATAATATTTAATTTATGCATTTTATTGTCTAGTTTAACTTATAGAATAAAATATTATACATTCAATTTTTATTTTTAAGAAATAAAATATGATAGATCTCGTATAATAAATTTTGAAATAAAATTAGAAAGATGCAGTTGTTAAAAAATATATAAAACAACATATTTACAATAAAATTACAAATCTTTTGCAAAAATATTAAAACTACAAATCTTATGCTGTATAATTTATATAATTAGTTTTAAATTTTCTAGTAATATGTATGTAATGATCAAATTTAGCATTTATCTATTTTGTGATAAATAAGATTGTAGTATTTAAGACTCAAATAAATTATTGGTAATAAACTAGTCAGAAGTCAAGATTCATAAGAGCTTGAAGCAGATATATGTATGTTAGAATAAAAAAAAAGATTGTACCCATTAACATAACTGAATACATCCATGTTTTGTATAATTAGTAATAGAGCATATAATTAAATTTTTTAAATAATATGTATGAAAAGATGAAATTTAACATTTAACTATTTTGCGATAAATAACGCATTTAAGCGTCAAGTAAATTAATAACTAGTCATGTAATAACTAGTCATAAAAGATTCATAAGAAGAGATAAATATCGTGCAGCTTGGTCCTAAACTCCGATACTACTGATATGAACTTCGATACACTGCAATAATGCGTGCGGCATAATGGTTACCATAAACCGCAGCGATTTTGTATAGTCGAATGGAAGTTCGAAACTACACGGTGAATGATCCAGCAGAAATGCTTGGCGGAGAAACGGTTTTAACCAAAGTCCAATATCCTTTATTATCCTTTATCGCAACACGTGCCTTAGTGTTTAGCTAAGAAAACAATTTTAAAAAATATCTTTTATTAAATTTTTAAAAAATATTAAATTATTCTCCTAGTAAGAAAAATCAATTTATTTTCGATTAAATATCAAATACCTTCAAAACTAAAGCAATTAAAAAAAAGCTTTTAGTTTAAAGGAATAAATATGTGTCCAACTACAGTCTAATGTCTCATAGTCTAATGTCTATAGTCAATTCTTCTATATTTACAAAATTATAATTTATAATTGATATATTAAAATTTACATTCAAAAGTTATAACAAATAATAGTCCTTCTCATAACTTTCGTAAAAAAAAATCTACTCTAAGTTTATCAGAAATTACATATTAAAATTATAGTTGCAAAATTTTTTTGTATGACCTATTGTACATATAGATAACTTTCCAAGTTTCCAATCCACATTACAAACTTATTTACTAAATTTTATATACAATACAAATAAACATCAATGTTTTTTAATAAAAATATTTAATTTACAGGAACCAAAGCAAAAAGAGATGTATATAAAAGGAATGTTTAACAGTCTACATCCGCCAGAAATGAGAGATTTTTTCCTTTTGAGTGTTAAATCTTTAGGAGAAGAGGTTGCAACTTGGCCAGGAATGAAAAAGTAAGATTTATATACACAAACATAATATTTATTAATCTAATTTTTAATGTCTAAGATAACATTATACCTGAATAAATAAGATAAGCAGAACCTGGCAAATATAAATATAAATTGTGTTTACAATAAATATGCCTTTACATAATTTTATACAATTTCATGTTTATATAATTTGTATTGCTAGATATGCGGAAAAAATTGCTAAACTTGCTGATCACTCATATCAAATAGGAGTAGATGCAACCAAAATATGTGAGGATGAATTTAATGTTATTAATCACGGTGATTTTTGGGTAAACAATATGTTGTTCAAGTATGACAGTGATGGTAAACCTATTCAACATATTTGTGTAAGTACCATCGTATTATAAAAAAATCATATACTTCCTCTAAACACGAATGCTCTTATTAATTTGTTGTAATTACAATAAAAATTTAAGATTAAATGAAAAAATTCGTCAAATCTAGTAACTTGCATGCAACGATTTATATCATTGCATTAAAGCGTATTTACTTTAAAACCAAGAATGGAAAAGTTACTTTTTAAAAGTAACTAGTTACCGTTACTCGTTACTAGATCAAAAAGTAACTAGTTATCATTATTAGTTACCGATTTTTAAAAGTAACGCATTACCGTTACCGTTACTTACAAAATAACTATTCTTTACTTTTTCCGTTACTTTGCTTTTAATACTAAATACACGAGAGATCAAACTAAATAAAAAAAATTATTTTTGTAGTATTGCTTATTAAGATATTAATAAAAAAATAAATATTTTAAATGTGAAAAATCATAAGAAATTTAAAAAAGACATTAAACTTAAAGATATTATACTTAAAATGCAAATTAAAAAATTTTGGCTTTTATTAAATTTATACTTTTTGGACTTTTAATGTACATGGGAGATCTGTTTCTTCTTGAACATCTTTATAATTGTATGCAATGCAAATTACAGTTAAATGCAACATAAATTTACGTAAAAATGAACAAAATAAATATATAATATTCCGAAAAGTATTGTTATGATATACATTAACATATTTTAAGAATGATCCACAATATCGATTTTAGCGATCAAGATAAAAAAGCAGCGATAATATGAGATGCTTGAAAATGCAGTATATTATGAATAATGCAATAAATCCAGTTTGATCGCATTCTGGTACATCCGCCACCTGTCTGCCCGTGTCATCCGCACAAACTCTCAAGTTTCTCGCCGCGACTTCCTAAACACGAGTCTCACTTCTTTCCCGGGGCACGGATTTCATTTCCAATTCAATTGCCAAGAGCTCAAGAAATCGATCGATTGAAAGAGTTCGTTTGATATTACAGGTGGACTTCCAACTGTGTTGCTATACAACGCCAGCACTCGATCTTCTATATTTTCTTAGTACAAGTCCGGCCCAGGAGATCGTTGAAAACAAGAAAGATGTTCTATTAAATGAATATCTTAGCACACTGTCGGCGACTATGAAACAATTGGGTTGCAAAACACAGCCACCCACCATGGAGGAATTGAAAGCTATCCTGAAACGAAGAGCCAGCTATGGAATGATAGCAGCCTTCACGGTTTTACCGATAGTGATGTGCTGTAAGACTCAGGTGAAAGATTTGGATGAGATAATGAACACTGAAAATTTTTCAAATCCAGGTCAAAAAGGCGAGTCTTATAAACAAGTGATGATGAAGAGACTTCCAATGTATGACGAGATGGGTTTGCTAGATCTTTAATGTATACTTCACCTTTTATGACAAAGAATGTAGAAAAGAAATTAAAAAATAATAGGTATGAAAAAGTATAGCAAATATATTAAAATTAATGACAATAGACATCTTTTATTTAAAGAATCAAAAATTATTCTCTTATGATATAATATAGTTTCATTTTTGACTATATACATACATTTGCCTCGTTATGTAGACGATAATCTATAATCATCGATATGTTAACAAAAAAATATTATATTATATGTATAAAAACGACATTCATAGCATTATTCTAATAATATCAATGCAAAAGTTATGTGATTGATTTTTAATTAAGATTTAGAAAGAAGAATTTTAGATTATATTTGATTATAGATCGATACACGTACAAAAAATTGAATTAGAAATTGTGAAATATAAAAACCATTTATAATATTTAATTTCTATATGACATACTAGTCATGAAATTATATTATTATCTGTGTTCTTAGATTTCAGTCTAGATTTTCTTAAATATTAAAACTATTGTTAAGAAAGAAATAATAATAAGTAAGTATATAATCGATCAGCAATGCATACAATAAAGATAATAATAATAACAATAATAATAATTTATGTGAATAATAAAANGATAATTATTGAATATAAATGAGTCATTGCTGATTTTCCAATAAAATTTTATTCAGTATATAAAAAATAGAAAATATATGTACACACAGAGAAATATATACTACCTACGAGTAAATATATTTATTTTAAATATTTGGTAAATTTATATATCCATAAATCTATCATAAAGTCATCATAAGCATCACATTTACTTAAAACATTTTGGATTTGTGATGAGTATATCTTAAACTGTTATTAAAAAAATATTCTTTGCTAAAGAAAACTATTACTTAAACGAAATAAAATTAAATAAGTAATTGCTTTTCTCGTCTGTAGAATGATATTTTTCTGTGTGTATACATGCGCGCGCCCATCACAGAGTAGCTCAAATAATGCGTTATAACTTATTTTTATCTAATGGTTAAAAACCATTAGATAAAAAATTAGATAAAAACGTGATTCAGGGAGCGTTTCTTTTATTATAAAGAGATCTTTTAAGTAATAATACAAAAATCAACCGTCAACCGAAGCTAACAATTAAATAGAGAAAATGCAAACGGATTAGATTTTGGTAGCCTAATAATATTTCTATTATTTCTGTGTAAAGAAACATTGAATGTTTCAAATCATAATTAAATTCATTAAAAATCAAGTAACTTATTTAAAATGTTTATTTTTAAAATCGCTCAAGAACTTATGAGTATTATGGGTTATGAAAAATATAGATCTGTTATATGATATTCAGTAGTTAATAATGATTTCCAGTGTTTCTAACATATTAATATATAACATTGTATTTAAATCTTATATAAGAAATTACAAAAAATTATATGCATATATACACATGTATAAAATAAAAAGATTATAGCTTATATAATTATATAAAAAAATTTAAGTATTATAACATTATTATTAAAAAAACTTAATTATTTCCTATATTCCTTTTAATGATCTTTTAATTAACTTTTACTTTCTACTTTATTATACGAAGTTACAAAATACTTCCTTTTACGATGCAAAATAAGAGATTACATAATGTTTGACCTCGTTGACTCAAATTAACATAGATTACTTCAATTACAGATCACATTAAAAAACATGGAAGATTCAACATTTTAATATCATTGATAAAGTTGTTATAGTTGCTTATAAATCGTAAATTTAATGTAAAAGTTTTCAATGTTTTTAATTTTAAGATTTTTAATATATTTTCAATCTCTCTCTTTTTCTTTCTTGTAACATAAATTTCACAATTCCTCTTGTTCTTTATTAAATATATATTTTCACATTTTCTTTAAATTTAATTTGAAATCTTATATAAAATTTAATTTTCAGATCAAATTTTATTTTCAAAATTTATAAAGTCTAATTCCTATATTTACAAATTAACATACTTTTATAATATAATATTAATACTATTATTATATNATTATATATAATACTATTTTTATAATATAATAACATACATATATGGCATGTAAAAATCTATATTTATAATTATAAAAGTGTTCGCTTTAATTAGAAATAAANTCTTAAAAGCTAAAAATATTTAATAAAAATAAATTATGCACAATATTAGAATTAATGCACTAATATATTATTTGATCTTTTTGATCTCTTAATTTATTACTACTTCACATGAATCTTTAAAATAGACAAACAGATTTAAACTCAAATTGAACTTTCGTAACATTCTTTGCGGAATAATCCTGGTGAATTTGAATGAATCTACGCGACACAGTTTTGCATGCACGTTGGCCATTTTACGAAAGCAAATAACGAGATACGAAAAATAAAGAAGTAGAAATGAAATTGCTGTTGGATACGTGTGTTGTAGTGCATATCTATTTTATGGATTAATTGCGTCACTCTGGATAAAACATTTGTCAGAAAAAGAACTCAATAAGAAAAAATTATTAAAAAATTTGTTTGTGATATTAAAATTAAAACAATGAGGCAAGGTAACGCTGCTTATTAAATATTTAAAATAAAATGCACAATGTTACGTCGAATTTATAAATAATTTAACAGATTTTGCTTATAATTTTCGTCGATTTTAGATAGAGCTGGATAATTATCGTCCATGCTCAAAATGATTCCGATTCATAGCATATATTAAGCGCACTACTGAATAATTAACCTTTGTTGTGGCTGAACAATGATTTCAGTTACTTACGGTATTCCATGAAATAAACAGCAGGAAATCATTATTTTGCGGGCGTAATTGGGCGAATTTTGCAGAGAGAAAGAGAGAGAGAGAGAAAGAGATTACATTACTGACATAAATGCAGCATAGTTTCATCAAAATTAAACAGTCAGCAAACTTAATAAATTGTTATCAGAGATGTGCGGACTTTGTGAAACGTTTCCAGCTTCCTATTATACTGCTTGCATGCATACTACAAAATTATCACATCATTAACACATAAATTATAAAGTTAGTTGTTATTTTCTGATCGATGTAAGTCAAAGCAAAATGATTATATATAAATATTGTTTAATTATTCCAAAATATAGTGTGTTTATTTTTTGCATATTATATAAGATAACTAACGTCTATAAAGCTGGCACAGCCACTTCAGCACAATCAAATAAAATTTGTGCTAGAAATTTAGTGCTAATTTGTTGCTAATTTTTTGCTCTATTGCAGATTTTGTTGCTGCAGCCATTTCGGAAAAACACAGCCGAAATATGCCTTTAAAGACGAAATAGGCCGAGCAACAAATTTTTTAGGGTACTTTACTCTTGAGTCGAATCCAGCCACCGAATTTTGTTATAAACATCAAGCAACAAATGTCTAATCGACGTATTTCGCGAGCAACAAAATCCAGAAAATATTTTAGGAAAAAAATACGTCGAGTAACAAATTTATTTAGGGTACTTTACTCTTGAATCGAATCCAGCACAGCCACCAAATTTTGTTTATTCATCGATTTTTTAGAAATGAGTGGAGCAACAAAATCCAGATCAATTAGCAACAAATTAGCATTAAAATAATCTACTTTCATTTTTTATTTATTTTTTATTTTTTTTAGTAGCTGTGCTAACTTTATATTTTAGCTAGCACAGCCATCAGTTTTTCCGAAACGGCTGCAGCAACAAAATCTGCAATAGAGCAACAAATTAGCACTAAATTTCTATACAAATTTTATTTGATTGTGCTGAAGTGGCTGTGTTAGCTTTATAGACGTCGATAACTAAAATATCGATATCGAATATTTTATTAATAAATACTTTTAATGTATATATTTACTTAATGTATGGTATGTTGAAAGTAAAATAACATGTTGAAAGCTCGAGAATGGAAAATAGAGAATAAAGAGAATCAATTGAAACTCCAGAATAGAATCTGATCATATTGATTGCGCATGTTACTAACAAGCAATTGGCGTTTGCGAACCCCATGTCTCAACGCGCCAATTGGAACTACGCATCAATAGATGTCGATTTTGATTTCACAAGAACAGTAATATCCCAGCAGATTATTAGATTATAACGTACTAATAGATTCAATTGAAAGCCCGATTTAGCAAATCAAATGTAATCGTGATACGTGTATTCATCGATTTGGAGCGATGCTTTAAATAAACGTTACTTATGTAAAGTCATTTTGTATTGATTATCTATTTCATGGATCTCGCTGTATTTATACAAATTTTCAGATTAAATTAAAATGATCATTAACTAACCGCGTTTAGTTAGTTTTNTTTCCAATTCAGAAGTAAATTATATTCTTTATATAATCCTAAATTCATTTGCACGTTATGTCAACTTCCGCTTTCAGAGCCGTTCAAATGTGCCGAGTTGTGCTCATTTCAAGCAGTGCGCGCATCAATGAACCATACAAATTCTCGAATGCAACAATTAAATCCCAACGAGCCACTACGCGAGCAATCGCACGCACCCATCGAAATTGCGTGACTGCGTGTGAAATATGCCGATTCCGGGGACCTCGTAGAGACCTGCTCGATGAACCGCGAAGGCTAATTAATATCTTCGGGAAGTTGGATATGTATTCCGCCTTTCAATTGAACCGAATGCGTATGCCTATCCTCTGGCGTGTCGTCTACGTTCGTACAATTCGCTCGAGTGTATGTACACGCGCGTCTATTTGTATTCTGTGAGTGTGCACCTGTACATACGTATGTGTGTGTGTGTGTGTGTNTCCGAAACGGCTGCAGCAACAAAATCTGCAATAGAGCAACAAATTAGCACTAAATTTCTATACAAATTTTATTTGATTGTGCTGAAGTGGCTGTGTTAGCTTTATAGACGTCGATAACTAAAATATCGATATCGAATATTTTATTAATAAATACTTTTAATGTATATATTTACTTAATGTATGGTATGTTGAAAGTAAAATAACATGTTGAAAGCTCGAGAATGGAAAATAGAGAATAAAGAGAATCAATTGAAACTCCAGAATAGAATCTGATCATATTGATTGCGCATGTTACTAACAAGCAATTGGCGTTTGCGAACCCCATGTCTCAACGCGCCAATTGGAACTACGCATCAATAGATGTCGATTTTGATTTCACAAGAACAGTAATATCCCAGCAGATTATTAGATTATAACGTACTAATAGATTCAATTGAAAGCCCGATTTAGCAAATCAAATGTAATCGTGATACGTGTATTCATCGATTTGGAGCGATGCTTTAAATAAACGTTACTTATGTAAAGTCATTTTGTATTGATTATCTATTTCATGGATCTCGCTGTATTTATACAAATTTTCAGATTAAATTAAAATGATCATTAACTAACCGCGTTTAGTTAGTTTTTTTTCCAATTCAGAAGTAAATTATATTCTTTATATAATCCTAAATTCATTTGCACGTTATGTCAACTTCCGCTTTCAGAGCCGTTCAAATGTGCCGAGTTGTGCTCATTTCAAGCAGTGCGCGCATCAATGAACCATACAAATTCTCGAATGCAACAATTAAATCCCAACGAGCCACTACGCGAGCAATCGCACGCACCCATCGAAATTGCGTGACTGCGTGTGAAATATGCCGATTCCGGGGACCTCGTAGAGACCTGCTCGATGAACCGCGAAGGCTAATTAATATCTTCGGGAAGTTGGATATGTATTCCGCCTTTCAATTGAACCGAATGCGTATGCCTATCCTCTGGCGTGTCGTCTACGTTCGTACAATTCGCTCGAGTGTATGTACACGCGCGTCTATTTGTATTCTGTGAGTGTGCACCTGTACATACGTATGTGTGTGTGTGTGTGTGTGTATGCGCGTAGGCGTGCACGTGACGTGGAACAAATGGCGATATTAATTACCGCGATTTGCCATCTCCGATACTGAAATCGACCCCTATTAATCTGAGCTTACACCTTTCGTTTGCCTGCACCTTGCTCGCTTCGTGAGAATATATTCATCCTTGTTTAATCCTATCGATATTGCGCTTTTGCTTATTAATCTTTATGATCTATAATTACCCGCATGTTTGGAAGCAAACGATCATTTCTCCTGTAGACAGATTGTAAATGAATTAAAGTCATTATGTAACTAAATTCTGGCATTAAGTTTCTAAGGTAAATTACAGAACGAATATACATTGATTTTACAAATAAATATAGTAATTATATGTAATATATGTCTACTTCTTTGTGTCAAAAAATATGTCCTAAAAACTTACTGACAGCATAAATAGCTTAATTGAAAAATTGTGTAAGATGTGAAGAGGAAACAAAAGCATTAAAAGAAATTAATATGGTATACTATGTTGTATATATTATTATATATAGTATAATATATCATATACATATACAAGAGAGTATATTCTATCATGCAAATAAAATTTCAGCCGTCTATTTTTCGTTTCATGTTTTCCTATGTTTTGCAATAGTCGATGGGTTCACAATACATGGCTGAACTAGTCGAATATTTGGTATTGACTTTTCGTTGCGGATCATTCGTTACACGGAATAGCGTTAAACGATGCGATTGGTTTACATTCTAGTGAGAAACATGTTTTTTATTAAACATTTCCGCCGCACGTTCCACACAAAGTCCTATTTTTAAATTTGCAATTGATGACATCCAGGCTGAATTTGTTAAAATTTCATGAACGATAATTATTGCTGTGAAGCAATCGAAAAAAATTTACAATTAAAATAATTTTATCACGGAATGAGAAGTTACCTATAAATAATAAATACATCTTGTACAATACAATATTATATATGAAATAGTATGTATTGAGTGCTTGTCAACGCACTTTACATTGTCGCAGTAACCACATTGCAATTAAATATTAAAAGAGAAAAATGATTTGTTATTTCAATGATGAATTCGTTAATTGAAATAATTATAAATTTTTAAATAGTTAATTCTGTATGCACTAATTATACATAAAATATAGAAACATATGTAGAGACGTAGAAAAATACATTAAATAGTTTTAGAAATTATAATCAGAGAATATACTTTTTTATTTAAGCGTGCAACAAATTATTAATTAATAAATATTGATAAACAAAAAAAAATTATATAAAGTTTCAATCGCACAGAACGCACAGTTTTAGTAAAAGAAGTTTTACAGAAGATATTTCATGAAAAGAATTCACATAAATTTGTTATTCTCTTACAATCTTTCACTTCAGACTTCATAAATTATGTAATGATGTATGACAAAAGTATAATTCTCGTATAATTTCCAAAAATAACTCTATGCGAGATATATCGAAAGAGCTTGGAAGCAGAGAGTCAGAGCAAACAAAATCAAACGTACGTAGATGATGATAGAATCACCGGAAGACGAAATACGAGCAGCAAGGTTCGATGATTCGAGAAAAGGGGATGGCTCGGAATAAAACGACTTCATACTATCCTAATCTAACGCAATTTCCTCCTCTTTCTACTCTCTCGAACTGCGCACTCATAACTCGGTAAGATAGATTATCCCGAAGAGTCTGTTTCATTTTACGTTCCGAATCGGTTTTGTTTTTTTTTTCTCTATCCTATCATTCGTCGCAGTAAAGCTTTTCAGTTCTTGACTGAACGGTTTAAACGTTTGCACTCTAGAAATCGATTTCGCGATTTACGTGACGGAAGTGCTATTTTATTCTCGAAAAATTCCTTCCTTTTCATCGTTAAATAATTACCGAATGATATACTTTAATGGTAAATGTTTTCATTGAGATTTATATTCATCAAAAACAAAATATTGCATCGATTTCAAATTACAAAATTCTAAAGGCTTCAAAACCATTAAGGTTTATATTGACGATTATGTTGATCCTGACACATGTATTCAGTTTTCACGTGGACAAATACTATTCATGATAATCGATAAGATGGAGAGTGTCCCAGTAATATCGATAACATTATGATGATCGACATATTGACCAATGTAGGAAGTAATAGGCAATTTCTGTATCAAATAAGCTAATACATCAATATCATTACTCAAAGTCTCGGATCGTGATACTAAGCCGAGATAGGAAACCGTCCCTTTCCGCCCATATTTCACATCTTGAATACAATCTGTGGTATCTGATCATAGTATCTCCCGAGACTAGAATACCGCAATGAAGATTCTATTCATTTCACGACAAATGTGGCGTTATATCAACTAAGTGAATCATCGATAAAGCATTAATTAGTAACACTATGACGTGTTGTATTATATACAACCATATTTATGTCTCGAAATCAGAATAATTATTGCTAAACAACTATAATTATAATATAACAATTGGTCTTATTTATAAATTGTTATCTAATATAACCGTTATAACAATAAAAACGGCTTTGTTCTACGCACTGCATTTGTAATCAGTAAATTAATCGTATTTAATTAATGGATTGCATAATAATACCTAACTTAAGATAGAAATTTGCAATGCTAAAAGCAGAAAGATAAAATAATGTAAAATAGGAAAGGATAAAGGAGTCAGAATATCGAAACCGCGCGCAGCACGGAGACTAGACTTGATAAACCCGATAGCGATTCATCACATTTAACCTTATTCACAATAGAGAGCCCACTGGAGCTAGCCAGCCGGGAGATTAACAAAAAAAGAGGGAGAGAAAGGGCACGAAAGGAAGAAGCAGAAAATTACTCGCTGGTCCCGGTGAAATTGAAGCGCGAACTTCGTCGACTAACCCACACCTAGCCCGTTCTCGCCATCATACATTCGCAGCCTTTGTCTCCAGGAACTGATGCGGTATCACATGTGTAAAAGTAATATCTGGTATGCGAGCACCAGTCAAAGGGGTCTCCACGTTTGAGTTATAAGGCCAGGCTGCGTTGAACGCGGGCGCTCGAACATGAGGTCGAAAGAGGGACCACACACACACACACACACACACACACACACACATACACACTCACACATACATGTACCATTACAGTTCGCAAGCACGTGTACACATATAGAGGGTGCGAGAAGAAGAACATCGCGAGAATATGAAGCGGACTGTATGTATGTATATCTTCGCGTATATACGCATGTCGGGGACAGAGGGTTGATAAACGCCTCCTCCGACCACCCCTCTCTGTCGCCCTCACAACCGTCTTCTCCGCAATCATCTCGCCGTCGCGGGTATTCATAAACTACTCAGACAATGTTTGAAACTTTACAACGCAGCCCGGCGATGTTCTGATACGAAATAATAGCGAACGCATAGTAATGAAGATCGCGCATGTTCGCCAGTAGTGCCTGACCTGTTCTACGATCGTATGTAAGCATTTCTGTTCCATTATGAACAGAGAATTCGCAGTATAATGCAAAACAGAATCAAATTGTGCAATTTAATGCTGCATAAAAGGGAAGGTTCTGACATTTAAACATACAAGGTTCTGTTAATGGTAACAAGATTAAGAATCAATGTGTATAAAGAAAGGCTGTCCAATTAATCATATTAATTTGTTAATTTCTCAAGTTATAAAATAAATAATAATTAATATTGAAAGAGATTAGAAAGATATTTTTAATTTAATTATACTGTAAAATAAATATTATGTTTAACATGTTGTACACCCAAAAAAAATTATTTCAATATACGTGAAATCCTCTAAACCTTAGAGGATTTTACTTTTATATTGACTTCAAAAGGATTCCTCTGAATTCAAGAGAAAGATAGTATAAACAGGAATATTTAAGAAAGAAAAAAGTATTTTTCACTTTATTGAAAGAGGAATATGTTTGCTGTAAAACTTTAAGCTTAGAATATGAGATTATAAGAAAAATGAAAGTAAAATACTTTTTTTGGGTGTATTAGATGTAAAACATGATATTTATTTTCGTTTTTAATAAAGATAAATCGATGTAAGATAATTCTTATTATTATCTTTGTTTACTTGCAGCGACTGCCCTCCTCTGACCAAATCAGTGACAATCAGAGTAAGTCATCGCTACGTGACCGGTCAAACCAGCCAAGTGCTGATACCGAGAGCACAATTAGATTGACAGTTTCGTACGAATGGATACGGGAGCCGATGTGAGAAACGGGCTAAAAGAAATAAATGCCATAATTCACGTTCAACAGTTACAAACGGTTCAATTCGCGATTGGAACTGGTCCAATGGCAGAAGGTGATGGCAGGAGGATGGGCGTGCGGTAATAGACGGGGTGGTATGCATTACGTGCGCGCGAGGGTGGCAAATAACTTGACTTCGCAAGCGTAAGGACGATGCGACGCGGGCGTTCTCCGAAATTAATTTAAAAGACAGTATTTCCTATCGTGAGCTTAGCACCTGCATAATCTCGTCGTACCCTCGCATTTCCACACCAGTACACTCTCTCCCCTCCAATCCAACCTCGTTGCCGGTTCAAAATAAGTGGATTACCTTAACTTGATAAAATGAGGATCACATTTTATCGCATTAAAGGAAAACCTTCCATTTGCCGTCTTTTCTCCCCTTCGCACTTAAAATCGTTTACTTCTCTTTGCTCCCGATCGCCGCATTGCTCGCTTCTATTCGCGCTTTCACGTGGTCTAATTCTCGGCCGTCTTTCTCCCTCCATAATTTATTTGCTTCTCTTTTAAACACTCGCGTTTTCGATCACTTAACAAAAAAAAAGAAAAGAAAAGAAAAACGCAAAGACCCGTAAAGCTTAAAATTCGCGCAGAAGGATTTGACAGATTTCTTCATTGTAGAAATTACAAAATTCGTTTTATGCATTCGGTTCATTAGTAGGTATACAATAATTCACTTCGAGAGACAGGCGCCTCGTCGTACGGAAATAGAGCAAAATCGTACACACTTAATTTCACTTTGCACTTCGCTATCTCGTTCGCTACTTTACCGTTGGCGTTTTCGCGGTAACCGGGCGTAGCCCAGTGTACGTGCATCGGATGCACACGTAATGCGCACTCCATCAGTACAGTTGCGGTTGAGAGCACTATCGCCGGATAGGGACAAAAAAGCGAGAAGAGAGAGAAAGTGTGGGAGAGGGGAGAGGAGGAGGGGCAGTTACGCGAAACAAGTGATTATCACTTTGTCGCGCGAAAACTCGCTTACTCTCCGAATAATTTCGTCCCTATATCGTTTGCTACGTGCTACGTGAGCGTGCTCATGCGTGCTAATACAGCTCAGAAGAAACATCCCGAACTAACGAAATCTGCCTTCGCTAAATTTCCATGTAATAATTTTGCTAAATTACCGTTTTCTTCTAAAACCCGTGATGGCTCTCGTTGCGTTAATACATTTTTTAGGAAGAATCCTAAAAGGGCGCGTTTGCCCTTTTAAAAAATATTCCAAGATTACAGATTTGTAAAGGATATTCCGGGGGATTAACAAAACGCCGGCGGAGTAGGCGAAATTTACATTTATCGTATATTCTTCTTGCTTGCGAGATAAATTATCTCCGAGAGGGATCCGTGCGCGTTTGCCATTATTCTTTACCGAGGCAAGACAGGATAATCCGTAATCTTATCCTAATGAATGTCCAGTTAAATTCAATCCCTTAAGGATATATAACGTTTCAACATGCGCGCAAGTTACGGAGAAACCAGATTCCAATGGGATTTCTTTCATTGGGCTCTATTGCCCACTCTACTGCCACGCTCAATTATGATATTAAACTTCTCGCTGACATGGATGCGAAGCAATTTCGCGGGATTAAAGTTCCATACAAGTTCACAAACAGCGCTCCGTCCGTAAGACGCGGGAAATGAGAGGCTTTCCCGGAATGCCTCATTGCGTTTATTCTCAATGCTGAATTATTTCTTTTAAAACGCGCGCGCGTACAGAGAGCCGGATCAGAATCCACCGCTGTGGATAGAAATAATGATGCATCCATGGCATCGAAATAAAGGGATAAAATAAACTAAAGCTCAGCAGCGGTAATACCGTTATTCCGCGATATCCCACAGTATTATCTGACATTACCATAACTGAAAGCGTACTATGACGACCTCTTAGCGGGGAAACATGACAATGGATAAAGTATTGCGCCGAGACGGATATAAATTGAATGTGGCAATAGATCCATCTGTCACATAAGCGAACAAAGATAAACCGATACCGAGATTTGAATAAACAGAGAATCTGAATAAGTTTATCCTCAAGTTCGTTCGACATATCAATTTCTCACAAAACTTGTCCGTTACATGAAAAAATATCTGCGTAAACGTGAATCAGGTTTTATTTTAATTTTAACTTCGGATTATGAAAGTATAATTTAGCTATTTAATTTTTCATAGTTATATGTAAAATTAAATCTAATTTTAAGTAGAAGGTACTTTATTATTAATTATTTTAAATGGTACTTAAATAGAGATACTTAAACTTTGAATAATAGAACTAAAGAGCTCTTTTTTTTATAAAAATATAATACTTCTATTTTGTCCCCATTTTTAAATTTACATCAAATCATACTTTATGTACCTGATTCATATGCTAAATTTATTAAAATAGAATTACGATAATATTGTAGTAATAATAAACAAATAGTTATTGATCATTATTATATTAGCATTAGCCATATAATTACTTCAATGTACAGTTCGCTACAGTATAAACATTTAACACTCTAGAAAGAATAAAAAAGAATACGTATAAAATAGGAAATCCTAAACTTTTTTATTAAAGAGTATCAAAAGACATTTGTCTCGTGCTACTTATATATGTGTCGTCGCAACTGGCTTTAAATCCCTGCGTTAAAGAATCTCGGGTGCAATAATATTCACACCTCGCCTGGTCCATCGTGCACGAGCGGCGGTTGTACTTCCTAGTCGATAATCCTCCACCCACATTCACTGTTCTCCGTAGCAGACCGGGTCTATCTATCCGCATGTCTGTAGGGTAGTTTATTATTCATTGGGGTTGCAGCCCCAACGCGGATAAACGGCGCATTGTTTATGCATTAGCTTGTACCTTACCCAACGATCTGGACCTCTCGATCTGGTCATTGAGATGATTCCGCCTTTTCTTACATTCTGGGCTGTCAAACTTTCTTGCTTAATTGTTTACGCGCGTATGCAGAATTCCCATTTAGATTGTCACGACAAATCACCCTCTGTCCTGGCTCGCTCTTGTATTCGGATTATTTTCATATCGCTTAAACTCGGGGATTTTTTAGGTTGTTCAAAATAAAGAAAAAAGCTAACCAGAAAGATATTGACTCTCGAGCACAATTCTTATAATCCTTCTTTAATCCTTCTTTAATAAAACGATAAGACGATTACGGCATTATGCGAATAAATGGTATCGTGGTCTAAAGGCTGATGATAACGTAAAATGTGAAATATAAAATATGAAATGAGATTCGAAGTTTGCTAAGTCCGCTTTGCCAACTAAATTGCTATAATGCCGTTACCGATTACATCTAACATGCTTCGTAAGAGCGATCCCTCGTTAAACCGGCTCAGTTTCCTCGATTTGGAAGCAGCGTGGTGATAGATGGATAGGAAATGCGATCGCGCCTCTATCGCCGGTTTAAATCGAAGTCTCGATAGTTCGCACGGTGCGATGATTAATGGCGAACGTCTGTCCTAGACAATTGGAATATAAAATGCGCCACGGAACTAAGGGAATCTCTGAGCGAGATGGTATGAATAAAATAACCATTAATTTTGGTGAATTCATACACCACGTGAAATTTGCAACAGGACATTTTTGTTCACTGCAATTAGATTGAAAATATCATTAGCAAAATTTCAAAAGGATATTTAAAATGTACGAAATGAACGTAATACATAATTTAATTATACTAACGAAGGACAGATATTTCAATTGTAATTTTCGATTAAATTTTATTAAAAAATAATAATGATAATTCATTTCTTTAATAATAACTTTTTTGACAGTATTCTTAATGCTTAAAAAGTTAGATTATATTTTATACATTTTTAAATAAATTTAGAGTTATAATATCTATTTTAAATTTATTTATATTAACCAAATATCTTATATTTCATGACTTATTTTATATAAGATAAAAAATCGGGGGAAGATGCCAATAAGTTGAAAAAGCTACCTTATTAATTTTTCGTTCACTATTCGACAAATGGCAATGCTCTCTAGTCATTAATGTGAGATTGTTCATAATACGTGCAAGCTTTTCCAGTTTTAGCGTGTTAAATCCGAAGAATCTAAAAAGATTTGTTCGAACCAAATGGTAAGCTTCTTATAATATTGTATTCTTGTTTGTTGAAACCTCTCTCCCTTTCATAATTTTTTATTAAAAATTGATTTATATAACGTGTTTTGAAACCATGCGAAATGGTTGTATCATAAATATGCCCCCGAATAGCCATTTGTTCTATAACATTAGCGTATGAAGAGTTAGGAAATAGTATTTTCTTCTCATCATTGATATAAAATACCATTTCAGGAAATATATTAGTATGACGGATTATTTTGTTTACACGAATACTAATGTACTATTTTCTTGTATTATTTTTATTTTTATATTAAAAAAAATAAAACTGCTACAATATTTAATATATCTAAAATATCTAAAAGAAAAATACTAATTAATATTATTATTTTATTTATTAATATTGTTTACATGTTATGTATACTTCTGATTTGCATCTTTCCGCACATAAATATGACATTTTATTCAAATATAGGGCAAGATATCAATTTTGCAGAGATAAACATATAATTAAATTACATTTTGTAATAACTTTTAAAATGACTGTTCGGCATTGCTGTAAAAGATTAAGTATCATCCTTCAAAAGAAAATTTTCAAAGCAGAAATTTCGCAGTATTGTGGCTATTTGTTTGTTTATATTTCTGTAATATTTTTTAATGGCATCTATGCATTTATGTGGCATCTTCCCCCGATTTATTTTATTCACGGTATTCAATTTCCTATATGTTTTTATCCGAAAATTTATCAGGGTCATGAGCATCACGAATAAAATCCAAAATTAATTATTCTATTAAATTATTACGTATTTTCGCATTATAATAACCCTATTATTTTAAACTATACGGTATTACGGGGGTAAATATTTACACGATCATATACATATATTTCAGTTTTTGCATTCGTTGTTTCATATTTTGATATTAGCTCCCTTTGAATGCAAAGCTCATTACGATGCTTTTAAATGATCTCTCATGTTTAGTGCTTTAATTCCTTTTAAACTAAAATTTATGTTTGACTAAATGTTCACTAACTATACAGGCTAATAATATCTAATAAAGTTAAAAATATCTTCAAAAAGTTAAAAACGTTGTTATTTTTGTCTAATATAAAACATTCAAAATAAAAATTATTTTACTATTAGACATATACATTTAGCAAAATTAAATTTTCCTAAAATAAAATTTTTCCATAAATATGTATTACTCATTTTTCAAAAAAACTCTCTGATTTTCGACATTTCTAATACTAATAAATAATATAAATCTAAATAATTAATCTAATTTATCTCTATATTTATCTTTAATTTATTAAAATTAAAAAACGCAATTTTTAAAACGATTAGAAATAACATATAAAATGCCACGAGTTAAAAATTAAAATTTTTAAAAACAAAAAATAGAAACTTTTGTCCATTTTAATTTTAAGAAATTGTATTTTCTAACGCTAGATTTTATGGTTTTTTTTTTTAATACTACTTGTTTGCACTAAGTATATATTCAATCCCTTTTTTAGCGTTGCTCGATCGTAAATAAACACATTACATAATCGTTACTAAATTTCTTTCAAACTGTGTGTGGTTTCTCTATTAAAATGTAAACACCGGAAAAAAATTGGAAATATTTTGGCAAATATTTTATACAGGTACCGATTAATATTTTATAATGATATAACGCACAGATATAACTTTTTGCAAAAGATTACAAATAAAAAATTGGAAAATTTATATGTACAATATTTATAATTTGATTATTCATAATCTTTCTTATAACGAGTATAATTTATTTTTTACTACTGATACATTCATCTAGTTTCACACCAGATTCAATGAGAATTTATTTGATTTTATTTCAAATTTTTCTTCTTGACATAAAAAAACGTGAAAAACAGAAGAAGCTTTTGTTTCTGACATACGATATGTCAAATTTCTGATTCTCAAAAGTGATATGCATATGCGCATACGAGCGTGAGGATACAGCTGAAGTGCATACAACGAAAAGTCGTGAGATCGCAGATTTTTCTCAGTTGATCTCGATCCTCAAATGTCGCCGCGCACGTTTTGCATCTAGCAACCGAGACACAATCTCGGTCGCGGAGCCTGCTCTTGGCAAAACAATAATTTCGAACCGGTAATCTCGAACAGTGTTTTAATCTGAAAGAACACCGGATACGCCACTGATTGCATTGCACAGTAATCTTAGTTTTTATCGCGTCTCGAGATTGGTGAAGGTGTTGGTTGGAGAGGAGAGGGTTGTACGTATAACACCCCGCTGCTATGGATATCGAGGTCAGGCTAGTGCGACCTGCATTATACATGCCATCATGTATAATCTCGAGAAGAGTAAGAGAGCGCGCGCGGACACGGTCGACAAGAAAAAAAGATATCCAGTGCAATATTCCGACTTGCTGTCATCGACCGTTTGATATATCGGCTGCATAAAACGTAAACAACGGTTACATTTATCGGGATTTCTTATGCATGTATTCGTTCGTCATAGAAGTTTCAAAATACCCCGCAATATCATTTATCAGTAATTTATGATAGAAATAAAATTTTTTACAATCTATTTTTCACCCTGCATTTATTGCAGCACAATAATGTCTTTAAAAAATAATTGGAATATTAAAAAAGAGTAAAATATTTAAAATGATTGATAATTATAATCGCTACATTTTTAATAACGATCAGTTATTAGCATATTAAGCAGAAAATCTATAATACGCATCATCACGTTTAATTCATTTAAATACGAACCATCAACTTGCTAAAATCGACAACGTTAAAATGTTCGGCCGTCAATATTTGTCGTGAGCTCAGCATGCAAATATCACGTCGATATTTAGCGGAATAAAAAATATTGGGAAAGAATATCGTTTGCGATAACAGAAGCCATGGAACAATTCGACATCAACTACTGACTACGTCGATCGATTCACCGTTTTAATTAATAGCTTGAAAAGGATAGTATATAAAATGTTACTGGATTGGAAAAACTTCTATTGCAAAATATTATACAACGTCGACGCGCCGACGGCTTGTGCCGACAGCGCTGTTACGCCTTTACCGATCTAACAACGCGGCATGTATATCTACCGGATCTCGTCATGGCTCCCTTCAATCTTCAAGGCAATATCTAGGGCCTGTTGGTGTGCCTCTTGGTTAGCGAACTGCAGGTGTGCAGTGTTTATCACCTTCCTCACCCTTCGTCGACAATAATTAATTACCCTGGAAGACCTTTTAAGTCGTTGGCCGCGATGCGACGCAATTATCGCGAACAGCCTTATAATGATGCGAAATTTATGCATTGTAACAAACTTACGGTACAACGACGCCATTAAATCACGCGTAATGCTTGAGAAGCTTTTCTTCGGGTCTCCCGATAAAAGGTCTACTGATTTTCGCGAAAGTTGTGCCATATGCCAAACGAATCGATACAACGCTGCTACTTTCAATATTATTTATCATTTTTGACTTGATAAATAATGTTCCCCGAGTCAGCGAGTCAAAGTTTATAGCATTATTTACTTGCAGTAATTTTCTGTACATCTTTTCTGCAACTACAATTTTTAATTACTCGGAACTCGAGGCACAAAATTTAATTGAACAATCTGTAATTAAATAGCAAATATAAAGCTAAAGAAAACTGATTTTTGCTCATAAAATGATATACAATTTACAAAATACAATCTACACATAGTTCTTTGATTCTTGAATACACTCCTAAGTCTCAGTTGTAATCAGTTGCGAAATAAATGTACATCACATGTTAGATTTTCAGACTGAGAAACACTAGAGAACCACATTAGCAACAATGTCCAGAGTAATCGACGTCAACATAAATTTAATTAATTTCAGAATGCCATGATATCAGCGGAATAATAACGTTAGTAGGTCTTCGTCTATCAGTTACGAAACTACGGCAAACAGTTGAGGTGAAATCTGGGCCAGCATTTTTCGCGAAAACTGCACTGTTGGAGAACAGCAAATGAGAATCGATCGTTTCATCAAACTCTCGGTATGAAAAAGGAATGCCGTAGCAAAGTCATTCACATTGAAACCGATACGCGAGCGCGAGCGCGTCGCTCGCGAAAATAAAGTGCGCGGATTCGCAGTAATGAATCAATCAGATTACGCACAGTTTGCGAGTGCAAATTGAAGTGTGCACGATAGGAATCAAGGAACATAAATGCTCTGCTTATCAGCCGGAACACATTGATATGTGGTTAAGCTGCATTGAAGCTGCGTTGTATGATACAGTCATGTAAAATTCTCGAGATAAAAACGCGGTTTTAAACGGAACACACACGAATAAAAACACGTCGGGTTTCCGATGCGGAATTAATGGTTTCATAAGTAATGAATGAAAATTACGCTTAAAAGCACACCGATTCGCTCCCGAGGCTATCTGAAAAAATGCGAGAACACTGTATCGCGGATTCGATAGTCGAATTAAATTCCGTGAGAGTTACCTGTGAATTGATTGCTCTTAGCTTAGTTTTATAACCATACAAAATTTAACGAAAAGTTAAACCATTTATATCATTTTACATTTCGAAGTGCTTATTAATTGCATACAATTATGAATAGTGTTTTGCGTAAATTAAACAGAATAATTAAAACAATGAATTCAGAATAATTGGAAAGGCTATCTAGGTTGAAATGAGAGGAAAGCTGCTTCCTCATTATTATTAATTAAAATAGTATAATAATAGATTTAATCTATAAAACAGGTTTGTGATTAAAACAACGCATTTTAATTAAAACACAACATTTCTCTTTTATAAAGCCTATTTAGCTATTTAATATATCCTAATTTCCTCCGTCAGTCAGATATTAATTAAGTTTAATTTTTACAGAGCCAATTAATACAGAGATATAGGTAGAATTAAAATAGGAAAAGAAATCTATTTATAGCATCGCTATAAATAGATTTCTTTTCCTATTTTATATAAAATATATTTTTCTTTTCCTATTTTATATAAAATATATTTTTCTTTTCCTATTTTATATAAAATATTTTAATTATTAACTTTTCTTTTCTTTTTCTTTCTTTTCAAGCATTTATTTTTAATAATTTACTCTTTTATCACTTATTTTCTTATGCCATGTCAACTGGAAAAGTAATCTAATACGAAATCTAATGAGAAAATCGCACATCAAGACGAACATTTTATCTTTCGGAACCGTACATATGCATTACTTGTCACTTTCCTAGACGTCGCTTTCCATTCGCCTACTGTCAGGTTCTATTCGTTGTCTTCGCGAATATTTTATTGCCACTATTTCTCGGCTTCACTATTACGAAAGGCTGGAACACTCGTTAATTACGTACAGAGCCATTATACGCTTTGCTCATTTGCATGATAATTCCATTCTACGATGATTATTGGAAATGGAACGAAGCTGACGAGGGTATCTTTACATCTTCATAAAAATAAAACTGAGCTCACTCATGAATTATTGTAGAATTTTAATTTAATGCGCTTTGAATCCGCGTATACATTGCGCATTTCTTATGCTCTCGTCGCATGCTTTTCTTATCAAAAAGTGTTTTGAAGATATATCGTTAGAGAAACTTATTAGTAGAAATTTATTTGCTACTTTATCATTTTTTTTAATAATGAGATATTTCGACATACATTAAATAAATTTTCATATTTGTTATTGTATTTACGATGCACAATGATAGCGCCGCATGGAAAACCTTGAAAATACCGAGACCTCTATTGCAGCTGTAAATTGTTTATTAATTTTCATCGATGTTGAATGCACAAACGTTAATTGATAAAGAATGGGTCACGTAACATTGCACGAATTGAATCCATTAATAATCATGTGAAAATAGGGAAGAGATATGTAGACATACAGTGTGAAAGATTTAATTTCCGATAAAATAGCGTGCATTCCTAGCGATGGCTATAAATTTATACGGCATTATTTGCAGCAATAATACTTCGTGCAATATTCTGCGTGATATCTCGTTAAAAAATCACCGCTAATAAAGGTACAAATGCACGTATTTATTATATCAACTGCAAAAAAGAAAACTAATAGCACTTTCGATCTCAACGGATATCAGCGGATGAATGATACAACGCAGTAGTAATCAAATCTATTGTGAAGGCAGGTACTCACCGGTTTTCACAGTTGGAGACGCCGATGGTTGTGAGCATAAAACGTGCGTGCCCCCTAAGAGCGCCAAGATGACGCGAAAAAATTTCATACTGGTCATCGTGAGTAGCTATTCCATGGAAATCCTGAAATGCACAGGGAGTAACTTTCTTCACTTTCTGTGAGTGACAATCGTACACGGAAAAAACAATATGATTGAATACAGAAATCTAGTTGTGCCAACCAGATTCAATAGTAAAATACGGAACAACTAATTATGTGGTTGCTCCAACTACATAAGCAATGGCTGAGTGACTGTTATTGCAACAGTGATGATCTATAGTGCAATCAAACTGTTTCTTACGAATGCTTTAATAACAACTACACCATTTAATTATAGCTCGTTAGTGTAAGGTTATCGTAAAAAAAAAAAGAACAGAACTTGAACCCGAGTTCGCGACGTGATAGTCTTCGACCTTAATATCTCGACTACGCTGTCTTCTTGCAAATTAATCTAACGAAATTGTGCATAAATAATACTATATATTTTTATTAACTGTTATTAACCCACTAAGAAATAATTGGTCAAATCGATGTCGAATCGACATTGAATCAATGTTTTTTGCGTCGAAAAGGCGTCGACGTCGATTCGATATCTTTTCAGTCATCATTTCTCATTGGAAAGTAAACATATAATTAGATTATATATATATTACTAACTGTCAGATAAGAAAAATGTCTTAGAGACGTCCTTAAGACGTCTTTTAATAATGTCTTAAAGACGTAGAAAAAGGACGTCTTTAAGATGCTTTAGGATATGCATGTTGTGTGAGGTATAGCATTCTAATTGATGCAACTATGTAGATAGATTAGTAATCTATGTTATATAATTCCCCAACCAATTTCTGATTGCCACGACTAGATCGTGCAACTACGTTGACGTAGTTGAAGCACCAAAGTAAAAAAGTTATATTAACTATATACATAACTATCACACAAAGATAAGTAGAGTGATGCAGCTTAATATCTGCTTACAACTAATATTTTTTTGTTAGATGTATTACATGTTTTTTTTCCGTGTACTTAATTAATACAAACTAAGAGCGAAAATTATATCATTTTAATTAAAAGGACAAATAGAGGCAAGAGCAATAAATTAAATAGATAATTCATTCATCTTTTATAATTAATTTTGCTAATATGATTATCTAATATTTATTCAATACGAGAATATGAAAATATGAGAATATTGTAATACAATATTCTCCATCGTTAAATATATTTACAATGTTATTTAATTTTCCATTATAACATTGGTAATAAAATTATGCTTTTCGAACAAACAGCTTTTGTTTTATTTCTTCCATGTATGTATCTAGAAGTTATATATCCGGAGATACCTTGCTTCAGGGATAAAGAAGGACAGAGGGTATTTCAAAATATCGCTCTGTCTTTTATTCCCCTGGAACAAAACAGGTATATAAGCTCTATGTATGTCTTTATTTTGTGAAAATTTATATATATATTTTATATGTATGTATTTTAAACATACATATGTATTTTAAAATGTATTTTAAACATTTTATACAATTTTAGATATATTTTTATAATCCCCTTACAGGAAAAGTTAGATAGATAACCATGAGCCCGTTCATCCATAGCTTTTTGTCCCGGCACAATCCATCCGAGATAGATCGACTTTGTTGTAATGTTCCGCATCAAGCGGAAACACCGTCGCGCATCGCGTCACCTCCTCGTTTTCCCACGCGATATTGCCGCGAGGGAGAAAAAAGAGTGAAACAACGACAGCGTCGTCTCTCACCGCGAAATGAGATTCTGATACTGCAATTCGATCACCGCGTGTCCTTGCGACGGGAACCGTAATACGAGTGTGTCGGAGTGGAGTAAACGAAAGTGGGCGTGGAGAGCGCGGATGCTGATTTATCGGAAATTAATATGCCAGGGGAAACCGGCGAGAGAGAAATACCTCCGTGACGTCTCCGGCCGCCGCACCGCGCCGCGCGCAGACTTGTCAGTGGGGGGATAGGGAGAGAATTTAAAATAGATTTGCCCGGGCGAAAAAATACTCGTCGTCATCTGTTCTCCTACGGGGCTTATCGCGGCTAAGATAACGATGAGCCCGGGGTGGGCTCCGCAAGCGACTAAGGCACATTGATGGTCGCCGTTAAGAGGATGGAGGAAGAAACCCGTGGCTGCTAGCTAGATGGATCCCCCCGTCGCGACGAGCCGGGCGGAGGGGGTGGGAGATACCGGGCATTGTATGCTCCGGCAACCACCGGCGCACAGCCGCCGTACCATCGACTCTCGGATTCGCGCGAGCTGATCCACAGAATAGCTAGATCGTAGATAAGTAGCGATCTTGCCTCTCGGTTCAGAAACGCCGGGCCCGATCCGGCTTAAAGCGACAGAAGTCGAGTGGCGCGACTTGGAGCGTGAATTCACGTTAGGAGAACGTGGTTTTGCGTGTCGGTGTATGCTAGAAAACGCCCCCAAGCGATTGCTTTGAGGATGCTCTTCAATGGATTTGACGACTAAACACTTCCAGAGAGCGACTTTCTGTTCGACGTTAAACATTGCGATAATGAAAAACACGAGAAAGGATTAAATATTTGCTCCGAGTAGTTAGTGAATATTAGAATTAAAATCTTTTATATGTATAATAATTATTTATACGTATAATAATATGCGTACGGCATATTTTTAAATAATAATTTTATTTTAGAAGAAGAACGAGAAGTTGAATCACATACTCGTATGCTATCAGCACAATTAAATTTTGAATTTCAATTAATATAAAAAAATTTATTTATTCTGAACGTTTAGAATACGGAACGATTTTATGCATATATTTATTATAACGTAATAAAAGTACAAAATAACAAATTCTATTATATATTATTCTTCAAGTTTGAGAGAAAGAATATAAATAGACAATATTATATGTATAATGTACGCATTTACATGGACAAATTTCTTCGAATAAAAACGTTTGACTTTAATTCGCTGAAAATGCGTGCAGTTAATGAGACGCAGTTATATAATTCGCATATTGATTCGGCTAATACAATATGCTTCATTACACTAAAAAAAAATTCTGATTAAAAACGGACGAATCAGAAAAATTTTGTAGGTTTGATCAAATATTCTGGTTATTATAATAAGAATTCCGATTACTATAAGTTATAAATATTGAGTTCTATTATAATAACCAGAACATTTCATTAATCCTACAAGATTTTTCTGATTCGTTCGTTTTTAACCAAAATTTTTTTCAGTGTAGCGGCATGATTTATCACGAGGACGAGATGTTGCATTCAAATTTTATTACTTTAATAAAAAACTGAACACTTAACGATACTACATATACCGCGGTAGCCCGTATGTAGGAGTCAATAAATTACCATTCCTTTATTTCGCCTTTCCCCCCTCGTAGATCGCGAATCGTCTAAATCTACCGACCGCTCGGCCGTATCAGGAACTCATTCCGCAGAGAGACGATTTCCACTCTTCCGGCGCGCGAGCCCCGAGGAAAAAATGACGTAGACGAAGCACCGGGGAACTTCGTAAAATACGAGTGCAACCGGCACCGCGATGCACTTCATGCATTGCTGTGGGCGTCTGCATTCGTGACGGATCTACTCGACGAGCGATCCGAGCGGGAGTTTCACACACGGCAGACGAACGCGTGTCGGCGATTTATCGCGTTTATATACATGTTCCCGGCTTGTATCGTGTGTGCTCGCGTCGTCGTAGGAAAGCGTACACCTGCAGTAAATAGAGGGAATGTACGGAATCACCTCGAGCGTTACCACTCACTCACCATCGAATCGAATGTGATGAAACTCTCCAGTCGCGTATAACGAAAGGGCCTTTATTAGGAATGGAATCAAGTTCGATACTTAAAAATTCGAATTAAATCCAATAATCACGTTTTCTATTCTGTTTTTATATTCCATACTATTTTTATAAAATTGCATTTACAGACATAACAAATTACAAAACGTCGAGAAAAACGCGTATCGAATATTTGTCACATATAAAATGTTATAAGGTTACACAAAATGTATTTTTAAAATCAATGAATATAAAAAAATTTTGCAAAAATAAATACGATTTTAGTAATTCAGCAAAAATCGTTAGTGCTAATCTCAAAGACATATTTATTCATTTCTTATTCACGTTATTCATTTTTTAATTAAGATAAGCAATATAACTTTAACGTAGATGTATAATATTATCTTTCATCTGTGTATATTTGTATATTTCTTTGAGTTTTCTTTATCATCCTAATGATAATAAATATAAGGTTGAAAGAGATAGAAATTGATTGGCGATTTGTAAATAATGCTTAGAACTGGGCTTCATTTATGTACCGGCTTCGAGGAAAATCGACTAGCAATGAAGTCGACTCGAGACTATAAATCAGCAAAATGGGCAAAAAATTATGCGGTAAAGTACTCTCTTTTTACTTTAGAAGGGAGATCGCCTCTCTGAACAGAAAAATTTGCATTTCCTCGCTGCTTATCTCGCAAAAGCGGAAACATTTCAACACAGTTGTACCTATAGGATGATAAAATGTCCTTTTATTAAAATATTACTCTATATTATTTATTTATGCTTTATAAATAATTAATAATGATAACCAATCAATTACATAAGATATTGATTGTACAACATAATATATGTATAAGTATACATACATTAATTTTTTTAATAATTCTTTTTCAATTTTGCCTTATGAAATTATTACTTCTTTTTTGCTTCAGCATATATTTAATAAAATTTCTGAGATTTGGCAGTATTTGCAATCGTACTATGGAATATAGTAATTCTAATTTTTGGCATTCGTGCACGGAATTCATAAGATACATAAACTGAATCTCAGGCGACATTTAACACAATCTTTGTATTCTAGCTTATTTAATTCGGATGAAATTCTATATAACCATGCCAGTGGCAAGCCGGTCGAACCAGCTTTTGCCAAGTTGTACATTATCGGTTTATATTAAGGAAAGCTTCCGGCAGTACCGGAAGTTCCAAGATTTTATCAGTGTTTTAGAAATAAACTTTTTTTGTTTCGTGTGGATTATCGATCTTCATTTACAAGTTACTTAAGGAATAATAGATACATATAAAAATATCAGATAATAGAGAAATAGAAATTTTTTCTTTACTTTCTTTACAAACAAGCGAACTTTTTACTTGACACTTTTGAATATGTTTGTGAAACTTTACAATCTTGTTTTCTTTTAAGAATATATACGTAAAAAATAAAATTGTCCACAAAAACTGAAATAATTATTTTAAAAAATCTAATTTGAAAATAATTCCAAATTTAAATTGAAAAAATTAATATATTATTATATTGTTAATATAATATATTAACAATTTAAAAAAATTAGATCTTAGATTGCCTATTTGCTATAAAATTTTACTTTAGACATAAAATTTGAACAAACCTCTAGTACTAATGAAACTAGAATCAGGCTCTTTTAGATTAGGATCAGATTCATTTGAAACACAGTTAAATCGCAAGTTAAAGTAAAGTCAGAGTTACGAATAATTCTACTTGTGAGCATAATTATAGCTGTGTAAAAATAATTACATGTTAAGATCAATTCCAAAAATAAAGAGAGAAAAACAGATGAGATTAACAAGTAATTTGTTTAGTATACTTGTTAATCAACTTTGTGTGCATCCAATAGATGTAAATCATGTTCCGCGTTAAGGGTATTAAAACGTCTGACCGATTGCATCGACGGCAGCCGACAAATTCGCGCGCGCATCCGTCCCTCGTCCTAAACAATATTCACTTTCCACTTTGTTTAACTCATGCGAAATCACTTTTTCGGTCGCGCTGACACCCTCCCGTCGCAAACAAGCCGTGTGAACATAACGCACTCGGGAGCGCGGCAGCGCGACGGGCGACGGCGGAATTGCGGTCGACATGGATGATAGATACGTGTACACGCGGCGGTGTGCACGGCAAACTCGCGCAGCCGTGAATAAGAAATACCCGCGATCCTTCGGAGTATGCATTTTTGTAAAATATTCTGTGCGCGCTGCCGTAACCGCGCGACTCAGAAACCGTAACCGCCCTCGTATTATGGCATTCGCGTTGGAAGTCGCAAGTCGTGAGGCAGGTTCTCGGTGCCACCCCATTCGGGAAGGGGAGGTACGAGCGACGGTGGCAGCTTCAAAACTGCCGCGAAGGGAGAAACGAACGGGGGGACGCGAACGGCAGACTAAATCCTTCCGTCTCCCACGGTGCGCCAGACGTCCTGGAACCTCGCGCGTCACTTATGTGACGTTAAAACGCGGCAGTAAACGGCTACGGAGCTCGACGTACGGACGGACCGAATAAAAGAATCAAGAGCGTCGCGAGGGTAGCGTGTTTCTCGCGATCGTAAAGTCGACCGCGTCGCCCGACTGCAGTTACCATCGCGCGTTTCGTTTATGCGGCGGCGTGTCGCGCGCGCGTCACCGGACGACGGTATTACGTGAAAAATATTCCACGTGGAATATGCCCGATTCGCGACGGGGGTTGTTCCGTCGATGACGCGAGCGCAAATTTATGCTGCCCGAGAATACGCCGCTACGCGTACCTCTCGTTATTTGAATACGAGCGGTCATTATTGCATCGTTAAGACGATCACGACGACCGTTCCCGGCGAAACGACCACGCGGAAGGAAACGTGATGTATTGCGGAATTTGCGATCGTATCCTTGCGTCGCAAGAACCGCGTAATTTACCGGGATACTTAATTTTAATGATAGTCCCGCCCGATTTAGTTGCTCCTTTACGGAATTTGCCATTTCTGTCTTATTGCTGGAAATCGACTTATATTGCGACATAAATATCCAACGAATCAAGATTTGCCCGAGTATCAATATTTCGGAGGAATGACAGGAATTTCTGTAACTTTCTAATATGAAAATAAAAGAGTAAATGCTGTTTCTCTTTCTTCTTTCTCCGCTGCTACCTCTACTTTTTAGTTGGCAGAATATTACTTGTCCCAAAACATTGATGCATTTGTTACAGAAAATAAAATACATATTGTTTGTGAAAGTAAGTACTTTATTTTCTTTCCCACTCGTAAAGAGTTGCCCAAGTTACGACGACAATATAATCGAATAAAATAACGATAAAGTCATAATACAGTTGTTATACACGTAGAAGTATATGTATACACATACATATGATGTTCAACTGTTATATTTCCTATTTTTGTCACACAAACGGAGAGACGGTATCATTGCGTTTTATGTCTAATTATACTTTCTTTCCCCTATCTCGAGGGATATATTTATATATGGATAACTTATGTTCGATTAACCATATAAACCCTTATAACGCGTCGATAAATTCACTTTTTCATACCCGACTTGTTTCGCAAACAGGAAAACCTACATCTATTTAAAAAAAAAAAACAAACAAACAAAGTGATAGTTAGTTGTTAAAAAAATCTGCAATAATCGCTTAAATTTCATTCATGCTTGTAAAATTTATTTTTTTATATATTTTGAGATAAGGAAAAATTTCGATAGTGTCAATCTTTAAAAAATTAATATTTTATCTATAAATAAACGCTAATGAAATAATGATAAACATGCTTTCTATTATTTAAGAATCATCTTAAACTTTGTCAACTCTAATATTAAATAATTACAAAATTGTGAAACTAGCAAACAGACTAACAAGCAGATTGTAAGATTATTACTATAGGTAAAAGCTCCAGACATGTTCATAATAGCGCTTTGATTAAACAAAAAAAATCAGTTTTATCTAGTTTGAGATTCGAAACAAAACACCAGAGACAGAAACAAGAATGGTGGATGTTTATCGCTACAATAAAGTCAGCCCATAATTGCATCCCCTAACAATGAATGTATCACTAATGCAATATTATACTCTCTGCTTTGTTTACTTCTTCGCTTTATACTATAAATGTAAAATCCGCTTCAGGGCAAGTGTTACGCGAGGATGATACATACGTACATGCGTGCTTGCAGCCGGACAAACACACCTATTCACTATGCACGAGCAAAATCAACATCAACCAGCACGTGCAACGATGCGTCGTTTCATCCAGGCGTATCTGTTCGTTGTCGGCCGCGCTTGTCTGCTACCCTTGTATGATTACGCGCGCGCGGTTGTAAAGTGTTGTTGACCGGACGGTGAGATGTTGGGTCACTTGCGCTCGTGTCTCGTTCGCATAAAACATCGTCTCTCTCTCTCTCCCTCCCCCGATAATGATATCATCGGCAACAGGAAATTACCGCAAGTTTGGAGCGTACCGGCTTCTTTCGCCGCAAATAACAGCGTAAGCTGACACTCGAACGTTTAAATCTCGCCGTAATAAGATAGCAAGCTTTCCACGTTAATAACGGGAGGATACCTTGGAGGTATTTCTCCCGTATTTATAGCGTGTTCAAAAAATTTAATTTAAATTAGATTAAAAAGTTTTATTTTTCGAGTGAGACAAAGTGCTCGCCGTCTTGGAACTCAAGAACCGCTCAAGTATTTTTAATTATAGAAGCATGTGCAACCTGTTGTCGGCGTAAGAATACTTTAAAGGGTAAATCGATCAGACGTGACCTAGGGCATGTTTCTTGAACAAAGGACACGCCCGGCTCGCTTCACATCCGAGCGCGAGAACATTTTTCCACCCTAGTTTCTTGCGGCAACGTCTCCGTTGGATTACGGGCATTTTTTTTTTTTTTACATTACCGTATTATATGTGGCCGTATCAATCTAACAATAAACTTCAGGGGTATTCGGTTAGAATCACGCTTTGCAAAGCGTCAAGCGCGACTGACAATGCGAATCATCGTCTCACGCTCGTTTAAAATGAATAGGTGCGTAAACCCGGCTTCCGACATTTATCCGGACAGCGGCAAGTATCTGTTATTTTAATGAATGCCGCGGAAGTACGTGTTTGTACACCTTTAACGAGGCATACGCGAATAAATCCCAGTAAAACCGACTCTCGCACGCAAGATTCATCCGGCACGCTTCATACGCCCACCCCCTAGAGAGCATGGATAGTGTCGAGCACAGTACTGACCGATGTATATATGCGCAGGTGATAAACTTTTTTTTCAGAAAGATATAGTATATGGATGAACAATATCACTTTTCTTTCTGATGTCAATATTTTTCAATTTTCACTGTCACACGATGTTCAATTTTTTTTTGTCTACTATCAATAAAATTGTAAGTCACATGCAATTCGTATTTTCCTTTTGGATTTGTTTATTAGAGAAAATGTCAATAATTGCGAAACGAAGCATGTAAATTTCGAAGTCACCATGACGTTTGTATAATTGTGTGAAATATTGTGACCTAGTTCCTTTGCAGAATTGCCATATTTTTCATTTATCTGAATATATCTAACATATATGTTACATATACGTATATGTAACAAATATTTTTATTTCCTCTGTTATATTTGATCTCGATTTGCACGATAACATGTTCCTTTTTTTATTAATTAAATATTATATACATAGTTTTATAAATAAAGCTGTATTTGCTAGTAAATATTTTTCCATCAAACACTAGATTTATATTGTTATTTAAACACAACAAAGTTTTACAAAATAGGCAAAATTGAAAGGCAACTTGGGTAAAATGAAAAAAAATTAAGAAAATAATCACACCTATTCATATTTGACCAGAATGATATTCTTTATTTGCTTGCGCAATCCTTCGATCTATCCCAAATAAATTAGGCGGAGTTCTAGCGTTCCTAATATCCATTCCAATCCTTTATCATGCAATATTAAATACATATTTAATTAACGAGATTTTTATTATAGAGCGGCAGGATAAATCTGTGCAATCGCACTTGACAGAATACGGCTTGTTGCGACTGCGATAGCACATCTCTCGTACGAGTAGTATCATTAATCCTCTCCGAAATGGAAGTGGCCCGTGTCACACGCAGAGTTTCATAGGATGACGAACCGTTTCCCCCCAAAATATAGTATTCCCATCGATCAGCCAGCGCTCACTTAGTAGAATTCAGATCGCCGTCTTCACATCGAAGCATTGTCTGGCTTGAGGCCCGTACGTCACTAATGGGAGTATGCGCGACCCCAGATACCCCGGCTGCATGACAAATGCACTAATCGGCCTTCAGTATAGAATCGTTACGCCCGCGCAAAGCTATGAGTGATTACTTTGACCCGACGACGGCGACGCTTCGATGAATATTGAACGGAAGAACGCGATTACATATTCCGGAGACGATGCCGTAATTTTACAGTGACGAGGGAAAGTAGAACTTGGTTGGAGCCCGGATTTTCAAGCGCCGACCGGCGCGTTGCGTTTTAATTGAAAATATGAAATAAATAAATTGTTGATAAAATAACAGTTACAGGAAATTATAATGTATTAGAAAATGTATAAAAATGTAAAAATTTTAATAAGTATGATATGTGGCCTAATTTACCGTAAACATTGAAAAATACAATGTAAATTTATGGGCAAAAATTTATTAAATCTCTTCTTTAATCTTTCTTTTTTTTTGGTTGTCTTGAATGTTGAATCTATTTTATACGTTAGTCAGCTCTATACATCTTTGCATTCCTGTCTCTTTCTCTCTCCTGCCAGTCCATCCTACGTGATGTTAAAAATTTATCAGAATCTTCTTGCTTATAAAGTGCTATTTTTCTCCATATACGCCTCGTTTGCGCACAATCCCGCTCCTTTCGGAAGATTGGTATACACTCGTATCAGTTTGCGAGCGAGATGCAAGCGTGATTAGGTGGCGTTGCCGCGCCAATATGTAATCGAGATCGCACCAAGATCGGCAGCGCCGTGATACGTATAATGAAATATGGTTATTGATACAAATTGCCGCGGATACGTTTTACTAGAATATTTGTCACGCGGAGAAAATTATTGCGACACTGATATTATTGGTCTACTAAATCATTGTCAAAAAGAGAGAGATGGGCGGGAAAATATTGAGAAAGCAGATAAGTTTATCCAGCGCGATTGCGATATGGGAACACCAATCGTAAAATTGGAGGCGCGAGGATAGTAAAATTCTTCAGCTTAAATCGAACGAGGGAATATGCTGCGACACCGAAGTAGAGCTTTCGTGAAAGTTTTAAGATTCGGTTTCAAGAATACGCAAAAGTTTCGAAGGGCGACTTTTCCGAAAAATCTCACACAAACTGGACTTACGCCATATCCCCGTGCGCCTAAGGACTTTGGATTGCTACATAAATATATAAAAGTAGGATGCTTTTCTACATGGTACGGAGAAAAATCAATGTCGTCTCTGATAAGTGCTTCAGCGAACACACTCGGATTTCTCATTATTTTTATATTAGATATCTCTTTCGATACGTCTCCAGGATCGTTCTTTACGCAATGCAATTTTTCAAATAAGTATTATTTGAAAAATTATTCCTCTGCTACACTTATTACGATGCAATAAAAACAAAAATTTTCATTAATATTAATGAATCACAAGAAACTGTTGAAATGTATATTAAAATAACTGAATGCTTCCTGCACCTCATTAGCTTTATTATCATTCTCAGAATATACGTTGCATATTTCAATCTTATAGTAGAAATCTCGATATATCTTCTCTTTTATATTTTTTATGCGATTACCATTTTTTTTTAAAGATTTTTGTAATAGATCAATCTATATTAAACAAATATTATTAATGCATTCTTCATGAAGTATACAATTATTGTTCCTTTTATAATCAAATTATTTTCGCTTGTCCCTAAGGCAAAATATTGTTTAATTGAGATATATCAATCAAATTTGTGTAACAAATGTAAAGCACATTTTAATATTTATCTAATAAACTCACGTTGGTTTGTGCATTACACTGGTTTCCTCGTGCATACGTAAACCAGACAAAATTAATGAAGAAAAATTGCATTGCGCGATAACCTCCTTAGGTTCATACATATTTCTGTGACAACTTGGATATTTAATGAATGTGGAAGACCATTAGGTCATACCTTGTGTAAATTTCAGAGTTGAATCTGAATAATGATAATTCCACCATTAAGCAGAATTTTAAGATATGAAATTATTTTAAACATACATATATATAACATTACATTATAAATATTTTATACATACCAATAGATTTTTCTTTATATAAATCAATTATTAATGTACAACAACGTTAAAAGAATAATTTCTAATAATTTATAATCAGAAAATTGTCAGTGAATTGCAAAAGCCTAATAACAACATTGCATATATGTTTTATCTTTAATTTAATTACTTCTTTATTTCTTTATTATATTTGTTTATTTGTTATATTATACACATATTATTAAATATTTCTGATTTTTTTTAGAAATTTAAAAAACAAAAGCTTATATCTACACAATAAAATAATTATCAAGCTGTTAATTTTAAATAAACTGTACTTATACGATGCAAATAAACAATGGAGATTTATTAGCAATTTCAAAATGGTAAAAACAGATAAAAATATTAATAAAAAATGTCATTTATCTTTTATAGTTTAATTAATTTTACTTATAATGCGTCTATTTTTTTCTATTAAAAATGCAATTTGCAGTTTCAATCTTGAGTCCATGGAATAACGAAAAAGCCGCGAATAAAGATTGCTTTTTCTAAATCGAACAATGACAAATGTCAGTTCTCGGAAAAGGGTTGAAAAACTCATTAATCCTCTAGCCAGTCAGTTGATGAGTCTTCATGTGTAACTATTATCGAAAGTATTCGAATTAACTGCATTTGAGCGTCATAGGTATCGATCTAGTCTGCACAAGCTTAACTATTTCCTTCTCTCCTTTTGTTTCCGAGGCATTTCCCAGCCTCCGCCAGCGCACTTCCATCAATCATTTTAGTTTTGCGCAAGATTCGCCCATTATTTGAATCCCTGTCCTCCGTTTTCTTTCTCCGCCTTCATCTTCCGTTCGTTCAGATCCTTTCCGCTATCTCGTAAAATCAAATCTTCAATGTCTTCAGTTTGTACAGTTTAAAATGACAGAGAAAACTTTTACAATTTATATCTTGTTATATTTGTTGTATAACGCTACCGAAGATTAATCGATTATTTTTCAGAACAAAAGCAATAACAATAATATTTGTAATAATATTTGCAATAATATTTACGAACTAAAATGCATATAAACACGGAAAAAAATTTGATTGGATTAATCAGAAATCTGTATATATATATATTAACCAGAGTGTCTGGTGAAAAATGAACGATCCATACTTTTGATTAAATTAACTTAACAATTTTGATAACGCATTTCTGTTGAAGACAAGCAGACAAATTTGGTAACACATATTCCGATGTAGGTAACCAACTAAATATGATTGCATTCTGGTGAAAGCAACAAAGCAAAATGTTTCGGTTGTGTTCCAGAATACAATTTAATTATAATAACCAGAAATTATGTTCAATTTTATCAATTATACGTGTTACGTTCATCTAATTATGCTATCATGCATTCATCTAGTCATAATAACTAGACACTTGAATATTATAACTGAATCAGCAATCAAACGTCGACCGTTGTTAGAATTAAATGTTTTGGTTGATTACTAAAATATTTCATTTTATAATAACCAGAAATTATGTTGTTCAAATTTTGTTGAACCAAACATGTCATGTTGATCCAACTGTGGATGTTTTTTCAATGTAAAATATACTATAGTAAATCGTCAAAGACGAATAATCAAACAATAAATAAAAGCGAACGCAAACAAAATAATTATCAACATTGTCGTACATAATGAATTACACAGCTAAATTTACAGTTATTTAAAAATCGATCTATGTCATAGTGCAATGCCCCTGTGGCAATGCATTAAAATTATTATAATTTAACACGAGAGAAATTACTTTACGATATTATTATGAAAGGTGAATTCATGTTTTTCTTTTTGTGGCTGCAATTGCCCGCAATAACGGAGCACACATACGCTAACCGCAAAAAAGTGGATATTTCACACATTTGCAATTTATTAAACCGCAAAAATTGAAAAAATATATTGACAGTCTCATATGCGAAAAGAGAATTCTCGGAAATGGTAACTTACTTTGAAATACCTTTTATGAATTAAGTTACCCTTTATGTTTTTTAAAGTTACCTTTTATGAATTTGTGAATTCTTAACTCTGATGGAATATATAAATTAACATTTGCGATGCATGTTTAATTATGTCGAATTAACAGAATCTCTTTTATAAATATCGCAATTATATTGTTGAATGATAACAAGAAATTTAACCGTTAATTATAGGTATATAAACTTTTATATGTAATTTGAGTCTATGCGGCTGGTTTATAAAATTTGCGCATATTTTGCGAAAGTTTAAACTTCTAACTTTTAAAACTTAATTTCAGCAGCTTTAGTATATTACGTTTATTTATTAAACCGTACATAACAGCGTTTCATAAAATCATTGTTTATAATGTATGCACCAAATAAAAGCAATATAAATAAATTAATATTAGAGATAATTATACATAAAATGCAATACGTAAAATTTCAGAAATCATTTTTAATTAAACGTTACATTTAATGATTTCCAGAATAATTATTTAATTATGAGAAATTCATTTAAATACCAGATGAAAAAGCTACAACATACGTTGTAATAATAATATATAATAAATATACTTCTTTGCTTAAATGTTAATATTATATTAATAATAATAAATAATATTCAAGTTTAGATATTATAATAATAAATATACTTTTTTGCATTTAAATATTCCGCGTAATAATCAAAGAATTTTCCTATTGCAGTAATTTCATGCATTCTTGTCTGAGTAACAACAGTCAACCAAACATCTCGAGTAAAGATGGATTTAAAAAAAATGTGCAATGTAAATAGGCAATCTCGGATTTTTGTCTATTTAATTTACCCCTCACGTTTATTTCAATGAGCCTTCACTCTGGGAGTTCTAGGTAATGAGAAAGCAGTAAAGACAGATTAAGAGAGCCCCAAACTCTTCCCATTCCCGAAGCTAACATTCTTTTGTGACAAATCCATTAGGGACTTCGAAGAAATTGAGTTTGCGCCCGCGATTCATTATAATCTCATTTATAAATGAGAACTAACTGCTTGCCTAGAAAACTGTGACAGCCCTTTAATTATCGCGCTCGAACAGTGTACGTTCAATAAATTATCTTTTTTCGAACGGGATAATGTTCAATTATAACCAACAATTTTATTATAATCTTCATAAGTGAGTTTACTTTGTTCCAAACATAATTATTTAAATATTTTTTATTTTTTAAGTATAATATATAAATATCTATATCTAAATATTATTTTAAATTTTGATCAAATAAGTGTAGAATAAGTAATAATCTAAACTATTTATTCATCTTATAAAAGATCGTATTAACAAGTTAAATAAGAAAGAGCATGAAGATATTTGCACGGAACTTTTTTGATTTCAATCAATTTTATAACATTAATTTTTATACAAATAGTTTAAATTATTTAAAAAAATTTAATGTAAGATTTCTAAATTTTACTTCTAAAGATAACGTTTCTTGTTATAGTTCTCAAAATATTGAACGTATTTCATGATACTTTTTTTGTAATTCAATAATATAAACATCTATATAATCTTACAGGATTGTAGACGCTCGTAATTAGAAAAGGTCGAATATTATTTTAAAGAATATTACAATTTGAAGCTTTATTAGTGTACGTACCCGTCGATGTTTACGTACATACTTTCATATTAGTTATTACAATTTTGATAGATAGGTATTATTTATTATTACATTATTTTTAATTCTTCTCGAGATTAAATAACCCTTATAATTAAATTGAAATTATCTGTTTTAGGATATTATATATGTATAGTAATTGTGTATAGTAATAAATTATATAAATATATTATACATCCGATTAACTTAATGTTTACAGCGACGTGTTTCAAGCTTTTCTAAAAGCTGTTGAATTTTCACAAATCTATATATACATCTTTTTACTAATCTATCTATATAACTTGTAACTCCCCTTTAAAGAAGTAAAACTTAAAATTTAACTATATCACTAGTTTGGGATATATTTCCCTGCAGCTAAAGTTGATCATTATTAAATTAATAAGGTGATTTAAAGTTTACCTTCGGACAAGTCGCGCTCCTCTTCTCTCCGAAGTATACACGATCGGGGAAATCGCTTTTCACGGGAAACACCGAATCGAACGATTGAAAGACAATAGCACGAAATCAAGTCGGGTAGACGAAGACGCAACCGAAAAAGGACAGCCTCTTCGAACACTCGCTACGAAGTATCCAACCACTTCCAGCACAGCTTTCGATCGACACTCTTCGATCTCTTACGAGAGCGATCGATTCCCGAGGCGACAGTTACGATCTCGACTCGTGACAATCCCCGACACTCAAAAATGTTTAATAGTTCTCCGCTCGAGAGCACATGGTGTACGATGTTTCGCGCGTGGACGATAGCGATTTATTAAAGAAATTCCGCTGCGCTTTCGTCGAGTTTACAGCGGACACTTTTACCCACATGCATATTTTATGCTCTCCTTCGCGACTTCGCGTGTGATCTTCCCTCGCGGCACGCAGCTGTCGCGTTGCTCCAATTTCGACCGTAACTCGCGGAAAACTTTGGCAGCCGCGATGGAAAATTAATAGAACGCACCGTCAACACTTTCCCGTCCGCGGCCTGCAGTTTTTCGCAGCGTAACGCCGAAAAGCGTGTAATCGACGATGACGAGAGGAGAGTTTCGCTCGTTGGCAATGTCAATATTGTTACAGTCGCTCGCGCATATCGTATATTATGATTTTATCTTGACGACTATCGATCGCGAGGAAAAGCGAGTTTTATTTTCGATTATATTCTTTTTTCTCCACGCGTAACTTTGTTTTTCGAGATACGCAGGGCGTGATTCCGTATTTTGGACGATTTGTTACAACTCCTCTTTTTATTCCAGCGCTAATTACACAATGCAATCTCCGTTTTACTTTTGCTATATTCGCGATATTATTCGCCTAATTGCCTAACTCCGTGACGCTCCTCATATACGCTCCGTACTCGTATAACAATTTACGTACAACACGCGCCGTAATTATATCCCGATGTGTTCCGATCTCAAAGGGCGACTAATTACGTTGATAAAACGCGCGATAAAAAGTTCAACGGATAATCACGATCGCACCTTCATGCTGAAAGTTCATGCCTACGAAAGACATTTCGACGAGAACGGCGCTCTAATGTCAACCCTCTTTACTGTTATCTCTCGCACAACACTTTAACGATCCGAAAACTGCAATTGCACGATGGTGAGTACATCAAACGACGGTCAGTCGGAACTTCAGTCTTATACGAATACTTTTCGCCGGCACTTGGCGTAATCGTTTTCGAGAGCGCGCGCCTCGTCCGGTCACGTAAGGGAGCAGCGCGACGTTACTGTTATTGCGACTGTATTTTTACAGTCCACGCGAGTTCCCGATCTAAGAGTCACCATACATTCGGACGAGAGTGACACTGTTATTTTCACAATTCTCCGAACACTCGGAGCACTCCGAGGACGTACCTGCTCGCGAGCCGCGAGGGTTGTCACTGGGAGGATTCTCGCCGACGTCACGACGTTTCTCACAAATTTTGTACTGTCACTCGCGAGGTATATTCACGATTACGCGTCATCCGCTGAAAATCGTTTCCCCTTCGCGGACCACCGGCATTTCGGCTTCGCGACGTCAAACGACTCCTATTTCCTTCACTCACTTCCCTACAACTTCGCCCAAGGACGAACTATGCCTTCACCAGTCGAAAGATCCTCAAGAATTCACACGCGGAATAATGCGGTGTCCCGCGCGACATTCTTTACGCCCCTTTGAAGGTAGACAACCGAGGCGTTTATAAGCGAAACTTGTAAATATTAATACGATTTAGATTTTACTTAATGTCTTCTGACACAGCCTATCATTTTTTGCAAACTTTAGCATTCTTTATAGAAAAATTATGTATGTATTTTTTCTTTTCAAGCGCTTTTGATTCGTAAAGTTTGGTACATATATCTAGTTACATGGATTTAAAATATACTATGTGATCGCAGATGAAAATCTCGTCGCTATTACTCTCTTAACTTGCTAAACTTGTCGTTTTGATTTTATCGTTACCTTGTGACGGAAGCAAATATCTGCTATAATGTATTCATAATTGTCGTTGCTTTCCCAGTAAAAATTGAATGTCCGAATGCACAGTTCTATCAACATGCATACGTGTCACTATAAATAAACGTCATATTTCTATGCTTTTATACGCGGCGACACTTTGCGGTAAATTCGCGGTGGCGAGCCTTCGCGTTCAAGCGCCACTTAAAAATCGGAGAATTCCTGCTTGGATGAAGCTTAGCGGGCAGAGCCTGACGCCCAAGTTTTAATGCGGATTTTCGCTGACACATTTACGCATCGCCGCAGAAATATCTCTGTTGAACGTTATATTGAACGCAGCTCGGCGTACCCAATTCAACTTGAAGCACTTTCGAATCTCACAAACGAACCCAAAGCGTGCCCGTTTTTCCCCAAAAAATCGCATAAAGTTTATCACATTCAAAACGCGAGAAACCTTCCGCTCGATCACCTCGGATATATTTTTCCCCTCAAATGTCGATAGGTCCTCTTTTAACCGCCAGAGATACGCTACAGTGTTCCACTCCTACTTGCGTAACAATTTTGTGCAGGCAAAATTCGCGCAGGTGAGAGCATTTTAATCCGGATTTCACTGAATGTGTTTTCACGCACTCACTTCAAATATCATCTCGCTGCCGCAGAATCCCGTAATCGAATTTATTTAAAAACACTCGAGCACATTTTTAAGACAGTTATTCGAAACAAATTTCTCCGAAAATTCTTCGCAAATTCCCGGAATCTTCTCTCTCGCCGCGAGAAATGTCACACCGCACTTGTAGATACCGGGAATTCGAGCGTTCTCTTTACGTCGACCGGTTACGATTCCTCGATCACTCTTTGACTTCGCCGAAAATCCCCGCATTCCCGCGAATACATTTCACCGGTTCCGCAGGCACTCAGATCGACGACGAGAGATTCGCGAGGCGTGCGAAAAGAAAACAAGTTGCTCGACGAGCGGTAAACAAACGTGTGTTGCTATCAAATCGAGAAGTGAAAAATCCAAAGCGGTGGAAGAATCTACCCTTTCTAATCGCACACGCGGCCCACTCGTTGGGGAACGCAGGATCTGTCAGCGGTCGATAGATCCGCGATTACGGTCACTCACTCGCGCGTCGGTCGGTCGGTCACCCGCGATTTATTCTCTCGCGCGTTTCATTTCTCGTTTCCCTTTCGTAAAGACTCACTCTTCGTGATACTTTTCGGCAACTTTTTGATCGACGTGCCTCGTCGGTCGCCGTCCAAGATTTTTAATCGCGCCGGTCGAACGTCGGCGAGACGGCGACGAGGCTGAAATCGGCTGATATTGCCGAAAACGGGACGGAATCTCGATTTTTTTTCTGGGAAAGTGGTCTCACTTTGGCGGCGGATGCGCGCGCGAAACCACCACGAGTGATGCTGAGGTCGGACTGGAGCCTCCGACGCGGCGCTAGCGTCGCTGCGAGCGAGGGGCAAACCAAAATCACCCTCCTCCGCGTCGCGACGTTCACCCCACGAGGAGGAAGGTGGTTGCAGTGGCGGAGGAGAAGCTAAGTCGCCCGGAGTTTAAGGTGCGAATTGCGCGAGAGAATAAGATATTTCTTCAAGAAGCCGACTCGCAATGCGACTGCTATCTTCCTGGAAGATAAATTGTACTTTTCTTCGATTGCAGATTACGCTCAAAGATAACTTTGACGTACATTTCACGATTACATTAATCTTCACTCGCCTTTATATCTCTTAGATGCAACTCGCAATGTATTTAAGTGTATTTAAATGATAATTAATTGATAATTAAATAAGTATAAAGAAGATGAGAATTAAATTTAATGTACGCTCTTTTTACTAATTGTCCCAAAAAGAGCAAAAAATTATTTTCCCAAAAGTAAATAATGTCCATATCGTAGACGTTTTCAATCAAGTAGAGTATATCCTGCAAGAACGACATTTGCACTGTCCTAGATAGTCGGGCAATCCGAATTTATATTTGATCATGCTCATTATTGAACATTTATAAAGCAAACAGTTTTTTCTTCTTTTTCTTCTCAAAATGGTAATTAATTTATAATTAAATTTAATATACGCTTTTTTCATCAATTGTCCAAAAAAAAACAAAAGATTATTTCCATAAAAGTATTTAAAATAATGTCAACATCGTAGATATTTTCAATCAAGTAGAGCATATATCTTGCAAAAACGACATTTGTCGTAGATAGTCAGGGACAATCTGAATTTATATTTTGTCATGCTCATTATTGAGCATTTTTAAAGCAAACATTTTCTTCTTTAAATGATAATTAATTGATAATTAAATTCAATATAATTCTTTTTTTTAATTTTCTACCAATTATCAAAGAAAAAAAAACAAAAGTATTTAAAATAATGTCAATATTGTAGACATTTTCAATCAAGTACAGTATATATCCTCCAAAAACGACATTTCTCCTAGATAGTCGAGGACAATTCGAATTTATATTTTGTCAAACTCATTATTGAGCATTTATGAAGCGAGCAGTTTCGATCATGGCATTCGTATCGACGTTAATGGCTCGCTCTCGACGTGGTATGTCAATTATGCGTACATAGGATATAATGCGCGCAATACAGTGTTGACCGTGGATGGTAACGTACCCTCCTGATCCGCCTCCGTTTGTTACATATCGCGATGTAACGTGTCAGAAGTGTCTATTGATCTCAGTGATGTCGAATGCATAGAACGGTCTAATGCGTTAGCTGTATCGAATGGCCGATGCGCCGGCAATAGATCATCCGACGGGCGACTGAGATTTCGGAAATTACCTATCCGATATCGCGACGCCGCGATTTGCAAAAACGGCGACCGACGTTGACTGATGCGCGAATGACTAGAAAACTCGATTTTGAGCGAAAAAAAAACCAGGAGGGACGACACGCGCGACCGGAACTTCCGTGTTCCGCGATAGGCGAATTTTCGAAATGGTGCGAAACAAGCGGAGGATCCGATCGACCGGCGCCTCATGGCGCGGCTGCGGGAACAAATAATCCTGCTTGCGTACGAGCGGATAAAACGAACGTGTACGTTTTGCGTCGCGTCTTTTCTGCACGACGTCCAAACCGGAAGATAGCCGCATCCGCTTCTTTCACGAAACGGCACACGCTTGTCGTGAAAGCCCGTTTTTTTCATCTGCAGTAAAATACGATAGCGTTTCTTCTCATGCGTTACGCCGCCGCCTCTAAAATTTACATTCGAGATATACAAATAGTGTATTTGGTACGTGAAATATGTTTACTTCGCGTAAGAATAAATCTATTTGCGTGAAATAATACGTAAACACTGATATGTAGTATATCTAAAATTTTATAATCATGTGAAAATTAATAATTAAAGAAGAATTTTGGATAAATATTGTAATATATTTTCTTTCGATGCGATCACTTCTATAATATAATAAAAAATTAGAAGGATTTTGCAAAAAAATTTATAGAAATAAATATAATCCAATTTATAATATCTCTGTGTATTTAAATAATTATTACAAGATTGCTGTTTTTTTGAATATTGTATTATAAAATGTGTTGAAATATGAGAAGTAATACATCATTGTTTTACTTAATTAGAAAAAGTACACTAGCTTTAACTACAATTAAAAATAACACAAATATTTTTATTTTATATTTTTTTCAGATCTAACATATTAATTAATTTTAAATTAGTAACGTAAACGCACGAAATAAATCAAACAAGACTGTTACAGCAAATATAATAAAAAATAAATTATATGCGAGCTGTCGCAGAAAATATTCGAAATAGCAACGCTGCAACGCGAAAATAAATGCCTGTTTTCATTTTCGTCACAAACGCAGTATTAAAACTGTATGTCACAAAATCAGACTATATCACAATGAATGTACGTTAAATTTTCACGTATCAGATATTATTGCGAATATTTTGTAACTGTTGATAAAAAGCGAAATGTGCGTCTACAACGAAAGTCTCTCTAGTTTACTTCTCCATAATGTAGTAAAGCGTTCGGGGTTTATCGTGGAATCTTGAAGCTTCTTAAGGCTCCAGGTCCTGACCGCAGAAGTATAAGTAAGGTAAAACTAAACCAACTTTAGCGCCGTCGAGTTCAAGTTAAAATTAAAGTTTAAAGACTTATAACTTCCTAACGTGCTGCTCCCTGATCCCGAGGACGAGGATAGTTAACTCAATAGGTACCATCTCCGACATACATACACACATGGGCTTGCGCGCCCACACATACACACACACACACACGCAGTTATATACTCACATATAACGCTTAAGCGCCAGCATTTTCAATAACTATAATACTCTTAATCTTAGTTTTGACACGACGCTTGCATAATATGCTTAAAATTTTCGTATTTTCTTTAATATCTCGTACCATGCAACTGTTATCTTTAATCAATGATCAAATAGCAAACCAGAAGAAAATCTTACAATATTAAAATGTCTTTTTCTTGCAATTTCGGACTAATAATAAAAACTGTTTTAACATTTTTGAACCATAGTAGTCAAAATGATTTATTCTACTTTTTGTATTTTTTTCAATTTTAATACTAAAGTACATAATTGCTGCTTAACTTTTCATAAATAAAATTAATTATTTTAATTCAATTTACCATCTCAAGATGGCCAAATTTTTCATTATTAATATATAATGCCTAACTTATTTTAGAAGTTATTTTAATTAACTCCATTTGATAGTAATGTTTGTATTTCCAATAAATTTAATTCTTAAAATGACAAAGAATAATAATTATAAAATCAGTTCAAGAAAATGTTTCCGTATTTCATCAGATTCGTCATTTCTTTGATTCAAATGATTCTTGATAAAAATAATTTATTAAAATTTATTATCTTAAAATTATTTTATTTATATTTATTTATTACTACATGTGCTCACTTTCTAATCTTGTTTTATATTTTTATTTTTTAAAGTGAAACTTCTCGATTTTTAATTGATGAATCCCCAAGTTCATATAAATACATGAACAATATACAATTTAATATACTTTTCTACGCAACATAATGCATATTTAATAGTACATTCTCTCTGCGAATCATTTATAACATTTAATATTTAAAATTAAATCTTTTTTAGTTTGAAATCCAATCTATCTTCAAAACTCCTTCTCTTTTCATCATTTGTTTCAAAGAGATAGCAAAACATTTTTGTTTTTATTAAAAAAAATAAAATAAAAAATGAGTTTTAATTGCATTGCCCCACTATCTATATCACGTATATAAATCTTTCTCTTGTACTATTTTTATTCTTATAAAACTTTATTTCATTTTATAAATTATTTTTATAAATTTATTTTATTCTTTTAAAGTTGTACTATATTTCTATCTTTTTTCAAACATTTATTACATACTTTCAAAAATGTATGTGGATATATGTAAATGTGTATGAGTGTTCGCAGTGTATTGAGCTTAAGTCTGTGAGCTCGCTAAAGCCAAATAACTATACAAGTCAGTCATCCTTGCGGAAAGAGGCGAAACAAAAGTGAACTGACGCTGAAACTACATCCATAGATTATCGCACACATGACCATGCATTGCAGCTTCATTATCATTAGAAGAAGAAATTACTGCAACGTGAACAATGAAATTAAGAGACTGCACTTAATGAACTTGAGTATGACTTGTAAATCATGGGAATTTAAATCATTTTTCATGCTTTTTCCGAATATGTAATTAGCTTAATTTGTGCATCAAGTATTCTGAAATAGCTTCAAGATTATCCGAAATAAAACTTTGAAGATTAAAAATTTTTCCATATCTTGTCTACTACAAGAAATAAAATTAAAAATCAATTTGTCGCAGTGATTTATATTCGAACAGTCGCATTTAAAAATGGTAATATAATGTTACAGATCAGACAATCTACAGCATATATGGAATGTAGTAGCAAGATACGCCATCACACGTAACATACGAAAAAATACAAGGCGTATTTATGGAAAACGATTCATATACTGTATCGAGAGCATTAAATAGTCTGTTGCAGACTTTTATTCCTAAAAATTTATTTTTTGCGCAACTATTGTGTGCCTGCACAATTATTTCTATATAACTGACGCTTTTTGTACTTTTATTTATACATTTTTTTGGATTATTGCATAGATAGGTTGAACCAATATACGAAAATCAATATAGCCGAAATATTAAATTTACGAGTAAAATCTTGTACAAATAATTTGTAAAAATATTGTTAGCTATTCTGAAAGTAGTAAATATAATAAAAATTATAAGTTATTACTTATTCTCACATAAATCTTTATATAAATTTATCCAAATTAATCCGTTTTAAGATCACTCATTTCGAAATTCTCTTTTTATTGCATAATATAATACAATTCAAAATTAATTATATTCTTTTCTACCAATTATTTGAACCATATTAGTATTAATTATTGGTATACATATAATAAATATATGTAGATATATATTAATCATAAACTGACGAGAAAAAAATGATCAATGTCTTAACAAACATATGAGAAAACGAAACAGATGCTGCCTACAATCGTGTGGTTATCATCCGTCCTGATAAAAACAATTGCCAACAATGACAGTGACATATACCGATATCCATTTGTCTCTGTCTCTTTTTTGCTCACATAACAAAGGATTATATCTTCTGATAATGTTAAGGGTTATTAATCTTAATATTTCCGCGTTTCTCTTCCGCTTTCATTGCGTCAACGTGTCCCCATCATATCTGTCCTCAAAAAAATCCGAACTGATTGCTCGACAATTTAAATCCTTCTAAGTATTTACTTACTATCTAATTATACAATTAGAGAGTACATAATAATTTTAAAATATCTTTAATAATCAACGAATGTTTGAAGAAGTATATATTTTTAATTTAACATTAAAAGATACGAAGCTAAAACTCATAAAATCAAGAATATAAATATTTGAAAAACCTTATTGACTCATGCTCTAAAAAGTAGGTAAAATGCAACAAGTTCCGTATCCTGTGTAGTATACGATATTCCAAACTTTCTCTCAGTTATAAGTTCTTTAACGAATTTGAACCCAATATTTCCTTAACAAGAATTTAATGCGAAAAATCATGTTTTGGATAAACTTGTTATGATGAATTATGTACAATTATCATTCTAATTTACAGTAACATATTTAAGTGTGAATTTGAAAACAATCAACATAGAATTATTACAAGCGATTGAAATTGACAATTACTTCTAATCTGATCTTTGGAAAGTAATAATTATATATTGATTGTTTTGCACTTAAATTTTGCTACTGTAAATTATAATGAGAATCATACATAATTCGTGAAATTTCCTGCACATCAATCGCTCGCAGAAAATTGCACAATAATGGAATAAGACGGTAACAATATTTTTACACGGATAACCAAAAATTATAAGCTTCCAGGACAATAATTAAGTTCCCTTGGTCCGCTACTGAAATGTCTGGATAGCGTCCAGTTACACCGACGCACTTACATTGTGAAATAAGTTCTCTTCTTACGGGCAGATGTGCTAGGTTCCAGTAGCAATCAAAACTACCTTACGATCGATATTTTATGACTTTCTGTGCGTTATGGCAAGTTCCTGGGGAGAGTTTATGACAATTCTCAAGACGAACAGAAATTATCTGCGGTAACGGCGATTGAGAGATTCTATTGCTGTCTCTCGTCGCTCTTCTGCCAAGAGGAAAAGGAACATTCCGCAAAGAAAGTGCTGAGACATCGATTAATTCTTATTGTCAGGGTCAGGCAGCCCTGAAGAAAAATATAATATGTTCAAACGAGCGTTTGGTCAGTGATTATCAGAGTGAAGTCTGGCTATCAGTAGCCCCACTTGAAAGGGACTACGGCTGACTAGTCGTCGGCTTTGACCACTGCTACGATATGTCTCTGCGATCCCGCAAAGTAATCGTTAGAAGTGGAAGAATTTATTTTCTTGTGGAGAACAAGTGAAAGAAAAATTAAACAAACTTGACAATAATAGATATTTCTAACTATTTGATTTGTGTCTTATGTAAAATTTTTTTATTAAACTCAAAAAAAACAGTGTATAAGTTTGTTGAGCAATATTGATTAAAATGCTAAAGATTTTAAGAAACCGTAATTTGTAAATGTGACATCAGAAAGATTTTGTAATTAGAAATTAATTTTGAATAAAGTATTTTTTACAATAATAACGTAATAAAGTGACCTCGATTATTGAAATGTAATTTTCTTGCTCAATAAAGAAAAATATAATTAAATTGCGCGCAATATCTGAATTAATCAATTTTATACATAAGTATAAAATTATTTAATATGGGTTTTTCAATAAAATCTTAATTAATTCATTTCGCTGAAAAATACATATTGATAAAATCAACTTTTCTATAACTTTTTCGCAGCATGTTATACTTAAAACGATCATTTAATCGATATTCCAATCTACGTATGCATATGCGTATGTGTATGCGTATTCCATAAATTTTAATACCACGCATGTAACCATAATTTTAATTTAGCCGATATTTTCCTGATTTCACAACAGATATTTTACTTATTCGAAATAGAAAAAAAACTGTTTTCCTTTACCACTCATTATTTACAATATACAGCTTGACAAGTAAAACTATAACAAATCCCGGTTTTCACATTTTTATGTATAAACGTACAAAACGTGAAACAATACACTTTTTAATAAAGTCGCTTTTTCTCGCAACATATCCAACATTTTACTATGCCATTTCAACATTGACACAGTTTCTCTAAACCATACATAACAAAAGTCAGATATAAGAGCACTTGTCGTTATTCCAATATTGAGATATCAATATTTTTCGTGTTACGATGAGTCGAAAAAGTTAAAAATTTTTAACGACTTGATAAAGTAATTAGTGCTATAAAATCTTTATTATTATAATAAATAATTTAATTCCAATGTATTATAGAATATTACTCAAAAGAGGATTAATAACTATTTTTATGAACACGATATATCATAAAGGTGTAAGTATCATAAATTTTTGTTAAAAATTAAAGAAAATAAAATTCTTCTCATCAGAAGATGATACTTGTTTGCTATACTTTACGTAACATATATTATAAAACTTTACGAAATTAGAATAATAATTTAATAAATGCATTAATAATTATGTAGTATACGACACGATCGACTCGCTATCGTATCAAAGCTCTTAGAGAGCACGATTCTGGATTGAGAGGAAATTAATTAAGATGGCACTGTCCTATAGATCAAACCACCCCTTTTCGCACCCCAAACCACCGAGCTCCTACGGGAACATTCCATGCATAGCTTGCGGCCACATCTCAGACTGCTACCGTATCACCAAATCCGTGCATCGCCTTGCACCCTTTACCGAACCCTAGTCAACCATTCCCAGATGGTACCGGATGCTGCAGACGATATACCCTGTTCTATGCTCCTTCGATAGGTGTGTATATCTACCTACAAACGCGCAGTATCGCGACCGAACGCATCAGCTACACATTTCAATAACAATAACAGAGAGCCATCCGTTACCTGCGCCAAGGCCCTGCGGCGTGCCGCGGGATTCTCGCTCTTGCTGAGATTAAGTTAGGAAATTGAACCTAATCTCACCGTCGGCAATGATGCACGAAAGGATCTCTGCTTATTTCATTCGGACTCGCGTGTTCCTGTTGCGCGGCAGACAGCATCCAATAGCGGAAAGGTCGAAGCACAGATACAGGATGACTGGGCAAAATTAAAATTGCAAGATGAAAATAGTGAATGTAATAAAACGCCATTGTTTGATTCGATCAATAATAGTCACTTTTAATCACTAAAAAAGACCAACATTTGTTTAATTTCAGAAATTAACAGTTTTATTGTCATAGTTTTAAGTAATGATTTAAAAATATAAATAGATAAAAATAAATTATAATAGTTGACAAAAAATTTTGAGAAATTCTGCTTCAAATCGTTATATTTTATGAAGCATATCAATATTCGCGTTTCAAATCCGATTTCATCACATTCCATCTATCATAAGGTTTAATGAGTCCGGAAACCTGATTACCGAATTTATAACGTAGCAGCTTTCATCAGAGCCTGGGAAATGTTATGTTTCTTATTTACCGACGATATGTAATTACTCATAATTAATGTAGCTTTATCGAATTTAGAGAGAGAGAGAGAGAGAGAGAGAGAGAGAGAAAGAGAGAGAGAGAGCATAAAGTATATTAACTCTATTTAAATTTACTAAACATATATTAATAGTGCTAATTGCAATCCGTGTTAAAATTGTATCGCTATGGTGATTATTTTGGTAAAGATGTGAAAGAGAATCACACACAAAAGAAAATAATCTGAAAACGTGTAGATGCAAACAAGGGAAGAGAAAGGCAAAATGAAGAAAGTCGGCGAGATGAAATTCCCAACGGGAGAGACGGAATCGTAGGAGATTTTAATTGGCATCATTAGACCCGCGCGAATAATTAGCACTCGAACGATCGAGGGCTTAATGGCGAACTGAGAATATGGTCTTTTCACAACTCGAGCCTGCATTATGGAACACTTTCGCGGATAGCTGCGCCCTTGGCGCAGATGACAAACTTTTAATCGTGTTAATTGCCGTCTAACTTGCTCGTAATAAATACGTCATAGCTGGTTAAAAGTAAAAATACCTTCGTAAAATTTATAAAAATATTAACTGTTTCTCCGGGACTTTTATATCGATGTAAAAAATTTTCATGTTTCAAGACTCTAAAAGTTAAAGTATAATTATCGTCATTTATTCATCTGCACTTAAACTTTATACAGATAAACATTTAATTAGAAGAACAGATTTTTACATTATTTTATTTTTTCTGTTTCACATAAAATAATAAATAGTAATTATAAAATATATATATATATACATGTATGTATATAATTTTTAAAAATATCTTTAAATATTTTAACATTTGCGAGGAAAGAAAATATTATATTATGTATATTATACAATTTGATATTTATATGAAAGATATTTGATTATTTTAGGCGATAATTTACCAAAATAATTAATAAACTATCAGAGCAGATAACGTAGAAAAGATTTGCACGAGAATCATGCTCGGATTTTTGTAATTTACACACAATATTTATCCGGTGTGTTTTTATATCGAAACAATGAATTGGAGTATAATAACCTAGAGCAATTCGCAACTTGTGCCATTGTTCTAACTTCTACATAGATGAAGCAATAAGCACAGCATTCCACGAACTAAGAAGCGTCTTACTGTAACTGCATGCATTGCTACGCTGTTATGCGTTGAATACTCACCGAAGAGAAATATAACAGTTGTATAACTGCATAATAAACCTATTGTTCAAAGTACGTAACTATAATTAAGTTTTGTGTCAAAAGGCCATTCTTTATCCCATGTACCACAGTCGGTACGATATCGTAAACGGCTTTACTTCCAGCAATGACATATGTGATAATTAATATATAAATTTACATGTGAGAAATAATAATTAAAAATCGACTTTTAAAGCAATACATGAACATTTATGTTCAACATAGTTAGATCATTGACTTGAAATAATATGTGAAAAAATACTATAAAAATATTGTCAAATGTATGTGGAATTATATATATAGATCTATATTATATTAATTATAAAAGTGTAAATTTATATTGAAAAGATTAAAAGTTGCAAATTGTAAGTTTAAATTGTAATAGTATATATATAGAGCAAAAAGTGATAGTGTGCACACCTCTTGCCAGTCCCTGATCCAATTGAGAAGGTTATCAGAAGTAGTGATTAAAATGGGGAGTGAGTGCTTGGTCTGCAAAAAGGGGTTGAAGGTAGTCTGAATGGTGGTCGGTGGGGGTCTCGTTTCGGGCTTGGGGAAACGTAGATAACACTTCTTACCCGAGGGACTTCCCGCGACCCCAATCTCAAGTCAGATATTGTTCCGAGCTTTGAAAGCTCAAAAGAACTTGTGAAAAGGCATTTCGTCCCGATTCGATGTATTATACCAGGCTCATACGTATTGTACTCCTCGATCTCTCGCTCGGAGACTTTGGGAAAAAAGAAAAATATCCTACTTCTCGCGTCTCTAGACGGACACCGTTTGTAATTTATAACAGTTTTCTTGGGAAATCAAAAAAATATTCCGTCGATTACGACTCTCTTTGACTGAACCAAGACAAAAACTCAATGAAATTTGTAATTAACATATTTATTGGTTTAAAAACATTTCATTATTATTATTTGATTAATTAACTACTACAGAAATTAGCAAAATGTTTATAAATAATTCAATATGTTGTGTTATTAAGAAAGAATATATTGATCAGTAACAATTAAATGCTTCCTTATTTTTAATATCCGTTAAAAAAAAATGTTTTAATGTAAAATTCAAAGACAATTTAAGGAAAATACGTCTAATTAAATTAAGAAGTTTAACAATCGAGCTTAATTTTTAAATATATTTTAAATAATAACACATTCGTCTTACTAACAAACGTTCGCTAATATTCCAGAGCAATTGATGAAAACTAAATTGATGTTTCAAACCGTCGTCTCGGATTAATCCTTCGAAATCTAACGAAGGTGCAATTCCTTTAATCCGGCTCACCGCAAAACGAGAGTGTCTCAGCCACTTCTAGTCTTAGTGCGACCATCAAATAACGCTTCAGAGATTAAACGAAGATCGGATGCTCGAAGGCGATCATTAAGATAATTCGTCACAGCCGTCCCCGTATTTCCGCGCCCTACGACAGCTAACGAAGACGCCCGTGAGGCGGTCCATAAGGAATAGTCGAAGAGGGTCCACCCCGCGCAGAGAGATAAATAAATCTTGAAAGCTGCACCGAGAGTTGGCTGCCGACTGAACGTATATAGATACCGCTTTCATCCCCTTTAGCGAACGCGCCGCATCGTGGACGGGGGCAAAGTTGGTTCTGTATGTTCTTCACGGTGGCACCGCTCACTCGGAAGGATTTAGAGGCGGGAATGTAACTGCGCGATACATCTTCCGCTTCGCGAGACGAAAGAGGGGCGAAAAGAGAACGAGGGAGAGAAAATGGGTGGGGGGGGGGAGGGTGAGAGGGCGGCGCGCACGCGATACACGAAGAGGAATCGCACCCAAGGTCCCTGACAGCATAGTTACAGAATAAGTGACAAGTTTGTGTACTGCTCGCGGATCGTTGGATCACTTATGCATGGTAGACCGGTCCAAATTGCTTTGCGGGAGCGCCAGCCTGGAACCGGAAGTTACTGTCTCCTAACGTGCCGGGATTTATACCGACAGGTAACTCGGTAGTCTTGAGCCCAGCAGCTCATCCCTCTGAGCGGACTTTGGATACCTTAAGTCTCGTAACGGAGGAGTAAGTTTCGCTCAAGGCGACACTTTCGATCTTCGCCGTGTTGGATTTTTCAACGGCATGCGGTATTGCACCCAGGCGACAGGCAAAAATGAAAGAGACAGGGCTTTAGACAAGATTTCATATCGAAGGAAAGAGAAAAAGAATGCCAAGTGAGAAACATGTCAAATTATATCTGTTTAGTTCGGAAAAGTTCAGCCAAGAAATAAAATTATCTGCATGATTGAATCTTTTAAATGATGCGAGATGTTAAGAGATGTTGAGAAAAAGTTAAATATACCTTGGAAAACAATGAGGAGGAAAACAATTACATTTAATACACTTTGTCAACTATTTTTAAATAAAGTAAACAAGACAAATATGTGTCGCGATGCTTTTAAATGAAGGCCATATAATGTCAAGCTTATGTACTAAATAAATGTCTGCGTAATGTGAATGAAAATGTACATGTAGCCCATATTGAACTGCATGTAACTTCCGAAAGGAACGCTCCTCAAAAATTACGAGCGAAGTGAAATACTTCAGACAAAATATAGTACCGCGAGTTTCAAAATCACTACTTTCGAACAATCAAAACTTCGCGTCCTTCTCGTGCCGTACGATATTTATATCTCGCGAAAGACTCAAGGGCGTGGTTGAGCTAAGTTTTATATGACCCGAAGGAACCGAACTAAAGTTTCTTTTATACATTTTCAGCGTAAGCTCGCACTTTTCTCTTGGAGAACTTACACTTTACTCTGCATCTCAATAGTAGGTAACACGCGCGCGAAGCTTACTTTTAAAAAATATTATAATTAGAGCCCTTTTTAATTTTTAGTTATACCTACATGTGTCTAATAATACGCTTTGTAATAAAATTTTCCAATTTCATACATTCATAACGTTTATATTCATTTTTTTGTAATACGTTCTGCTAACTCTATTTTAATCAGATTTGTCGTTTAGTACTTTTTTTTTCACACACACATGTCTTCTGTCACATTGCTGGTTTATCCCATAGTAACATGATAATAATGTAATAAAGCTGTTTTGTTTACAATCACAATGCGCAACGTGCGTTTAATAAACATGAGACATTTATTCGATTTCTCACAATCCCTTTTTCCGGATTTCTCTCTATTTCGCGTTGAGAGGAAGATTTATGCTGGCGCAAAATATTAAATCCGTCTGGGGTAGAGCTGCACGTGCAGAGTCAAGCAGAAGAAGCGATAAAGATATTCAAACACAGTAGAGGAATATTGTAAATATGTTCAGAACACTCGTAGGAAATGTTTATTTATCGCCATTTGCAGAAAAAATTATTCCTTATATCATACCTCATTATTAAATAAGCATGATATTGATTCTATACACACGCTTTGTCGTTAAATATTTCTAATAAACATAAATCTGAACGAGTGTTTCCGTTTGATATAACAAAATCTTAAAATCTATTAAAAATACTTGTAAAATAATAATTGTAATGCAGACATAAAGTTATGTATATTTCTAAATCGAATGCAATTATTGCAATAAAAATTCAATTAATATTATTATACACAAAGATGTCTTATTTTATAAGGCCTGTATTTAGAACGCGCATTTTTATCATTTTATCCTTGTTTTATGTATACTGAATGATAAAGATAGAATGACAAAAAAGTGCGCTAACTTTTTTATAAGCGCGTTATAAATACGACCCTAAGATTTTTTTATTCTGATCTCTTCTTTAACATAGTCTAAAATAAGTATTGAAAGTGCCTACAAAGTATACAAAGGTATAAAACAAAGAGAATATATCGAATATTTAGATGTACCAACAAAGCCGATCGGCTTTTCACATTATTAAAGACTATATACCTTATAGTTAAATTATATTTATAATTTAACGTTATTCCATTATTCCATTATTCCGTTATTATTTCCAGTTTACTGGCGATCAACATTTAACAACTAAAATTTGCTGCACGGTAAAATGGAGATTACAGGGAGATCAAGAAAAGAAAAGTTTCTTGCTAAACGCATACGCGTGGAGCATCGGCATGAAAGAAACTTTAATATTATATATTTGCAGACGTCGTCAAAATAAAAGGAGATGCAAGATGCAAAAGAGAATGGGTCATGAAAGTGCGAGACCGAGAGCCACACTGGCTGGTAAGGTCTCAACAATTGCAGTTTCCTCCCTCTATCCTTCCATTCAGATCGGCAATTCCCGTGCAAGACATTCAAATCTCGCTTCGCTTGATCGGCTCGCGTCCATGCCATTTTGGTCGCATCCCAATGTATTGGAATTCACTTTAAAGGGGGTGCAACCAGGGTGGAGACCAGATCGGTCCGAGGGGTCCAGTGGAGAGCGCGAGATCGTCATCAACGGCGGAAGCAGAGAAACTTGGCGGGATGGGAGTGGGAAAAGAGAATTCAAGGGTGAAATGGCGGCGGGTGCGGAATAGTGGAGCGGTCGCGCTTTACGACGATGGTAGCTTCAACCGTAAAAGCCAATGTAGCGCTACCGTCCTGGCCGCCTGCATCCCTTGACCTTTTCCGTACATCGCTCGCCTATCTCCATCGCGGGATATACTTAACCCTCCCGTGCATGAAGCAGTTCGACGTGCGAAGATTCCGAAGAACGGCTTCATTATCCGCGGGTGCTTCCTATATCTCCGGCATGCGCGCTGCCGATCCTCGTTGTCGATAGTTTGCAGAGTTTTCGGAAGTCATACAATGCCCATCAATATTTTGCGCCGATCACGTTCCCCGCGTATTATATAGAAGTAGCCGCTCATAGTACGGCGCCTTTGAGCGTCTTATCGGCAAGATGTTATTGAATTTCTTGAAGTGTTCCAGAAGTACACTCTAACTTTCGACTGGTTTGTCGGTTAATGGAGCGATTTAATAGCGTGCCACGACAGTCACGATTACTTAAAAACTCGGCCGATTTCTTTTCTTAGATAAGTTTACCCTTTCCATTTCTCTTCCGAGTGTAAAAAAAAATCCCTTCAAGTGTAAAAGAAAAAGCGTTAATGAAGAGCGCTGTATAATTTTCTAATTCTTTTGTATTCTTATGCAGAAACAAAAGAAAGTTTGTTACGACAAACAATGAGGACATGTTCTTCCGTAATTATTGCAGAATATTAAAACAGGTAAAGTACGTATTGCGTATTCTCACTTAGCGCGACGGCGACGACGACAAACTCTCAGAAAAGATACATAATTTCTACAGCTAACTCTTAATAAATGTTACAGCGACGAAAACTAATAAAGTTGCGGAGGCAACTGGGATTACTTCTCGCTCGTGCAGTAACAGGCAAAGTAACCAATTAGTCGGCTCAGGTATTTAAAATCTAATTAGTCGAAACTCGGGCAACTGTACAAAACATAAACTCCGCTAGGTAGTGCTTAGAGACCGCAAATCTCGAATTAATTATGGCTGTGCATGTTGACTATAAAAAATTGCAACCGCGATTTACAACGCGGAGCTTAATCATTTCTCGTGGACATTTAGAACGCTGCGCAGTACTTACCGCCAGAAATATCTCGAGAGCGTACGAAAGCTTACTTAACGTTTACTTAAAACAAAAAAAAAATAATACGCATTAATTCTCTGTACTCTGAAATGCAGTAATACGGACAGGCCGCGCTGATTGACAGGAAAGGTATGATGATATCAGGGGCGTGTTGTATTTATCTTGGAGCGATTTTCACTCGCAATTTTTCGCAAAGTGCTTTAGTTTGATAAAGGAAGTTTATAAAATGTGCCACAAACTCTGCTATCAATCACGTAGACATGAACGATTAAATGTGGTAGCAGCTGAAAAAACGTTGTAAATCCAGAGAGAGCCTAGATTAGAGTTTCCACGTTTCGACGTGATATGTCGACTGATAGCAAAGTCTGTGACACGTTTTATAAGCCTGCTCTGTCGGACTAAAGCCGCTTCGCTGACAAAAAGTCATTTACGTTGGAAGTGAGTCGCATCGATCGCTCGCGTGTATTTCCTCGCTTCTGACGTCATAATTCAAGTTGACTGATGTAGGTATTGTCAGCGCGAAACATTTTCCTGACGTACCCACTTCTAACATCAGAGGGATGATGCCTACGGCTTGGATACGTCGTACGCGAAGGAAAACGCCGCACGCGCGAAGGTATTAAGACGTTATTTCGCGTAAAATAACAGCTATGGGGTATACATCCTGTATTTCAGTACTGACACCTTGTTCATTACACGGTTCACACGGACAACGGTTTCCAAAGTGCTCAAACAACAATCAAGCCGCGAGGGTGCAGGTTCGGTACATATTGTGGAACATCGTCACTCTGAATTGGAGATCTCCTCCCCTCCCCCCTCTACCATCGCTGACATCGCCTTCCTGCTATCAATTTAACCCCTTTAACTCTCTGCGTGCCTACTCGGACACTTCGACCGGTGGCCACCGTCGTTTCGCAGAACCCGCGGTGTATATTGCTATTTGTACAGCGGCAACTATCAATTTGCGGGAATCCATTACGGTATTAGAGACGAGTTCGACGATTTAGAGATGCCAGTTTGCCGCGCGCGCCGAAACACGCACGTCGGCGCTAATTACGCACGATTTGCGTGACGTATCCTTATTCATTTCGAAACGACTAATCGTATTTCCGTAGCGCGTAGACGATTAGGCAGAGCAATTAACGACGTTCTCGCATACAGCGAATTTATTTATCGCAACCTAGGCTGCAAAATCCCGGTTACTGCATCCTTTGGTTGGATTTTCCAATGGAGATTTGCGGCCAAATATGCGATTATAGGAAATTATCTCATATTTCTGCACACTGAGAGAAAAATATAGTTACTTTTGAACTCAACCATAATTTTATAATATTTCCAACACGAAATATGATTAATTTAACTGTATGCATCATTATGTTGACCATAATTATCATTATCATTAGAAATATTATAAAATTATAATTAAGTCCAAAAGTAACTATATTTTTTTCTCAGTGTGCTTATAATTGTTTGAACTTCATTAGCATTAATATTAATTGGAAACACATTACGTTCCAGAATTATTGCATACAAATATTAATAAGTCTATAAACTTCTCGGAGTATCCAATTTTTAATTTTTAATTAAATTGATTCATTTAATTCGATTCTGTTTTCTACAAAAAATTCTAAAATATTCATATCTTTTAATTTATGGACTTTACGGGAATTTTGCTGATGATTCCGTTGCATACTCTTTGGATATTCAAATAATAAATACTGCGGCTTTTAACCCGTGCCATAGCTTCGGGCTTGAATATCGACCTACCGCACAATAAATGCGCGATCAACATTTTCTGAAAAAAAGAAACTCCATTTGGTATTCTATCAGGAATACTTGCCGCAATTCGGCACATATACAGGACACCCATCCCATATATACATATATCCCGTGCATACGAGAAGGTGTCCTGTGGCCCTCGATGTATGCGCCATACGTATACATACATCTACATACATCGTCGTGTTACGACAATTAGGTAGCGGAATGCAGATTGCGGTCGGCTGCTACCCGTAGTTACCATACGAAGGGGACGTTCCAGAGGGAGAAGGGGTAAAGGGGCTGATCGTGACGTTGGACCGTTGCACTACTGTGACCGTCCCCGGAGACGCAAACCAATTGAAGCAGTCATTTCGGAAGGACTGCTAAACACCACCAGCATTTCCTAATACACGAGCGATTACACGGCAATCTATATCTCTCTGTCGTCCTTTCGATTGATTTTTCTACTGATGTATTCTGTCTATCAATTTTCGATCAATAATAAATAGCTCGTTGAGTAATTCAAATAGAATATTTAACTACATCAACGATACTAAGGTGCTAATCAAATTAAATTTATAACAAAATTATGAAAATTGTCTTGTTTTTTATTGATTTTAACAAAAATTCTATATATTATACTAACCTGTAATTGTTTATTTAGCTTGAGTCACATTTTTAGCTTGTCAAAAAATTTATGCTCTAAAAACCCTAATTTTATTAAGCTGTTTATCAATATCAATAAACATTCTAGATAATAATTAATTAATAAGTAATTTGAGAAATATTCTGCAAATTGAAGATACACAATACATGATATTTCGAAGAGAATTGATTGTTTTGTTTGCAAAGCCTCAATCTGGCGAATGCGCAACGATTATGCACAATCTTGAAAGGGCAGCTAAATAGGTAATACCTCGTAATTACCAGCAATTACGTATTCTCTCTCGCTTACAGGTGGTTTTAGGAAGCTGCATATACATAGTGGCAATTATATTCACTTTAATCAGTTGTTTTGCGCAAATTTTTATTTTCAGCTAAATTAATTGATTAATTGTAGTACATTAAAGTATAAACAAAAAAGTAATAGTTAGGTACTTAAAAATCGCAATTAATTAATCGCAAAAAAAGTAATAGTTAGGTACTTAAAAATCGCAAAATATAATCTTAATTACATAATATAATATTAAAATTTTATCAAAGTAAAAAAGTAAAAATTTTTATTAAAACTATACTTATGAGAAAGAGAAAGGAAGAGAGTTTTTAAATTTTATATTTCCGGATTAATCACATTTTTGAATTTTTACTAAAACATAAAACACAGCAATGCTCGTTGATAATTTCTATTCGTTGCGTGCCAATATCCGTGAATAATCTTTATATGCGGATGAATATACGGCGCACACGCTTGCACACCTGCGTCATCCGGGAATGGCATAAACCCCAGGAAATTGCGCCCTCGGGGTATCGTCTTCGCGAAGTCGATCAGTCTATGGACGATTGCGTCTTCCGGATTTTCCGGATTATGCAAACGCGAGCAAGTTCATTTGTCGATAAGCGAATTGAAGAATGAGAGTGCAAAAATTGAAGTATCACCTCTGCTAATGTATTAATATCTTGAATTATGTCATTGAAGTCGATACGTTACATGAAATCTTTTTCGAAAAAGAGAGAGAGAGAGAGAGAGAGAGAGAGAGAGAGAGAGAGAGAATTTTCTTCTTAATAAAAATATAATTAATTAATAATATAATTTAAAACTCTAAATATTAATTGTGCTAATATTTCTTACCATTATAATTACTTATCGCATTTGTAATTTCTCAAACTGCATAATCAGTTTTGCATCGATTACGTCAAAGTCTGAATAGATAGCATTTAACCGTCTACTGCAGATTACTTTTTCAAGAGATCTATGTACTAGCAGGCAAGGATGTTCACATGGAAATACGAGGATTTAAAGTACGGACGATTGGAAACGCGATACGCAGACTACGGTATCACAAGAAAGAAATCAGGTGTCGAGCGATCGAGGATTTTCGAGAAAGCAGTTTACGTCACTCCGTTGCAGACCCATTTCAGACTTCCCTGTTGGTCGCCATCAGATAAGCCACTCCGGAAACAAACTTTTCGGCAGTATCGTTCCCGGTTCTTCCCTGGTTTTCCTTCAGAGAACCGAGACCCTTATTATCGATACCCAGATCGCGGAGTTACCTCACGATATCTACAGTACTGCTAATAACTTCCGGTCTCTTTAATTCAATTTAACCGAGAGGCAATTCTCCGCCTTCGCTGCCTCATACTTCACAGTTTCTTGTAGACAAAGCACTTTCTCTTCATTTTCAAGAACTAACTTATCAATTAATTTCTTCAGCAGTATGCAAGAGGGTGCGCTAATTATTTACTTACTATTACGACAGCAACTACGCCAATTTTCTCCACAACATTCATCAATATTGTGCTCAAGTGAAAATAAGTGAAAATTGATCTCAACGAAAAATATCTAAGAAATTTAACTATCTCTCGAGAGTTTTCGACATAAGAAAATTACATATTTTGTGAATGAAAAAATGAGATGGTAACGATTTCATATTATAATGATTAAATTTACATCAATGACTGTAATATTTATGAATCTCGATAAAAGATAGAAATAGAATTTTATCATATCTTTAAATTACAATACATCAATTAATTTTAGATGAGTAATGAATAATAAAAATTTGACAATAAAATTGAAAATTAATCTTGTTTAATAATTGTTTTAAAATTTAAAAATATTTTTACGAGAATCTATCTTTTTAAATTTAAAACGTATAAATGCACACAAAAGTAAGATCATTTATTGTTATTATAAAACTCAAATATCTTTCGTACAATAATTGTTAAAAAATACTTTAAGATAGTTATTAAGTTAATTTATTAGTTAGCATCGATCGCTTGATTAAGCAAAAACTAATAAGAGCTGAGCGTTTGATTAGTCCGAAAAAATAATTGAACGTTTCATGTTTATAGAAAAAAGAAGCACTATCAAGTTCCAGCCTGACACTTAATCGTTATCAAAGTTCAACAACAGCGGAGCAGAGATAGAGTTGAGACTGTCTCGAGAAAAAGTCCTATGAATGCAGGCCCATGTTAACGATTTATCACTGACTTATCGTTTTCTATATTCTGCACAGGGGATATCCTAAAAATACGCAGAACTATTGTCCCTTACGGTGCCGCCAGAAAGTCAGGAAATACGTCCCGACCGTCTCAGCGCTTTTCAATGCCAGTCGTATAAAAATTCGACGGGCTTTCACGGACACGTCTTTTTAAGAACGCGACTGCGGCCACGATCTAAGCGCGGCTTCTATTTTTACGAATGCTACCCAAGAGGACAAAAGATCCCCAGTCGTTGCGACCAGAATTAATGACCCGTTCGGATTCGTCACCTGTCACAGTATCACGTGACTAACGACACGACAAAAGGGAGAAACGGAAACGTAGGAAGTAAACTCATCGTTTTTCGCATTCGCCCTCTTCAATTCAGCAGAATATTCTTGCCCTCTGGTCACTGCTTAATAAATAAACTGCGCTTATTTATTTAAATCAAAACAACCCCAGTCAGAGTTCCCTCGAGACAAGTAGTCAAATCCTGTTGGCGGCAGAGGTGGATTTTCATGGATTTACACCCTTATTGAGTTTACTTCTATACAGAAGAGGACACCTGGACGCGAGAATTGGATTACATAACATTCGCTTTTATCCGATCCTTTTGGGAGTAAATCGTTAAAAATCACGGTGTTACATCACGTCATAAAAAAAATTGAGTGAGTATTCGTTGAATGTAATCTTTAAACACGTATATTTTTGCAATCTCTCTTTTACTCTTTTATATTATTTCACTTTAAAAATACATAAAAATACTTTGGCCGGTATTCATAGTCCAATCTCGAGACTCACGATCAATTTTATTGGTTGGATGAATCACCGCTCATGACTTTAAGACGATCTTGAATTATAAGATAAATACCAACCTTTAAAATATGTAAAGTACAAGTTTGCAACAACTAACGTTTTCTATAAGCATCTAAACGATGATAAGAAATAGTTCACTTTCTTATCTATTAAAAAAAATATAAGTAGTTTTACAAAAGTAAGACATCCACTAAATTAGAAAGCTATTTAAATTATAATAACAAATTTTCACTGTAGTTTATATGGGAATGGAGTCACAGTTTGCTCAATCTATTTTGTACAATATGCTGTGTTATTAGAAATCGCTTTAGTACATTGCCGATATCAAAACAGCAATTATCGTATCAACAATATATAATCAACGACATATTAATTATAATACCTCATATACATAATTATTAGCGACAGGTTTAATTCGATAATCTATTTAATAGAAAAGTCGTTATTGCATTTATTATTATTAAGCTANGACTTCGTTCGCGAAAATAAATGCCACGATAAAAGCGTACTTTTTGGAAATGATTTATAACAAAATCGATATTGAACCCGGCAATATCCGCGCGATGTTTGTATTGCGTCAGCGTCGGAATTGTCCCGAAGTTCGCGTCGTCCATTAAACATCGCGTAACGTCCACCGACGAGAGAGCGAGAGAGAGAAGACACGCATAATCTCTAGTAAACCCAAAACCATTACCATATACAAGTCCCGCCTTTGTATCCAGCGCGTCCCCTGTAAATATCGCCGTTTCCCTTTGTCAATGCTTTACTCGCTCACTTCCAACCCCCGCGACCCCGCCGTTCCAACCCTTCCCGTCGTCTTTTATCCACATACGCCATCTCTCTCTCACAAGCATGTCCTCTCGCGCGCGGATGCGGATACCTCTTTCTCTTTAACGCGGATTACGGGAAGTCTCGTTCCTCGGATCTCTCGTCGGGTGATAAATTCGTTCGGGTAGGATGCGGCGCGAACGGCGCATCCCATCCAAACCACCTGAGATATCGCCCGTTCTCCCTCCCCCGGCGAAGAAGTCTCATGATAAATTCCGGAGATCTTGATATCTAACCGCATAATTTCAAGACCGCGAACGACAACGAATGAATCTGCGACGAACACGACCAAGTATCGTACTTTTACCATATTTATATAAAATATAAAAAATTATCGTTTTAATTCTAAAAAAAGTGTAATTTATTTTATAAAACGTAACTGTATGTCTGTTGGTAATTTATTTAACTTTAAATAAAAAATTAAATCTGTATTATATCTATTATATTTTACTAGATTAAATTTATTTAATTTATTAAATATTGTATATTACACAATAAGGCCAACTTAACTTTGACTTTTGACCTTTTTTTAAAGTCAATTCAATAGCTTCGGAAAAATAAAATAGCTTGATTTGAAAATCATCAAGCAGTGACTCGATATAATTTTCTAATACGGATAAATTTTCATCCAATGTAATCCCTATCAGTGAAGATCCCTAAACGAGTTTGTGACATAAACGAGTTCGCGGCTCCACTGGCTCCCCGTTGCTTTATATGAACGTAAAGATACACGCTCTTTATCAGAAACGACGTCCTCGAGGAGTTCCTGATTGGACGACACTTTCCAAAGCGTAAGAGACGGTCGTTCGCGCCCGTGTTGGGCTTTTCCCGTGGATCGATAGCCGGGAAGAGGCGATATCGTTGTCTACGCTTAAGCTCTCGGCGTGCCGCCGGATATACAGACACGTCGACGAATCGATGGAGATCTTTTTTTTAAATCGATCATGGACGAGACGGTAGGACGTTCTACCGGAAATGTGATTTATGTGATGGGTACACTCGGACATGCGCTCTCGTCTGCGGGTCAATACCGCACGAAGTTTATTTGATGATGCCTTCGACAAGTTTCTCTGTCGCGCCGATGCGCGACTCGAAGAATCTCATGAAGACGTGAAAACGCGCGTTACTACGCAAACATGATAATGAAATATGATATGATAATGAAAAACACGGAAAATGTTAATATATTGTAAAAATGTGAAGTAAGTATTCTCGATTTAGTTTGAACTTTTATTTTCTTGACTTCCCTGAGTCTGCAATCACACTATAGCGCGAACGAAACCGAAACCGGCGTTAAAAGCATGTCCGTTCTGTCAAATCCGCCGTTTATACTAGAACTACATATATGAGTTCACAAAGTGCTACATTTCAAGCTTCTACTTGTTGTCACAAGACGTTGCTGCCTCTTCTCTTAGACCATACCTCTTAATATTACATTCATAACTTTTATAAAGAAAAAAAATAGAAAGAGTGAGCAATTTGTAGTATATCTATATAAAATATAGATTTAAATAAATACATTATCATGCATAAAATATTATATTTATTATACGATTCAGAAAAAATGAATTCATATTTGCAAGTAATTTAAGTAATATAATTAATTTATAAGAATAAAATATTAAAAACCCCTAATAAAATGTGATATTTTATTACTTTCATTGATTCTCTTAACTTTTAATAAAATACCCACATTTTAATTTAATTTATTTTAAATGTAGTTAAGTAATTTAACTTTGTTTGTGTATGTGTTCTCTTTTTAATAAAATAGATGTCTAAATATCTGTTTTAATTTTAACGAGAACATGCCAAGGCAATAAGGTCATAAAAATGAACGATATTAATATATGCTGAGACATTATACCGCAATATGTCATCCACATATCGCCCCATAAATATCCTGCTTGAATTACAACATCACAGCAAGTAATCTTTACACGTATTAACGCTTATTTTACTGTCATAACAGGTATCGCAAAAAGGGCAAAGTAACACATGCTTATTTTCAATATATTTAGTGTAGATCAAACCAATAATCAATACTATCTCTTTTTTTATAGACAATCTCTTTTTAAAGTATTTATAAAATAGTATTATAATTATGTCTAATAGCAAAAATCAATTAGAAATGTTTTTTCAAATATAAGAATTTACTTAATTGGAAATATTTAGCAATAAATTTGTATAAGAAAGATAATTTAAGTTTAAATTTAATAAATTTAAAACCTGATGATAGAAACATTCTACATGTATACTTAATAATTAAAAATAAATTATACAAAAACAATATAAAATTTTGAATAAAAATTTTAGTATGTTGTTTTATTGATATAATAATTTTATGCTTTGTCAAAAGCTTTTATTACGGTAATACATTTGGAATTTAATTAATCAAGAAATTTTAAGGTAAATCAACGCGTGAGCCACTGTTTAATAACAGTAGCTTTATTCTGCTGCTTTTGGAATCTCTTAAGAAGAGGTGCTTAAAGATATTGGCTTAAGCGATGTTCAGCAAAGTCGGTATTATATTTGATAATATCCATAACGCTTAGGTACCCCTCAGCTCTCTCTTTCTCTCGGTACTTCTTGCTTTTAATATTATTTTAATATTATTATTTTATTCAAATATCGATTGTCAAATTGAGTAATAATAAAAATTATTATTAATTATATAAATATAATTGAAGTACTGAAGTACTTTTGTGTGAGAATCTACTATCTGATTAGATTTCGAGTTTCTGCGATTTTTTGTACCTTAAAATTGTTAATAAATTTCATTGCGAGAATATCTTACGCTTGACCTTCTTCCCTTTCAACCGCAGACACTCGCAATTTAATTGAATCATTATGTACGACATCTAATGGACAAGGACACATTTAATGAACAAGGTTCTTGGTGCCGGCGCTTATTTCCCTCTGATTTTCCGGCAGATGATTCGATAAGCCTCGAAGTAATCAGGTTCCAGTGGCAGCTGCCTACGACACCGCAGCAAGGCCCGCGCTCGTAATCCGTAGAACGGCCATATTGAAACGGAAACACAGAGGCCGGTGACAGCAGAGATTAGAGAATTACTGCGAGCCAATAACCATTAAAGAGAACGACCGACAGTGCCAATGTTCCGCGACCGCAAGCTGGCTTTAAACGGCCCAATATTAAACACCGTACTGCGCGGATAGCTACGGCGCAAACACACTTAAGCCATATCATCATTCTCTACACGGACGAAAGACGGCAGGGAAGAAATACCTGACGAGTAACACGACACGAATGCTAATTAATATTCGCGATACTAAACTTAAACTTTGCATATGTATATCTCTTCTCTCTGATGGAATTTAAAAGTCGAAGATTATCTTATCAATCAAAAGAAGATACGATATCATGCGATTTGAAGTAGTTATGGATTTCGCGAGGAGACATTTTCAATTCTCAAGAGCATCAGGAATTTCTCTCACGAATGTACTCCGTTAAAGTTTCGTGTGTGCGCACGAAAATTTTAGAATGTATTGCGATCTCCCCCGCTCTTCCCTTTTCTCTTTTTCTTTCTCATTCTTTCTCCTTGGAGGCACACGCTGAATTACTTTTACTCTGTCGCCAGTGCTTCAACCGATAGCTGAACTTTACACGTTGAAAAATAGAAATTGGTTGTAGAAGAGGTTACGAAGTTTTAATAATGTTCGCGAAGAAATAAAGCGAAGGGCCTGTGCACGTCAATCGTAACGCAAAAATTCCGAAAAGTTTCGATACGAAATCCGTTTGTAAGTGCGGTCTAAATTCGTAAACATCTGTAAAATTATCGAAAATAAAGTAACTTTTTCTATCTTCATGAAAAAGAATAGCCAACGACAGCGTCAATCGAATGCAAAAATAATATATAAATATATAATATATAAATATTGCAAAATTATGTAGCAAATATTATTAAAGTAACATTAAAAAAAACAAGTTATTTTTAGATCTTAAATAATTTGTTATTCAAAAAAATAAATATAATGTATGTATCCCTTGTCCAGTTTCGATCAAATAAAATCCAATATTAAATTAACGTAATATATAAATATTCGCAAGCATATTATTATAAAAAGGACAGCAGAGTTCCATCAGCAGTTTATTCGCATTAAACCAACTTCCTCTGTTGCTTTGTCTTCTTTGACGTCGGTTAAATTACCCTTGGAAAACGTTGGAAAGTTTTAATAATATTCGTGGAGAAATAAACGAGCACAGAGTGACTACATAGAAAATTTTCAACAGACTTGAAATTAAATAATTCTCTGTTTAAAAAACATAAACTTCTTTTTTTATTAACATCTGAAATGATCAAAAGCTCATAAATTATTTTTATATTAAAAAAATATTTAATGTCGTCTAATTGAAAAATGCAGTTACATATGTACATAATCTTTAAGATTCATGATACATTAAGAAAATGTCCCACTAATGCTGAGAATCTAAGCAAGAACAATGAGTATCACGGCGCGATCAAAGCCTAGAAGGAGGATTGATGAAAGTATTTAGCAAACTACTTTGCGGTCAAAGTGGATTAGCGAGTTAACGTAGATAGAACTTCTCAGGTGGTAGGAAACGAGTTGCAGTAGAGTATATAACTTCAAACGCTTTTCGAGATGAGGACTCTGCTCGACACTAAATTAGGTTGATTGTGCCATCAGATAGGCGTTTGAAGCGGAAAATTTTTGGTAATCGGTATTTATCAAAATAAAATCTCTTTAGTGAGACATTTGGATATAATTGGTGTTTTTTTCTTTTTACTGTCAGACATTTTTATCCCTTTCTTATATGATAAACGAGCTCTTGTACGCCATGTTCGCAAAACAGTTCTTATCCGCGCGTCTCCGAAAGCCCCACGAACACGGAGCCATTCCGTTTTCATGAGAAAATCCTATATTCCAACCTCTGCATTTAAAAAATTAAAAAATCTGCAGATTATCGTCTCCATCTTGTATTTCTGTATTCATTGCATAACTTCAGCATCTGCTTAGGTAAAAGAACACTATTTTACGGAAATAGCATTACGGTAAAGAAATAAGTTACGTCTCTCAGTTGCATTTTCTCCTTCAATTTATTCTTCAGTTCGAGTTCTTCTTGACGTCGACTATTCTCAGTTTCCAGATTTTCTCAATTTGCTTCAAATCCTTCTTCCGTGTTTATATGTTATATTGTCATTGTATCGTACGTACTAAGGAAACGGTCTTTATCATCAATTTGTAATAAAATAAAAGAAATCTCAGCAATCATTTCAATTGCGCTTTACTTTCTCGCCAAAAGGAGGATATATACTTAATATATACTTAACTTGTAACATAAGTATTTTATCTTTTTACGTGAAAATTTTACCGTAAGCCATCGTCGATTGGCTACTTTACCACTTTTTTCTCATTTCGAGCTTAACTTCGGTTCTATATCCAGGTAAGACCGTAGAGACTGTCCGATCAATCGCGACAAAACTTTCCAATAATGTAGAACTAGTTAGCGATTTTTATATTACATATAGATATACTGCGGCTGTTACGGCCGCTTAGTTCAGGCACGTACTTCAGCTTATCGGCTTTGGAACGGTGACAATCTTAGTTTGTTACTTAGAGAATTGTTTGAAAAAAAAAAACATTTAGTCATGATCAAATTATTTGACAAAAAGTCATTATTAAAAATTAGAAAATGTTGAAAATATTTCAAAATTTTAAGTTGTTAAAATTTTCATTACAATTGAATAATTTGAAATAATAGCCGTAAGTAGAATTATGATTAAAACGAAAAGTTTAATCTTTCTAATTATGCGGCCATAATATCAGCGATGGGTCATTTCAACTTGAAATTAGTACATTATCTGCAGGGATAAAATTAAAGACAACTTTATCACAGAGATAAATGATTTAAGGTAATTACTTGTGCATAATATTGCTATTAAATATTTCTACTAATGAATGATAATAATGTTTCCCGCGGATGTTATTACACGCTCATACATTTATGTGCATCGTAATAATAATTTAATAAATGAATTTTTAAAATATATACATACATAATTCTTTTTAGTTTCAATAATGACACAAGATATATTTTAAAATATTTTTCAAATAAAATTATATATATGTGCTATCATATCATGTAATGTTAATGTCATGTAATGTAAATAAGTTGTACAATAAAAAGAAAATTATATCTTGACACTGAAAAAATATAGCGCTACTGTTTAACGTTTAGATTTTCTACTTTCCCTGCCTTTTGCATCTTAATAGAAATTTTCTATTTTATTTCTTATATTTGTTTCCTGTATCATAATACATTACAAGATTGCACCGAGTATTCACTTTGCATTAGAAGAACGCTTTAAATCCATTTAATGTCCACGAGAATAATCCGCAAAAAGTTTACAGGCACATGTATATGTATACATGCACACGGGTCTTTCACTTTTATGCAAAGTAAGTCCACCACTATACCCTTACGTATAACAGCCAGGCCAAAGCCAGCAGCTTTTAATAAAGTAAGCAGCTTAAGTAATTCCTGTCCATCCCGGCAGGTACCTCTTTAAAGTTCCATTCACTTGCTAATAAAGCAATAGTATCCCGTAACTTCTCTAGACAAGTTCCTTCCGCGCCTGTCACTCCGCTCACGCTGTAAGTCCGCTTGACCATCATTTCCGGCGTGTTTCGCTCGACGGTCTGCTTTACCCGATCGCCATGTAGTACCTACCTTACCCGTCCCTCAGGAAGTCACGTAGACGGTGACGCCTGTGTGTTCGGATGCACGCGGATATATCGCGCGTGTATATACACGCCATATCTCTCTCTCTCTCTCTCTCTCTCTCTCTCTGATATACTCTTCAGTCACGTCAGATTGAATGTTTTCGCGCATGTCCTCCGCTTTCTTTCACTGCAACGTCACTATCTTCCACGAATTGTCTTATCTCGCACAGGGTTCCATCACGCTATCCGACATAAATGCATCGTATTCTCAGGGTGCCACTTAATAGAAATCAAAAGCCGCGATAAGGACGCTTTGAAAAATAACAAGCGACACTGTGAACGCGCGAGATTGCGTTCCTTTCGTGCTGCGTACGTTGAAACGCCGGATAGGATCTCGAGTGTCCTTTTCGTAATTAGAATCCGAGTTCGTGGGAGAAGCTTTAATTAAAATTTCTTTAGCCAAAGACGTCTCGGCTTTTGCGCACGGCGTAACGAGATCCTTTTAAGAAGTGAAACTGTACTTCAGCTGGACATGATTAACAAGATCTAAAATATGCTTGTGTAACTTTATTTTTTTATCGAGAGCCATATTCTTCAAACATTGTAAAAAAAGTGACACAGATATCTAAAATAAAACGACAAAAAGCTCTTTCCTTCATTTATATCTGTGCTATTTTTTTATAATAATTTTTAATCCATATATGGATTAGCAAACATTATCTGCTCCAATACTCAAATGTTTTGCCGTGAATCCCTTCATCAAATAGTATCCAAATACAATTTTTGAAAATAAAGGTATCATCAGTTACCGTATTGTTACACATTGTCAAGTGTCCAAGAAAATATGTTGTAATGATAAAGCCAGTTTAACACATCACATGTAATAGAACACAAATCTATTACCGCAAACTTCATTTGATCACATAGAAATTCTATCTCCTACATATGTAATCGATATCGCCGTAATTACCTAATTAAACACGATAATTAATTAATCTCTCCATGTTACTCCATGTTAAACACAAATTGAAATCTACGGTAAGGCCCGGTCAACTGCAAAATCCTTAAATAACAAGGATCTATGCTCGCTGTAAACCGGCACATTTTCGGAGCACCGTATATACCTATTTATGAGTATAGCTACGCCCGTATCTACGTGACACGGGAATACATTGAATTGGACGGTCTGTGAGAGCACAGTATCGGGAACATACATCATATCTGCGGACTTATACGTGACTTCCGTGATATGGGACATATACGTATGTGACGATCGAGAATAAAGCAGGGTTGTAAGTGAAGTGTTTCGGAAATGGTGGTCAGATAGATATACTGTGAGCGGAAAAGCAATAGCTGCGTATCAGCACGACTGTCGTCGTGTCATGCCAAAACAGAAACTTCGTTTGATTTGTATAATCACGATTACGTAATTCGTACTCCCGTAACGTGCGACGTACGGAAACGAACGCGCTGCGAATATTTGTGACTGATGTAGATAGGCATTACACGACTAATATTTTTATTGTTTATTGAAAAAAATATCTCTAATTATCGATCAGTTCGTAAAACGGCGCGACTGTCAACTTTTTAACTTATACCGCATGGCGTTCTATGTCATCTTCTTTTTTATTTATAACCCACTATCATGTAATACTTTTATGTGCTGTGTACTGTTTTCAGGAGATTTAATCCTAGGCCATAAAATAAATTTTACTGTGCTCTGCTCTTATAAATCATTCTGCGACACTACCGCACCGATAAATTCTTCGGAGCAGTCCAAGTTCAACAGCATTGTACCAACAGCTCGCCTGCTACCCCCACGGTATTCGAGATCATAAGTGGGCCCGTTTTATGCCGCCGAGCATATTTGAAGTTCTGAGCAGTCTCCTCCTCCTTGTCAAATATTTCTCCGTCGTCTATAGACGCTAACTTGTGAAATGCAGTCAGAATTGCGACGACGGATTGCGTCAACAATACGTTTGTTCGGCATGGCAAATAATCTTTCGTCAAAGATGGAAGAGGTTGCATGTCTTCTCCGTTTCTATTTCCGTTCCTTTCTCCTTCCGCAGCACACCGATACGCTTTATACGTGGATTTCCTATATCTATCACTGATTGTTTGACCGCGTACTACTACCCTGATATGTTCACTCCTTTTCCACAACGTTTTATACTTACAGACCTGCTTTATTCTCAATCGTCACGTATCGTATATGTCGTCTATGCATAGACGTATCGATATAACACAGACGAATCCATGTACCTATTTTTTCTCAGATATCAAATTTAATGTATTCACACATCACGTAAAAAGACATAGCCCTACTAAATTGAAAAATTAACGTTGAAATATGATATTAGCGATTCTAAAAAAAAAAAATTTTATTAATTTTAATTATGAAAAGTTCCTCATTTGTAACTGTGATTTGCAAATTTTTTTATCCTTATACAGATGATTTGTAGAAAAAATATTTTATTGAAGTTTTCTCTTAACTAATATTAAAATTGTTATTGCGTAACATCACAAGTTAAACATATTATTAAATAATGTGTCAATAATAAATAAATATGATGATTTTTTATACTTCTGATTTGTATCTCGCTATCACTACTATTATACACGTATTAGTTTTGTGCAAAATTAAATGTCTAGCAGAATATCTAGATTTCAAAGCGCCATGCCGGTGCATTAGGAATGATGGCGTGATTATCTATCCACATCCCGCGGGAGGGTGAGGGTTCGCAAAGTGACGGTAAGGGGTAGCCTGGTGGTAAATGGCTGGGGTCATCGGGGAATATCGTAGTTACGCATTAGAGGGACACAGGCACAACTGCTCTCTGATAGGTTAACGATATTACCGGACTAACGACGAAACTCTATACTATCGAACTATCCCAGACGCCCACCCAGTCAAAAGATACGGAAACACGTTAATTCAAGATACTAGTATCATTACAATTACGTGTTACGTTACATGTTTAAGTTGTGTAGCAAATATGATTCAAACTTATAGATATTCTAATTAATCATTTTTTGTGTAAATTATTTCATTTATATAAACAATATTAAAATTTACGATAGTTAGTTACTAAAATTTACCCGTTAGAAATATTATGGAATATTATTTAATAATATTTAACTAACATATTATTTAATAACTTACATAAATTACAATTACAGGTAATAAATTACATATTAACTAATATTATTTAATAATATTTAACTAACAATCCAAATTTAAAGATGACTGCATCAAAGATAGAAAATTTATCGAGATTGATGCTAATTATTATTCACGTTATAATTTTCACTTTGAGCGCCACATTGCTTTCACTATGAACGAGAACATCGAATGCAGGAAGGATGCTTGCGATAGAGCGAATTCCCGTAACAATTTCCAAGAAAAACGCTTTGACACCATAGAGGTTGCGCAATCCGTTTACCATCCACTTTGGTATGATGCATCACAGCATCACTGGCAATGACAAATCCGCTTCTGCTGTCGACCGCGTTTGTTTCTCGATGCGTTGCGACGCCCCCGACGTAAAAAAAAATCTCCCGGTAAGCATTGAAAAATAGGAAATGAAAGGAAGAGACGATGAAATAAGAGAAGAAAAGAACATTGAAATGTAAATCCGAACCATTTTCTCGCTAATATTGTAATCGCCTTTCCGAGGCTTTAACTAATTCTCATATTTCAAGCTGCACTCTTGTCGTGTGCAATAAAAATCGTTTTTATAGAAAGAGTGCTGTGAGAAGGAAATATTAATTAATAAATTGTGATTTCCAGCTTTTCTATTTATTATACAAATTTAATAAAACATTTATTTTTATAATTTTAGAATTCGTTTAAATATAAAACTTGTATATAGAAAATTTAAAAAAAAATTAAGTTTTCTATGTAAGAAATAATAGAAAAATTAAGTCCTTATTTAAAATAATTATTCTGTTACTAAAACTCAATACTTATCAGCTCTTTATCTCTCTTATTCCTTTACTTTTCCTGGGCTCATTCAATACTCGTTCGCGAAAACTCGTTAATTACTATCTACAGCATTTTGCCCAGCAAAGCTTTCGACGTTAATGGCATGCGATGTGCACTTTATTATTATTGGAATGGAAGAATAACGTGGAAAAAATAAAATCACAAAAAGAATCCATTCAACATTTGCGACGAAAGAATATCGAATGCTGAGAAAATTTAGTATTGATTCCTTGCAATCGATTATTATAGCATTACAAGAAACAATATATCGGCGATTGCGTTGCAGGGATTAGTAAATAACGTGAACACATAACGTACCAACATCCTGTAATCGAGTTCATGAGTAACAAATCGGAATAAATCGATGATTACCTATTGACGTACCTTACCACTGCAAATCTATTCGGCATTAACGCTGTATTATCTCATAAATATCACCAAAACAAGATGGTATTTCACATACGTATCGATATCGAAATAAATTCAAAACAAACAATTATCAATAAAAAAATGAAATAGTATTTTTTTTTATATTAATAGAATGGCGATTTTTATATGGAATCTCGATTACATTTGTGCTTCACACGTTTGTTCAATTTATTAAACCTGGTACAGACATTCAATAACAAATATTTTTTTCTTTTTTTTTCCTACAAAAGCCAAAACTTTCATGTAATATAAAATATAAGCTGCTTTTTTCTTTTTTCTAAAAATATCTTTTTATTATCAAGAAAATCACGATTAGTAACACAATCAATAGAATAAATGACAATCTTATCTGTACTATTCCTAACGTGTACTTTAAATACAATAAAATTAACATTAAAAAAATTGCTTTAATATATAATATAAGACTTATAGANGAATATTTTAATAAATAAATAAATATAAAATACGATTTAAAATATATTTCTTGGAAATAATAAATAATAAAACCATTTTGAAGCTTGTTATTAATATAATTTCTTTCTGTTAAATAATAAAGAATCTCTTTTAAAATAAGTTTTTCTAATATTAAAAACTTTAAAGCAATAAAAAACTATTTTAATAATTTCGGAAATTTTTATAATATTTCATTTTGTTAAAACTGTATCTTTTTACGATATGTTGTTTAACATGAATTAGTTTTCATTCTAGCGTATTCTCAAAATTCCATCAAACAAATTATTATCCTCCCTATTTTATGGAAAAATAGATAGACGAAAAACCAAAAGTAATTGAATATTATAGAATTCATTGGATTTAATCTTTGAGATGTGATCTTCCAGTGTTGAAACTTTCAATCCAATCTCTTGTGATGTCATATCGATGCATTATGGAATCAGCGGCGTAATCTGCAATTCGATGTAATTAAAGCGCATGAGGTGAGCAGATAACCGCGGCATGGCAATGCCGCGTCATATCCACAGTTTCATTGAATTCGTGGCATCGAGCCGGAGTAGATCATTAATTACCTATTACTGACACCCTTGCGGTACAGTTAGCACCATTACTGTGTTAAATCACTATAACCGTCAAATCCTTTGTTGTAACGTGCAATAAGATTAAATTACCATCACTCTAGCAGTAATTTAACAATGACGTAATTGCGTTGCATAACCTGTAGCCCTTGAAAAATTAAGAAAAAAAATTTCCCTTATTTTTACAGCTTACTGAATAGTTTCTATTATGACTCATTATGTTAATTTCGCAAATACAAGGGATTATTAAAATTCTTATTACGTTCTCAAAATTCTGTGTTTCATAATTTATCATTTATGACGTAATATCTTTTAAAAGTAAAAATACAAAGATACACATATTTTGATAGATATAACAGAAGGACAAATTTTTTTTAAATACATTTTGTAGATTACACAAAAATTATAATCTATTTTAATTATTTACATTACAGAAATAATTACAAAATTTCTAATTTTTTAAATAAAAGATAAAGTCTTGTGGCTGTTATTTTTTATTTAAAAAAGGCGAATTATCTCGCTTCCGATCATTACACACTCTCACGTTATGTCACAGACTGATTGTCCATTGCGTACACGCACTACTCCGGAGAACGTTAAACCCAACTAAGCGCACGTCATCGAGCCGTCTTTCGGATGATTTCCAGCAGTAATTTCCAACAGCCGGCTTACACTAGATAAACCCGAGACAGTGCCCGGAAAGAGACGGCACGGTCGTACCGAGAAGGATGGAAAATAGCAGATAGGCGGGAGCAAAAGGGTGGACAGCATCTGGTATCGTGAGTCTGGGTTCCGCCTTTAACGTGTTGCCGCGTCAGCGTTACACCCCTGCCAACCCCCATTGCGATTTACTGCTAAATAATATCTAAACAGCCGCATTCACCATCCTCACTCGGTACGCTTTCGCGTAGCCCCCACACACCGATGCTGTCAGTCCGGATCGACCCGGGCGCACACGACCCTTTCTACGCCAGCCGCCCTCCCCCGCGATGGTAGATCGGCTGGGTGACGAGATCGTCCCGCTCGCACGCTCGCCCAGCCTGCTACGTTTGGTCGCGCTAAATATTTGCGTTGATTAACAATCTGCCCCCGGGGGTAAGCCAAGTTACGCAGCGCGAGGGCACTGGTACTTCTGTTGTGCGACCTGGTTGTCGAGTCTGCAACTGCGCCGCCGACTGCATCCGTGGTGCACGCTGCGGCCTGGCGCTAACGGTTAATCAACGATCCACCTCGGCGACTCGCGCCGCCACGGATTCACCCCGTAACACCTCCCTATGACGAGTTGTCACCGCGCCGCGGTTTGTCCACCGATCGCCCGACGCGCTTTAATTATACCGCCTGCGTCGGATTATGTTGATACGCCTGTGATTGCGGTCACCGAGTTACATCATGTTACACAACGCCACGAAAACGGCACGGTTGCCGATAACCCGTTAAAAACTCAATTGTCGCGTGTCATTGCGCTTTTGAATCGCAACCGTTGTTACGATTTGCTTTAAGCCTAATCAACGATGTTTATTTGCCTATTGCACGTTGAAATTTTTTAAATGGCAGTCAAATAATTTGTATACGTCTATCCGTGCGAATATTTATTGTTTACGAAAGTTTTTTTATTATTTTGTTAATAAAATAACTTTGTACTCGTACTATTTTAAATAAAAATCTACTACTAATCTGCTACTGGCAGTTTAATAGTAACACTGTAACTATAATTAAAGAAAATTATTAATATGTTTTATATTATTATGACTATTAAAAGTTTCAACATTGATAATATAATATTTTTTGTAACATAACAATTATTGCTACTAATACGTACATAACTTTTTCTCTCTTTTTTATTTTTGTTGTTAAAAAATATTTAATAGATGTAGTTCCTGTATAGATCAATAATACTGAAAGTAAAACATTTTTATAAAATTATTAATTCTAAAATGCACTCGATATTTATCAAAAGTGATGTAAAAATTCTAGACAAGCTTCATTTTTGCATGCTTTTACGATACCGATATACTACGTTTAATTAGAACGAACAACGCGGTTTAGAACACGCAGGGAGAATGGAATGGAGAAATATACGTGATACAAAGTTGCGTATATGGCAACGCGCGATTTGTTATCCCTTGTGTACTGTCACTGTAGGTCGTGCTTCACCGAAATCCAGATTCACCGCTTTCTATTGTCCTCATATTTACATGCTGCCTTCACCCGAGCGAGAGAATTAGGAGCGTTTTGGAGTTGCCCTCGCATACGAATGTGTACGTTTCATATACTACTCGCGGAGATACAGCTCCTAATTACAATCCAAAACTGGTCTATTGAATAGTTCATTGAAAACGGATTTAACCGCTCGTATTTCGGTAGTAGCCGACGCGTAGTTATGTAATCATAAAGGACGATTGCACGTTTAACCAAGAATATACCTTCTATCGAAGCAATATTTATCAAATATTACTATATATTACTGCAGAACAGAAAATAAATCCGCACATTGTTATTAAGCGTAATTATTAAATATAATCCTTGAATGTAAATAACGATAATGTAGCCCTTCATTCCCTTTTTAAAGCAAAACATCGAGAAAGAAGTTTAAATCTAATATTTTTCATGATTATATAAGCTTTTCCACACAAAGGAAAAAAGGAAGTTAAAATGCAAAGAGTGCTTGGATGGACATATGCAAATTGTTTAGCTTTAGTCTCAATGCCATTTAAAAAATTTCAACGTGCAATATGCAAATGAGCATCGTTGATTCGGCTTTAAAGCAAATTGACGGACGTTGACAAATCCATCAAGAGAGCTCCACTCGTAGTACATAGCAGGCAAAGCAGGAAAGCACCAAATGGGTAACCGTGCAGGTGCATCTATATATTCAGCAAACTAACAGGAGACCCCAGCTGCAACCGGGCTCCTATCTTCACTAATTAGAATGACGACAACGCCCAATGAGATCCCTTCCGGATGCAAGTTTCATAATGAAAAATGTATCGTTATAAGATACGCCATTTTTTATGACATTAAACGTACAAGCACGCGATACCAAGCTTTTAAATTATGCTTTTATTTTAAACTTGAAAATATTTTGAGCTACATGTGACACATTAACTTAATTTTATCATTTTTATTGCTGCTCAATTAAAATAATTATTTTGCTTTTGATAATAACTTATCGCTTACATTATTCTTCTATATAATTAAATAAAAAGTATTTATAATATATGAATCCAATAGATAGTTTATGTTTGTGATAATACTGCTCGAAATCGATATAATTAGGAAAATAATTATGTTGAAAATTAAAAAATGTACCATTTATGGGATTTAAGTACAGTTCACATAATAATTTTTACATCTCATTCGTCCATAATAATTAAAATTCAAATTATTACAATTGTGTGCCATTAAATGCTTAAAGTGGTAAGTGAGATTACGTCATATGAGTGATCCAGCCATTCTCATTTTCTGAAAACAATGATAATCTGCACGATTACTCTTTGCATTTTCTAACTTTCTGAAAACCTTAATCCAAATTATACAAAAAGCTGAATAATTTTCTTATCCTCACATTAAAATAAAAACATTAATATTTATTAATTAATTTTTATCGTTAATACTATTACACGTATAATCAACTATTATACGTACATATATTATTACAACTATTATTATGTTATTACATATTATATACATATAACGATTCATGCTAATTAAATAAATTAACGTTTTATATATATAATATATATTTTATAGAATATTAATATGTGCATGTATATAAAATGTTTTATAATAAACTTGTTTTATTATTTTCTGCATACCGACAATACTCTACTTCTAACTTTTATATTCCTGTCTATTTGTCACGTTACATTATGTTTGATATTTGATTTTCCTTTTCCTTTGAGACGTACTCGCTTTGTTGTTTCTATCCTTTAAGTTCATGAGCATTGTTATATATTTTAAACTAATACTATCCGTTGTTAACATTATTGGTCTTAAGAAACTATTTGGGAACTGTCGGGTAAATTTCGCGCAGTTGGACAGGCAAATCGATTATGTACTGTGAGAATCGCGAATGGTTTGCGAATTCCTACACAATGACAATTTCCATCGGTGAAATTGCTAATTTAGGTAACTAGACTATCATACAAGATCTACGAAGAGTAATAAAACAACGAGTATTAATTTAATTTAANCATCTATTAATATTCAAAGCTTATTAATTGTTTTATCTGAATGTTAATTAATTCGCTTCGTCTTTTCCGCGCTATCCAATATCTCATCATATCATTTGTTCTTCGTTCGCCGACATATATTCGCTTCGACATGTGAATCATAATCCAGGCCTGATCAAATTTTATATTTCTAATTATAATAGAAACTAAAATTTCACCGGCGTATTCGTCGGTCATATAACCGGAGAAATTTCACTGGGTTAGTAACGCAGAGATGCGACAACAATTCCCACGGGCACAGCTGCCAACTCACCCTCACTCCTCCGACTGCAGTCGCTAATTAGAACGGTATGAACGCTTGACCATAGCCCGAAGGTGAGCGGCAATCAGGATTGAAATGATGACACAGCTACCTGCTCCTTTTACGACGGGCACTCGGATTGCCGTCTTCAGACTCCGGCAACTCACTTTTACGAGAAGCAGTGAGTTTTTCCCTGATGACCTTTCCTCTTTCCTTAAAAATACTTTGTTACGTCTCCATTGTCAGTGCTTTCACGCAAGATCATGATAAAAAAAAATGTACCTAGCTGGATTTACAATCAACTTATTTTACATTATCTTTATGATTCTCAAATAGAAAAAGACGTGATATTGACAAGCAAAATGCGTTAAATAGTTTTAAAATAAATATTTAAGAAGTACGCTGTCGGTTTCAAACACTAAACTCAAATTGTTTTTAACTGTTTTATTTTTAAGAATGTCTTATTTTAAGCTTTTTTATTTTATGGTACATTACATTAAATCTATTCTTTTATCTTTTTATTAATTAAAAAATTGCGGAATAGAGACTGACACCTGTAGAGCCAATCCTACTCGCTAATGAGGACTTTCAAATAGTTCGAACGCTTATTCAAATAAAAACCCGATTGAATATGAAATAAAGATATTGTTATATTCTTTTTACGACAGATTTTTATGCTTGATAAAATTCATTTACGATAGATTTTAATGTTCATAATTGATAAAGTTTATAACAATTTTCTTATAGCATTGAGCTGTATTTGATAAATTTGTTGATTTGTTTATTGCAGCTTTAAGCTATATTAGCTTCGAATATTATGTAATTATTTCAAGTTAACATTCAATATTACAAGCAACAAAAATGTGCTACATAGCTATAATTTTATATTTAAAAATAACATAAATTTTATGTAAAATTTATTAAGCATTTTTGTAATTCCCTCGTATGCATGCAAATATATGTATAGAAAAAAATGCACAAATTAGTAGAAATAACATTAGATGGATAGTTTCAATATTAAAAGCTTTTTATTATTCGACCTTGTCACTGGCTGCGGAATAACAATGGCATTTAATGCCGACAATAGACATTGAATCAATAAATTCCTCAAGTTATTTGTAAACAGGCACTTTTGAGCGTTTTGACTTTTCGCGTAATTCCGAGTGCTTATACGTTTCTGGAAAGAAATTCGCGTTATTATGATATCGCGTCTCAACGCTATGCTCAAATTATCTGTCAAAATATACAAAGCCTCCGACACCTGTTACTATCACTACCAACCCTCATTTTATTGCAAAATTCTATGCAGTGTGGAATCGCGCTTCATACTCCAAGCACGCCTTTAGCCTGGGGGTATCCTGCGGAATCTCATAAATCGTAGACATTCTTCGCGTGCGTCCAGCCAACAGCCACGGATCGTGGCAATTCAATTACAATACCAATTTTTCATAAGCGCCCACGGCTTTTCTAATGCAATCATGCCTGTCGGTTTTGACGTGCTGTCAGATAAGCATATCGGAAACGCGTACGCACTTCGCGCCGCCGTAAAATTTCAGCGCTACCACGATGACGGAGGGATATATTGCCAACCCTCTTATCTGAAAAATATTATCGCCGTCCCCATTCTTCGAGATCTCTGAAATTATCGCGTACAATAAGTATAGTATATTGTCGAAAGCGTCTAATCTGCGGGATTGCTTTTAGGCAATTCAGATTCGACATTTCTGGTCGTAAAGCTATTACGATTAACCCTCTAAGGGCCACGTAATTCGCTTACATCTAAAAAAAAAGTTAAAGGACGGGTAAAACCTTTTCATCGAATCGAATTATAAATTGTCTTGTACTTCGTATTTGATATTCGATAATATAACACCCGTCTGCGCGTATTCTTTCATTTATTATCCACTATTCAACAATTGAAAAAGTGTTTTAAACTATGTGAAACGGAAAACGTAGAACGACGAACTTGATCCAAAATCAAACACACGATCTTCTCGAATAAACTCTCTTTGTTACGGAATATGTATTGCTTCAACAGTTGCGCGCTAACTTGATATGCTAAGGTAGGAATAAAATAGCGAAACATAGCGAAAAAGGGAAACGAAATGAATGTACGTGGGTAGAAACGAATTTACGAGGCCACCGCGCCAGTATATTCTGCATTTACCTCGAAATGACGAATGCAAAACTTGCTTTTCAGATCACGTCTCGAGGTGCCTTACAAACACTAGTTGACGATATACGGTCTCCGCGCCCACAGACATACTTTATGTAATACAGATTCTTTAAGACGGTCGCGTGACACACGTAATAATTCCGCCAACGGGACGCGTAAAAGACTTGGAAAAAGACGGTGGTAGCTCGTAAAAGGAAACTCCGAGGAAGAAATGGAGATAGTACTCACGGAAATAATTGTGCCACGCCCGAAATATTACAGAAATCCATGCACGTCTCGACATTACGTTAACTCGACATTTCTAAAACGAACGGTGCGTATTTAATTCGCTAATACTTAATCCGTCATGGCGAAATACGCCCTATATTCACAGGTTCCTATCTTCTCTCGCATCCATCTGGCAGATGCGAGTTACGTGAACCGTTTTATAACCAAGTTTTCATTAATATGTGCGAAATCGTAAAATCTGATAATTTCCTGTGATCGTGGTACTGGCCTAGATTTTCTTACATTATGTTATAAGTTGTAGAATTATTATAATGATTAAAACTGCCGTCCGTTTTTAACCAGAATTTTTTTTCAGTGTGTTAAATTTTAAAAAGTAACGCTAAGCCAAATTTTCAAGTGATTACATCTAATAGAAAATAGCCAAGTGTCAAAAGCTACCGATATGTAATACTTATCAGTCTCATATGTATCGAGAATAAAATAAGACACACGAATGCAACAAAGCATTAATGTTTACAAAATCATATCTGGCGAAAGTTAAGTCTAACAAGCGATATACGTAATGATAGTAAAGAGTAATTTGATAACTATTGTTATAATAGGAATCTAATAAATAGCGCTTTGGCGCGACCTAAACTTTGCTGAAACTTTCGTAGAGTATTTACTACGAAGGAAGGTAAATGTAATGATTTTGTAGTGGATACCGCTGCTATTCCGGTGTCCTTCTATCCTCCGAGGCAAACCCTTCCCGGCTTTTCCCTGGAAACTCACTCTGTCCAGGAACTTGAGCTAGTCCATTCTTCCTGGGCGCCTTCAGCCCTTCCCTGACGTGAAACGTGAAACTTCGGCTTCGTGGGATCCCAGACGAGTGTTCAAAACTTTAGGAACATCGGACTCTCTGGCTTGCGCAATCATTGCTCAAGCCTAACCGCGGTAGTGTACCGTTCTCGAAAGCATATTTGAAAAGAGCTGCAATACGATAATAAATATTACCAAAGCAAAATGCTAAAGCAATTTATTATATTGTACGAGTAACAAATATAATATATGAAAGTAGAGAGAGCGATATTCAACACAAAATAATTTCAGAATTAATGTGAAATGAGACACGACAATTTTTATTGACAAATTCTATTTAAGAAAACAGAGTAATTTTATAGGAAATATTTCTTAAATAATTTTTTATATAATTTTTTTAAGTCTTAAATTACTACATTCTTTAAAAATTTGTATTAATTTACAAATTAAAACTAATTTTAGTTTTAGTTTAATTTTTATAGATTTATAATAATTTTACGTAACATTTTTGTATCGTACACATCATAAAACATGTTTATATTTTAGAAAGTTTATAATACATAAAATTTTGTAATTCTTTAGTGATTGATTTAGTGTTTGATTTTTTTCACTAAAGAAAGCATTGAAAAGTTTATTGAAATGCTTATTCAAAATAACAAATCTGTCCTTAATAATGTTTCTTATTTTCTCGTAATGACATTAAAATATTTCTCAATCACAATAGCCGTTGCAAAACTTGCCTTGCAGACGCAGTATTTATTGTGTCGCAAATTTACGTCGCCATGCTGAGTATTGTTCTTGCCGACTGTTAAGCTCGGCGGCGTCCAAGGCGGTAGCGACGGCGAAAGAGGAAAGTTAGATACGCAGACGTCGGCTAAGTTTGCACGTCAGTTTGTCCAGTTATGTTGGTTTTAGAGTCTGCAAGAGATAAAGATGTCTGAGGGGTATCTATTAAACCTCATATACATGTATATGAAACGATGGCCGGTGGAGAAAATAGTCTCTCTCCTTTATCCGGCTCCGCGGCAGACTATTAAACCCCGTTAAGTTCCTTAGTTATAATCGCAGCGCCTTCCGCTCCCCTTCTCAAGCAGCGCGACGAATATTTGTATAATTTTCGCGGGGGAAACTTGAAACTGAGAAGTTAATTTTCAACGGGAGAAATGACATACCGGTGCAACTAGAAAGTTGAGAGTTTTGCTTCCTTTAGATATGTGATACACAAATGATTGTCCGTTTTCTTCAAGACTTTTATGTCGATAAATACTGTTATCAATTATATTAAGTGCGTGCATATGTTATGTAACTTGATATTCTGTAATTCTAGGATTATTGAAGCTTCTAAGTGCGAGAAAATGTAACACAAACGGTCTTAATGCCGTTCTTCTTTCGGGAGAAATGAATTGAGAGAGACGACAGTTTGGTTATATTATTTTACTTTACTTTTATTTGCTTTACTTTTATTCGCATTCCCCCAGTACTTCCAATAACTCATAGAATCATTAATTATTGTCATTACCAGGAATCTCCGGATCGTAAAATGTTTACGCGCCTTACTGGATCTAGCGTCGTGCAGTTCGCACGAAGAAGTGACCCAATTACCAATGAAATTTATCTTAATTACTATCTGAAAAACTTAATTAAACGATAACCGTCGCGGAACATTACGAAGGCGAAAGATTTTCTTCGTTTCCGCGCATTTTTAAGCGAGGAATTCTAGCAGTCAAAGCATTTCGACGTCAACGCGCATTAATCATCATCCGTAAAATTTATCCGTGACATTTCTGTAGTTTATTTTTCTTTTCAGGCTTTGCGCAATTTTATGCGTGAACAGTGTTTTCTACACTCCTATATGCGCTCGGATAACATTGTACCTGCCCAGGACAGGAATGTGATCAGCAGAGGACGTCGAAATAAAAGCAGCGGAATTTCAATATAGACGTAATAAATCGGAGAACTTGGCTGCTTATTTAAATACTTTGATCCTATATCCTCAGATACATTTAGGTATTCCTAGGTAATCGAAATTCCGATTGAAATTCCGAGTGCTGTTTTTTAGTTTCATTCCTGCTAAGGCCGCCTCATAAAAATTCGTTCTCACCGTTGCCACAGCTGTGTCAGCAACGCGATACTTTCGGGAGATGGACACCGCGAGGCCCGATATCGTAAACACATATGAATTTGCGAGTTACGGAGTTTGGCTTCAATCGTGAATTCCGGACGTTAATAAGAAGTTATTGGTATCGCGTCGCCTAAAGAAGTTGAACACTTAGCACTCTGTGCGTTTCCCTTAAGTGCCGGTAACTCGGCGTGTCGAGCTATAAAATAATTGAATTTTGAGTTCAAAGGGCCATGCAGAGTAATACCATTACCTTACGCCGGGTGGAGCAATTAAGGTATGTAAGGCATTCCGATGGTACTTCGCTATCGGCTTCGGACCTCCGTCGGTGAAGTTTTCTGGGCACGTAGATATTTTTATCATTTTCTTTCCCTCGAGACGCGGGGACCCGATAAAGGAACTCGCGATCGGCGAGCAGTTGCACGTAGATCAGATACGCCGAGATCGCCTTCGAAAATTCATTCGCAGCGTCACGGAGGTGCTCGCACTTCCAACGAGAATTTCCTTAATTCCCCGGACGTAATACGGCGCGTTTTTCAAGATGTTGGCGCATTTCGTGCACTCTTAACTGTGCAGTCGCGTATTGGATTCATTATGTGAATGAACCGTTGGAAAAAAAATTGCTCTGATTGAAATTCAAAGGTGGTTCCTCGATAGAACGGGCATGATTCTGTTAAAATGAGTCTTTACGTAGAAGATTTTGCACTGTTGTATCGTTTGACAATTCGCATTCAATACTTTCGACAGAAATGTTTCATAAATAAATTGCTTCAACCTCGGCAAATGGACAAATTCTTTCGCGATGTCAAACAACTTCTAGCAACTCGTAATTTTCTCTGCAATTTAAACTTCGTTTTCTGCAAACTTTTTACTCAAATTTTATATCGTGCCATCGTGAGTTCCACGCGAGAGTTATGTCAGAGGAAAGCGAAAAAATTTACATTAACCTTGTTCTACAAAATTTTCCTATTCAAAATATATTGTCACAAAATGAAAAATAAGTACAGTCAGATAAAAATTGGCCCTAAATTGAGACTTTTAATATTTTAAAATGTAATTTAATAACAAAATACGTGTTTTATGAAAATTCTCTATTAATTAATGATTTAAAATAAATTTAAAAAAGTTAACCTTTTTATAAGAATGAGCCAAACTGGTTAAATCATTTAGTTGAATTGGACGCATCTTGCAATTTATATTACCTAGATAAAAATTCATTGATTAAAGAACAAGCGTATCTTCATTATGTATCATCCTACTTTTTTTTTATATAAATTAACCTCGACAATCAAGGCACCAATCGTGGCACAAAGTAACTCGAGCGTGTCCAATTAGCGCTCATGTAGTTCCGTCATTAGTGAAGTACACGCAAGCGTGATGGTTAACGCGAAGATCGGTCCAGTTTAACGAGGACACAGGTAGCGACTTGCCGGTAAAGAGAACCAATCAACGCCTGACCAACGAACGAGAGAACGGAACACAGATGTAACCTGTTTGTGAATGCAAAGAGACAGAAAATCCTCTTCTCTCTTTTGCCCCTCTTTCAATACACGAAACGCAATATTTTCTCTGATATATACCTTTCTACTTTTGCATACGCGCAAAGAATTGCATATAATAGAATGCAGTTGTAGAATTTTTATACGACAAAGGACTTAATGAAATGAAATTACATTCTGTGTCAGTTTTCTTTTATATTACTTTAATATTGATTATTTTGTAAATTCGCGACTCTCGTTCAATTAGATTAGATTTAGTAATTTAGACATTGACAGAATCGCGACAGATAGATTGTGAGTGGCTAATCTTCCAAGAAACGAAGAAGAACTCATGATATTCTGTTTAATTTAAATAATCATAATACTGATGTTTAATTAAACTAAAAGTAATAAAGTTAAACAAATTTTTTTGTCCGTCTCGAAATAATGTTCCTGCGTCTACAATATTTTCCGAGGGAATTAAACCTTTGTCAACTTATTCACGCGCCGCAATGCGGAGAATCGCAAAATGCGGTAGAAAAAAAAAGCATTGTTGAGGAGTACAGTGGCGAAGAGGATTTCATAATAAAATAAGAAGAAGTGAAAAGAGAGACTCAGAAGCTAATTAATCCGTAAGACGAGTCGCGGTGCAACGGGAAAATTATACTTGGGACAGTCTCGTGCTCGTTAGGTAGTACCGTAAGTACGAGTACGTAAGTACGAATACCCGTACGTAAGTACGAGTAAAGTCGGAGGCACTCTCCGGTATCGATTTTTCGGGAACTGAAGATACACGTAATCAACCAGAACCAGGCAAGTGAACTCGCAATATCGAAAGAACGAAGCCCTGTGTGAGGCACAATCGATTTTCCTTCCGATTTTCTTTCGGCATTTTCTCTCTTGCTTTTATAAGAAGATAACGCGTGAAGTACGAAACCGCAGGAGTATGAGAAATTTTGTATCTATTCTATTTTAGTTTCTACATTAAAAATGGAACACGGATACGCTCGCATTTTAGCGATAAAATGAGAAAGAAGATTAGTGGCTAAAAACGTAAAAAATATATAACTTAAGCCTGATCTATTAATTATTTGGCTAAAATCATATTTTATTCTCGGAATGATTAACTGGTTCTTTTTGTTTGTGTCAGATTTAAAATTTCTTATAGCACGGGGTAAGAAGTATTTTCTAACTTAACTATTTTTACGAGACTACCAATACTTTGTGTCAATTTGGACGTAAATGATCCGAGATAGAATTCAGAATGAAGCAAATGATGTATGAACTGCATTATCGATTCTCGACAAAATAACGAATGCAAAGTATATCTCTCGATCGAGTTGAGTTTTCCCTCGAATCGATTCTTATTCAGCTCTCTTTAGACGGGAAGATTTTACTTTTCTGTTTGGACTAGCTGTTTGTCATTTGTGTTGTTCATTATGATTCATCCATCCGAATTTCGACAGAATGCGCCGAGAGTCAGTAGCGGAACGAAAAGACAAAGTACTTGGGCGAAGGAAACAGGCGGAAGTGGAAATTACGAAGAAACTTAAAGAAGTTTAATCAGTCCGAAGAATGATGCGAACGCTACCCTAGTATCTGTGCGCACGTACATGCGAGGATGTAGACTTCTCTGGGAAGAAGCATACTTCACTTGGAAGTAGCAAAGTTCGTTGAGTCTGTACGAATCGAAAGGTACATTTCATCGAGGTACAGCTAGGTGGTCCCCAGCAATAATCACAAATATCGACTTCGAAGAGCGTATCGCGAAAACAGAGAAGAGAAGAGTAACATATCTTTCACCTATTTTATTATTTTCCCTAATTTTCTAACTCTTCGCCACAAAACGTAATATACTTTACGCTTTTGTGCTAAACAAGTTATCTTAAATGATTAATTATTCTAAAGTAAAATGTTATGTTATATTTAAATCCTATAATTTTATGCAAGGAATTATATTGTGAATTTTTCTCTTAATTTCAAAACTTTTATTCTAAATTCTTGCGAATAAATAAGTATTCAGTAATAATATATATAATAGATTAATATCTTATTTTTACGTAATTTAAAAAATAATTGGCAATAATACTTTGGAAAGATGGTCTCTTTGAAAGATTTTTTGCTACAATAGTAGAGATCACAATGGAAGCCAGAAGCTTTAATCAATCCACGATGCAACTGGTTCCCTCTGTCACTTTTCTTATTGTCCAATCTTGTACAAAGAGATTCCTTCTTCTCGTACTCTCGCTTTTTATCTCTAGTTTTTAACTTCACGTTTCCGCGACAGTACACACATAGAATACGTACGACTCGTTACGCGCCAGATAATGACCGGTAAATGTCGTTCACAGGCATTTCCTGGGTCAGCAGGAAGTCGCGAGATATTGTTACAACATTACTTATATTTTCAATAAAAGAAGGTACAAACTCGAGGCACAGATAAAACGAGCGTGTACAGAGCGTGGAGAGAAAAGGGTAACACGAGAAGGTTCGAGCGAGGAGCAGGGTTCTCAGAGGGTAACAATGAAGCCCTTCTTTTTGCGTCGCGCTCGGCGAAGTTTCCATCGGTAGCTTTCGGCGAGCGATCGGCCGTGAATCTGCGTTCAATAATGATGCACTGTTTGCATTTCACAGACAAGCCTAGCCCTTCCTCCGGGCGCTACAGAGGAGAAGGCAACATGGCTGGAAGGAGGATGGCGGTTTCAAAGCCGCGGAATGGAGAATATCCGGTCCTACGCGTCTAAAGGGCCCCCAAGTTGCAGGGGATGATCAACACCGCGAGCTCGCTTTCATCGTTATCTACAACAATGCTACGTATACGCGCCGTAATGCAACAATTTACAAACATGCTCTGTTGTGCTTACATCGTGACGCTTAATCTTCATTACATCGTGGCAGCTTTATGATTTGCAAGCCAGATATCGAGATAGATATTTTCCTTCTGCCTCCAGTTTATAGAAAAAGAAAAAAAGAAAAATGTTTTAAAAATTAGCGCTGTGATTTATTTCTTTCTTTTTTCCTATTTAAAAATAAAAACCGATATAGGTATTTCCATCCTAACAATATACCAAATTTTTTATTTAGATATTTTGATTTTATTAATGTACATATTGATTTATATAGATTTGTTATATAGTATTATATATTGTATACATTAATAAAATAATCTAAATTATAAAGGGGTTCACAGTCCTTTATAATTTAGATTATTTGTTAATAATTGAGCCTTTATATTTATATATTAATAAAAATTAATTTAAAAATCTTCTCTACATTATTCATATTATAAATAATAAAATATCATCGTTTAAATGTAGAAGCACAATGTTCTCTCAAGTATTCCTCTAAAATGTATACAAAACATCTTTTTAAACATCTTCAGAGCCGAGAAACCGGATCGCATAATGTACGGTTTTATTTTACTTTATCGTCTGGAACCAATCCTTTCCCTTGGGTCAGAAACTTTACACGTTACATTACGGCGCATCCTCAAACTTGAGTCTGAAGACTCATCGTGTAATACAGACAAGTTACAAGCCTCTTGAGTCCGCGATTTACATAGGCAACGATTACGCAACCTGACATCCAAGACGACCTCAAACGTGCATTATCGAATGCACTGGACGCATTGGAGTGCTCTCGACGTACGCGAATGCATCTTTGATGCGATGACAGAGGATATGTGGCTGAAACTCGTCGCACGAAATGAAATTGCGAATTATAATTACGATTCTCTCCAAAGTATACTTCAGCCATGAAGAGTAATAAAGTGCACCCGAGAGTCTTGTCACACATATATTCACATGCATCGCGGCTTTGTAAAACAGATTGTACAAAGGTAGAGAAATTTCGTACTTGTCAAAATCTTATTCGCATTTATGCATAACCAATTGCTCTGTGTGTGCCCGCGCACGCGTGTATATGATAGAAAATAATATATAGAATAGAATATAAAAATTTGTTTAAATTTTTTACAAATTTATCTATACATTCTGTAGTATCTCAATTATTATCAGGATAACTACAGATATGTATTTGTTTTTTCTTTATTTGATATCTTTTTAATTATTCTTTAATAAAAATAATTTAACACGTATTTTTTCTAAAAACTTAAATAAATTTTTGCTGTTGCAGAGTACACACAAATCATAATGCAAACTTTTATCTATTTAATTACTTTGAGAGAAATACAATATCTTATTATTTTACTTTTAAATTATTCAAAGTTAAAAATATATAGAAATGTTTATATAATTTACGATTCTTGTTATTAAAATTAATAGGAAACGAGAAAAAGTGGGCTTTGAGAGTGAAACACGATTAGTTGTGAATGAACTAACGTTATATAACTTTTAATTAACAGTATACTCAATTTTCTTTTTATACGGTTTGCTTTACACGATTTTTTACACAATTCTTTTTATGTGATTTCTTCATGAAAAAACATTCTAAATGATGCAACTAAATTTTTATGAATTAGCAAACAGACGCATGAACTATCATACGAAAGTGAATAAGTCATAACATGATAATAAAATAAAGTTTCGTTTGGATTGTTACATAAATCTTTTTATTTAAAGTTTCTATATGTTCTCAGCAAATCCGGAAGAAATTAAATTTTCTATATTCTTATAATTAAATTATAACAAATTAACATTTTATATGAAGCATAATCTAAATTAAGATAAAGATGACAACAAATTTATTGATATGTCTCATTGCAGTAGACATGTAGATGCTTTGGAGAATTGTCAAATTATGTTAAACATTAGATCGATAATATCTCTATCATTCATGGATCGACAGTGACGATAAGCACGCGCGTCCGAAATTCCGAATTTCAGTCTCGAGAGCTTATTAGGAAGCACCTATTAGCATGATATAACGGCATCATTAGCTATCGCGGGATTATACAATCGGAAAGATGATTAGGTATCGACCACCTTGCCACTTTAATTCATCGATCGACTTCATCTCTACCATCGCAAACTTATCCGCTTTCGATCACTACGTGACGGCTGTCTTTAATGAAATTCGCGTTCGATGAGCTTATATTTTGCATAATCTTTCCAGCGTAATATAAGTTGCCGCCTCCCACAAAGTATTGACTTCAACAAAATTATGTTGCGCCGCTAATGGAGGAGCTAAGGGAAATGCATGTCGCGTAGTCGATGCATTATCAATTAATGCAACGAGTGCGCAAGTATAGCCTTTATTCATTAGTACTGCTATATCTGTAATGCTGTAAATACATAATTAACGCTAATGGGGTAATTATTATATTGAAACGAGTTTTATATTCATGAAGATGTTATCATAGTGGTTCCAGTGTACATTTAAAACTCTGAACATCCAATTTTCAGAGATTATATATTACTTTCTTTGACAAAACAATAAGTAGTGAACAAAAAATATATAGACTTTAAAAATAGTGTGTTAAATAATCAAATTTAAGCTTTTATTTAAATCAATAATTGCTTAAAATTAACGTCCTGATAATATTTACCAGGAAAACCAATATTCTCTTCATCCGTAGAAGATAATTCTTCTTTGAGAATTCCTACTTCGAGAATTAAGAACGCGATATGCTTTATCTAAGACAGTTATTAAAAACTAATGATATTCACGGAATAATCCTTTCAGGCTCATTAAACTTTCGCAGCGCTCTGAATGCTGTGGCGCTAATATTTAAAAGCGATCTGCATATTAAAACGATTGGCGATTTCAACTGCTTTGACTCCTCGCAAAGGCTATTACTTCCTCAAGGCGCGCGAATTCTTGCCATTTAGAATCGGAGATTCTTCCTTCTTGTGCGGCACGTCGTGTAAGGTTTCGTGGTTTAATTAGTGGTCGAGAGATCGTAAATACGTTTAAAAGCCGTAGAACCCTTTTAACGATATCTCCGCAATTTGCCTTAAACGAGCCCGGTCCTCCATTTGACGCTAATACTGCTAAATCTCGTGCGAAAACCGTTCGAACGGGGTTAGCTCTAAGAAGGGGCGGGAGGGGATGAGAGATCTGATTCGGAACGAGGAAGCGAAAGTAAGATAGATGCTCCAAGGGATGCAGAAGAAATTTTCTCAAGGCCAGCAATAAATAGCCTCTAATTACGGCTCTTTCCGCGACGGTAAAGCGCTCTTCCCATCGCCGTTTACCGACAAAAGGGATATCAATCAGTTAAAAAGGAGAAAAAAAAAGGGACATCCGCGCTCAAGGACGTTGAAACAATGAAACGGGAGAAAAGAGATTTCTATGCGAAGATTTCCGTCCTTGTTCTTCGTTTTGCACTCTTAACCTTACTGTCTCTGCTCGAGGAATGTAGTCCTAAAATACGAGTCCTGGAGCAGTTTTGTTCAAAGTTGCGAGTCTGAGGAAATGAGTTTGAACTATGATAGTTCTTCTTATGCAAGCATATGCTTTCAAGGATTTTGCTCGAGCTTCTGGTATCTGCGCGTATGATGTATACATATATCTCGAAATTCCATTCAACTCTTATCTCAAAGTCAGCGAAATTGAAGTTTTAATTATATGTAGCAAATAAGACTGATTTATGTATAATAACATAAAAAAATCTAAAATATATTAACATTAATTATTTAATATAAAATTTACTTCAAAAAAAAAAGATTAAAATTAAATGATTAAAATAGTAATAGATCTCTGCAGAACAAAGAAATCGCGAAAATATAGAAAAAAATTAAATTAAAATTTCTAATCTGTAGTTATACTTAACCGTGCCTGCCTATATACTATATTTTTTTCCCGATCATTACACACATGAGTTACGCTAACAAACTTTGTCGACTCATATCTCCGAATATATTTAATCGATTTTAACATTTTTTTTCAATCAATAGGAAAAAAAATATATACATATATGTATATACACATATATATATATA